>OU015493.1:117687692-118167692 GCA_907164885.2 Dolomedes plantarius | reverse complement strand
GACGAAACTGACGAAGAAGTCTCTGGTGAAACAGAAATTACTGGTAAATTAAATCTTTCAAACGTTGGGTTAGTTCCAAACTTAAAAGAAGTAATGGTTAGTTTCCGTGATGTAGGAGGTACAATTAAGCATTTTGGTGTTGATGATAATTACTCCGTAAAAAATTGGATTTCTGATTTTGAGGAAACCGCTACATTATTATCGTGGAATGATATTCAGAAACTCATTTTTGATAAAAAATCTCTAAGTGGTATTGAAAAATTATTTTTACAGAGTGAACGTAATGTTAACTCATGGGATAAATTAAAAGCACTGTTAACAGAAGAGTTTGGAAATAAATATAATAGTGCGGATATCCATATGATGTTAAATAACAGAAAGATGAAATTTAATGAATCGTTTCAAGAATATTTTTATGTGATGAAAGAAATCGAGATTAAAGGTAACGTCGAAGATGCAGCTTTCATTCATTATATAATAAATGGTATTCAGGATTCACCAACAAATAAGTACGTGCTCTATAAATCTAGAAATTTAGCTGAATTTAAAGAAAATTTAACCTTGTATCAGAAAATGTGGGAGGATAGACAACGAATTAAAAGCGGCTCAGAATTTAATGAAAGACGAGGACGACTGTTGGTTTTATGCAAAATAGAAGTAATTTTGAAAAAACGAGAACAATATTTGATAAACACCATGTCATTTCCCCTGTTAGGTCTGATTTTGAAGGAGCTAAGCCGAAATATGGTAATGTTAAAGAAGTGAAATTTAATTCTAATCATTCTGAATTTCACAAGCGTAAAATTTGTTTTAACTGTGGATCTGGAAATCATAAATCAAAATTTTGCGAACACAGATTTAAGGGGCTAAAGTGTTTTAAGTCTTCTCTGTTTGGGCATCGGGCGTCAGAATGCACATCAGAAATTAAACCCAGAAACGAAAACACATCAGAGGCTAAACCTGAAGTAAACTCTTTATGTGTTAGCGTCATTCCGAACAGGAACAAAACTGTTGAAATCAATAATACAAAAGTAGATAGCCTGATTGATACTGGAAGTCAAGTTACATTACTTCGAAAGTCGATTTATGAAGAATTAAAAGTTAAGAAATTCTATCAGGTAAATTCAACTTTAACTGGTCTTGGGAAATGTTTAGTTAAACCATTGGGATCTTTTTCTGGTGAAATTGTTATTGATGATTTTAAGTGTACAGCTGATATATGTGTAGTAAAATATTATTGTTTATCTTACGATCTAATAATTGGTTTAAATGTGCTCATGCAGGGTGAAGTTTTAATCAATAAAAATGGAGTTATAGTTCAAAATAGACCTCAAAATAATGTACCTGTAAATATCGTATCTGTTCTACCAATCTTAAATGACGATGTTTTCGAAATTGATATTGAACCAAAAGTTCCTATGGTCTCCCAGGGATACGGTACGCAAATTAGTTCTCAATTATGTGTCAAGTAAAACTAAATCAACGAATATTGACCTGAAAATTTTAGTTAAGAATCAAGAGCCCATATTCCACCACCCACATAGATTCCCTTTTTCGGAAAAGAAGGTAGTTGAAACACAAGTGGCCACACAGTTGAAACACAAGTTTTGTAACTCACCGGCAGTATTTTAAAGATTTATTAACACTATTTTCCGACCCTTAGTTAATGACGGTATTGTTTTGCCCTACATGGATGACGTGATAATTCTATCTGCCAACGAAGAAGAAGGAACCGAACGGTTGAAACAGGTTTTGGATTTGGCTAAAGAATACGGTTTAGAGATAAATTTCAAGAAGTCCCAGTTTTTAAAATGACGGATCGAGTTCCTGGGCCATGTGATAGAGGGAGGTACAATTTCCCCATCTCCTGCGAAACCTAGAGCTGTCATAAATTTTCCAGAGTCTACAAACTTAAAACAAATTCAGAGCTTCCCCGGTCTCACAGGATACTTTAGAAAATATATAAACAAATACTCCATAATAGCTAGACCGCTAAGTGACCTTTTAAGAAAAGATGGTAAATTTAGATTTAATGAAGACGAACGAAACGCTTTCAATCAACTGAAAATTTTATTATCGGAGAAGTCTGTCTTAAGAATTTATAACCCCAATTATGAAACAGAAGTCCACACGGACGCCAGCCTTGAGGAAGTACGGCGCAATTCTGCTGCAAAAGGCACCAGACGATAAACATTTTCATCCGACATATTCCATGAGCCGCAAAACTACCGAAGCAGAAAAAGATACTCCAGTTACGAGCTCGAAGTCCTTGCCGTGATTGAAGCATTGAAGAAATTCCTAATTTACTTATTTGGTATTCCTTTTAAGATCGTCACCGATTGTGCATCATTTAAAAAAATAATGGACAAGCGCGACCTTTGCACGCGAATAGCTCGATGGGTACTATTGCTAGAAGAATTTAATTATGTTGTGGAACACCGTGCAGGATCTAAAATGCCTGACGTGGACGCTTTGAGTAGAGCTCCGATAAGCTCGATGTGTGTTTTATCTGAAAAATGTTTCCCCAAAACTGAAATTAGAACAAGACAATGACACGGAAATCAAAGCAATAAAGGAAATACTTAAAACTTCTAATTACGAGGACTACATTCAGCGAAACGGAATTCTGTACAAATTTATTGACAGAAAGGAAGTTATTGTAGTACCTGAAAGTATGCAGACAGAAATAATCCGAGATGCATATGAGAAAGGCCACAAAGGAGTGAACTACACGGAGAAATACCTAGAAAAAGCTCCACAATTCTTTGTTTTTCAAATCAATTGCATTTCAAAGTTCCCAAAGTCAGTATTCAAGGGAGAAAAAGTTAATTCTGTTACAGAAGCATTAAGAGGTTTTTTAAGAAATGCTAACGTCGGTTTGCTGTTTCTGACTTCCTGAAACCTGATGAGAAAAGCATCCCTCATATTTAAAAGCGTTGTTTTCAAAAAGCAAATATCAATTTCAGAATTATTTTCTTGGCGATGTTTCAATAGGTTTGGAAAGTGTATCAAAGTTGATTTATTGAAATCTTGAGCAAAAAGAGATAATTTGTTTTCGAATGAAATAACTTCTAACATTAAAAAAAGTGTGTTTGCTTTACGATTAAGCTGATATACGGACTCGTAGATGAGACGTAACGTCTACCATGAAATTAATTTTTTGGATCCACTGATCGTTCGTTAATTCTGAATAGTGAAACACCCTTCTCAAGGAGAAATGCTTTAATTTCTGTTTTTAAGGAAGCGAAACGTTTCAAAAAGTTTCCTCCTGTTTACCAACGTACCTTGTTATGCAGCAAAAGATCTGCGAACTCACTCTCCATTTCACCTAAAAATTCTTTTAATTGTCGATGATTAAGAGCTTTGGTTATAATGGAGTTGATAATCTTAATCACCAATTCCATAACTTTGCAAATTTCTTCTGGAAATATCTGCGCCCAAATCACTTATTGGGGAATGATGCAATGGTAAGTAAGTATCTCGTGATTAATTTTTTCTTTCAAAATAGCAACAAACCCGTTTCTTACGCCTGTCATACTTTTCGTTCCAACTGTTGAAATTGAGACAATTTTACAGAGTTGAATATGATGTTTTTCAATGCACTCAATTACAGCATTTTCTATATCCTCTCCTGTGTTTGACCTTTGAGTGGCAATATTCCTAAACGATCTTCTTTAGGACCTGTAGATGAACTAAATCGTACAAAAAGTGAAACTTGCGCTGTATCATTTATATCACAAGACTTGTCAACTGCTATTGATAAAGATGAAACCAACTTCAGATCTTCGACTTGCCGGTTGGTTATATTCGAAGACATTTTGACTAGTCTAGTCTTTCCTGTGGGAACACGCACTCGGAAATAATAGGTCGTAGAACACGATGCAAAGATACGACTTGACGATACGCGTTAAGATTTAATCTTTCTGGAAATGTTTTCTCATTAAGTCGCTTCAGAGCACTCGCCTAAAGTTAAAGACATATAAACACCAACTAAGTATGTAAAAATAGAAATAAGAACACCAGTTTCAATCGCACTGTACGTGGTATTTTGTAGAAAAGCCACACTCAAGGGGCCAAAGAGCCACATGTGGCTCGCGAGCATCGGTTTGCCGACCACTGACCTAGGACCTTTAGAAAGCATGCCAAAAAACAGATCTTTAAAAGTTCAGGAAGAAAACAAAAAAGTCTACCACCTGTGCCGATTTCATCAAACCATGGCTACCTGGAGACAATGTAAAGTTTTAATTTGGTTTGACCTTAAAGACAGAAGAAAGAAAGAAAAAAACTGTACCACCTGCGTTTTGGGATCATCAAAAACTATCTATGATTATAGTGGCATTCATTTGTGTTCTTTGTTTGCTTTGCTTTGTTTCTTTTTGTTTTTTAGATGTTTTCCCGTCGTCAGGAGGACCTGCCGAGAAGCAGGAATGGCCGAGTGTAGAGTGAGCCATCTTCCCCCTCCTCATTATTCATAATCTATTCGCCCGTGACGTCATGCTGATGGGAAGCTTTCGCTCCATTCAAGACTGAGCTTTGATTCGTGACGGGCAGAAGAAGAAGCAGAGGCAGAGGAAGAAGAAGAAGCAGCGAGAAGAAGAAGCAGAGGCGGCGGAACGAAGGCAGAACGCATGCAGAGCGAGCCGAACAGCCAGAGCCAGCGGATCGCATGCAGAACGAGCAGAACGAATGCAGAGCGAATGCAGAACGAGTTCAGATAAGACAGAGGTTGAATCCAGTCAAGACTTGAGTATAGTGTTACTTGAGTATAGTGTTAGGTGCAAGTCTAAACGACGGCTTTTATTGTTTTAAAGGAGACAAGTTTCAAGACGTAATGCTATATTAACCTATTTTGTAAATATAAATGTGTAAATGTGTTGTACAAGAACTTTTAAATAAATGTTTTTGTTTCGTATTATCCCGCTCAGCCAGTTGATTCCTGACCTACCTATATATATATATATATATATATATATATATATATATATATATATATATATATATATATATATATATATATATAGTCGATGCTCGATATAACGACCTGCTATTATAACAACCAGTTAAAAGAGTCCAAAATAGAATCCTTTTTAATAATATATTATTTTAAACTTTCAATACAACGACCACTCGTGATAACCACCTTTTTTGTTTGGGACGCAAGAGGTCGATATAACGAGCGTCGACTGTATACACACACACACACACACACACACATATATATATATATAAATAAATAAACAAATAAATAAATATATATATTTATATATATATATATGTATATTTATGTATATATATATATATATATATATATATACATACATATATATATATATATATATATATATATATATATATATATATGTATATATACATATATATATATATATATATATATATATATATATATATATATATATATACAGTCGATTCCGGTTAATCGAACCACATCGGGACGAGATCATTATGGTCCGAATAAGCGGCTGGTCTGATTGACCGGAATCGACTGTATATATATCTCTCTCTCTCTGTATATATATATATATATATATATATATATATATATATATATATATATATATATATATATATATATATATATATACTAGCTGAAAACCCGCACTTCGCTACGGAGTACATTCAAATTAAATACAACGGTCAATGTATGCAATTAATGCCAATATATATATATATATATATATATATATATATATATTTATAATAAATGCGACGATCAATGTATACAATTTATGTAATTATATATATATATATATATATATATATATATATATATATATATATATATATATATATATATATATATATATATATATATATATATATATGTATATGTGTGTAGGTCAGGAATCAGCTGACTGAGCAGGATAATATAAGACCACAACATCTATTTAAAACACACGGACGACACACTTACACATTTAAAAATAGATCAATACGCATGGAAGCTTGTTCTCTTTAAAACAGTAAAACCCGTCGTTTAAACCTGCATCTGACATCACACTCGTTCTGCACTGAGTCTGCTGGCTCTGGCCCTGGCCATTCGGCTCGCTCTGCTCACGATCTACCTTCGTTCCGCCGCCCCTGCTTGCCACTTCTTCTAGCCGACGTTTCTTCTTCTGCCCTCTCGTCACGAATAAAGCTCAGTCTTAAATGGAACGAAAGCCTCCCATCAGCATGACGTCATGGGCGAAAAGATTATGCATAATGAGGAGGGGAAAATATAGCTCACTCTACACTTGGCCATTCCTGCTTCTCGACAGGTCCTCCTGACGACGGTGAAACATCTAAAAAAACAAAAAGAAACAAAGCAAACAAAGAACACAAATGAATGCCACTATAATCATAGACAGTTTTTGGATCCCAAAACGCAGCTGGTACAGTTTCTTTCTTCTTTCTCTCTTCTGTCTTTAAGGTCAAACCAAATCAAAATTTTACGTTGTCTCCTGGTAGCCATGGTTTGATGAATTCAGCACAGGTGGTAGTCTTTTTGTTTCTTCCTGAATTTTAAAGATCTGTTTTTTGGCGTGCTTTCTAAAGGTTCTAGGTGATCTATATGATAGGTATATAACGGAAGGTCATCTTTATGCAACCGGTGTAGGAACCTCTCTTTCTTTCCCACTTTACGGTTAACGAGAATGCAATGGACATAATTAGCTATAATTTTCTCGACCTTCTGCTTCACTCTTGGAATGAAATAGTATTCCTCTAGGTATTTCTCTGTGTAGTTCACTCCTTTGTGGCCTTTCTCATGAGCATCTCTGATTATTTCTGTCTGCATACTTTCAGGTACTACAATAACTTCCTTTCCGTCAATAAATTTATACAGAATTCCGTTTCGCTGAATGTAGTCTTCATAATTAGAAGTTTTAAGTATTTCCTTTATTGCTTTGATTTCGGTGTCATTGTCTTGTTCTGATTTCAACTTTGGGGAAACACTTTCAGATAAAACGCACATCGAGCTTATCGCAGCTCTACTCAAGGCGTCCACGTGAGGCATTTTAGATCCTGCACGGTGTTCCACAACATAATCAAATTCTTCTAGCAATAGTACCCATCGAGCTACTCGCGTGCAAAGGTCGCGCTTGTCCATCGTTTTCTGAAATGATGCGCAATCGGTGACGATCTTGAAGGGAATACCAAGTAAGTAAATTCGGAATCTCTTCAATGCTTCAATCACGGCAAGGACTTCAAGCTCATAACTAGAGTATTTTTTTTCCGCTTCGGTAGTTTTGCGGCTCATGTAATACGTCGGATGAAAATGTTTATCGTCCGGTGCCTTTTGCAGCAGAATTGCCCCGTACCCCTCAAGGCTAGCGTCCGTATGGACTCCTGTTTCATAATTGGGGTTATAAATTCTTAAGACAGGCTTCTCCGATAATAAAATTTTAAGTTGATTGAAAGCGTTTCGCTCGTCTTCATTAAATCTAAATTTACCGCCCTTTCTTAAAAGGTCGCTTAGCGGTCTAGCTATTATGGAGTATTTGTTTATATATTTTCTAAAGTATCCTGTGAGCCCGAGGAAGCTCTGAATTTGTTTCAAGTTTCTAGGTTCTGGAAAATTTATGACAGCTTTAGTTTTCGCAGGAGATGGGGAAATTGTACCTCCCTCTATCACATGGCCCAGGAACTCAATTCGTCGTTTTAAAAACTGAGACTTCTTGAAGTTTATCTCTAAACCGTATTCTTTAGCCAAATCCAAAACCCGTTTCAACCGTTTAGTTCCTTCTTCTTCGTTGGCAGATAGAATGATCACGTCATCCATGTAAGGTAAAACAATGCCGTCATTAACTAAGGGTTGGAAAATAGTGTTAATAAATCTTTGAAATACTGCCGGTGAGTTACAAAAGCCAAAGGGTACCTTTAAGAATTGATACTGACCCTCGTGGGTCACAAATGATGTGTACCTTTTACTATCCCGATGCACGTCAACGTGAAAAAATCCGTTCTTCAGATCGAGAGTACTGAACATACTGGCTTCCTGCAAGCGGTCTAGGACGTCCTCGATCAACGGTAGAGGGAATCTGTCCTTAACAACAACTTTATTTAATTTCCGATAGTCTATACAAATACGCGGCGATCCATCCTTCTTCTTGACAATAACTATTGGACTAGCATATTCCGAGGATCTTGGTTCTACTATTCCCTGCGCCAACCACTTGGCCACTTGTGTTTCAACTACCTTCTTTTCCGAAAAAGGGAATCTATGTGGGTGGTGGAATACGGGCTCTTGATTCTTAACTAAAATTTTCAGGTCAATATTCGTTGATTTAGTTTTACTTGGAACATAATTGAGAACTAATTTGCGTACCGTATCCCTAAGGCTATAGGAACTTTTGCTTCAATATCAATTTAAAAAACATCATCATTTAAGATTGGTAGAACAGATACGATATTTACAGGTACATTATTTTGAGGTCTATTTTGAACTATAACTCCATTTTCATTAATCAAAACTTCACCCTGCATGAGCACATTTAAACCAATTATTACATCATAAGGTAGACAATAATCGTTTACTACACATATATCAGCTGTACACTTAAAATCATCAATAACTATTTCACCAGAAAAAGATCCCAATGGTTTAACCAAACATTTCCCAAGGCCAGTTAAAGTTTCCCTATTCTTTCTGTCACACGGATCATTCTCAAAAACAATTCTATGCAATAATTTTATGGCGTTGGCAGAAAATAAAGCTAAAATGTTCTTCATACGCGGCACTTCGCCTAACGTAGCCATCTTAAAATCACAAGTAAAAATTAGTTAATAAAACAGAGTTACTCACGTTTAAAATCAGAAAATTCGGAAGCACAATAATCCTATGGAACACAACGCTGAAAAATCAATCTTCATTCAACTTCTTCGAACGCATTTAAACACTTGAGAGCAATTGCAGAACTACCAATCTATCTCGTTTCTAATATAATTCTGGAACTACAAATCCATCCGGCTTCTAATATAATTATAGGGCTTCAAATCGATCACTCTTCTGATATAATTGTAGGTCAGGAATCAGCTGGCTGAGCAGGATAATATAAAACCACAACATTTATTTAAAACACACGGACGACACATGTACACATTTAAAAATAGATCAATACAGCATTACGCATGGAAGCTTGTTCTCTTTAAAACAGTAAAACCCGTCGTTTAAACCTGCACCTGACATCACACTCGTTCTGCACTGAGTCTGCTGGCTCTGGCCCTGGCCATTCGGCTCGCTCTGCTCACGATCTACCTTCGTTCCGCCGTCCCACTGGATTCAGGAAGGTACCGCTAAATAATCCTGACAAACGAGTGTTGCATACCGTTTAACGAGGAATTCTGCTTTCCCCTCAAAGCAGATGACAACCACTTTCGAGTTTGAAGGCTCGTCCAATGGATAATCCAGTTTTTTTTCCCAGTACAGAGGCCCACCGCGAATAGCTCAGGGAGCATACTATGGACAGCTATTGTCTAGCTAACTTTTGATATGAGTAAATAGCATTCTCTCCTATGAGTTATAATTCGTAATAGCTTCTGAAAACTCACCGTTATTGTTTTCCCGAAATCCATTCGCTTTTTTAGCCCTTTTTTCCCCAAGGAAAATAAAGCAACAGTTCACAGGGTTCATGAATCTAAAGGCTGTCTTTGAGCTGTTTTTCCCCTACCATGAAATTTTTACTTAGCGTGTGGGAAATTTGCTAATAGGTGGCAGCCATCATGTAGTTTCAATAAAATGCAAATTGTATGGCCTAATCAACCTTAGAATAACATTCTGGGTTTGACTGACACCATGATACATAGAATTCCTACTTGTGATTTTTAACCAGATGGGGTTTTTAATCTGCCTTAATTTTTCTTGTAATGTATAAAAATGAATTTTCGTAATAAAATATTTTTAGACCTAAAATTTTCAATTAATGATAATAAAGTAATAACTAGTGATATTTATGACAAAAAGTCAGTGTACAATTTCCGTATCACTGAATTTCAGCATTACGATTCTTGCTTACATACTAGTAGTTTCAAAAATGTCATGATTAACGAATTAATCGGGATTGACAGGTTACGCTTTTCTAAGAATAGACAAAGCATGTACAACACATGACTTTGTAACCAGAACCAAACTCCTATCCTCGCTCCCGTCTAATAGAGCAGCCATAGATTATTTGGATTTTTCATAATAAGTTGATCGCATTTTCTTACAAGTAAAAAAACTTTAAAGTATCTTGTCCAATCTTATTTCCATGCATGTTTTTTTTATTATTTACTTAAAAATTTTGACGTACATTTTATTTTAAATTTTACGTTTTATTTTCTTACACCTGATTCCCTTTTTGTGCATTTTTTGCAATATGATCTAATGTAGACTTCCTTTCTGAATTTCTTTGTTTTATAACATTAAAATCTCATAATTCATTTGTTTTTGCGTTTTCAAAGGTGTCTTTGCTTTGCTCCTCTATTGCATCTGACTCCATGCTATGACACTGTCTCAATTACTACATGAAATTAGTATTTATATAAGTATATGATGCCCCGTTCCTACCCCTCAACATGTCATCTATCGGCGAACTGTTGATCTGGGTGGTCTCATAAACTCTAGGATAAGAGGCCATAAAGTTCTTGTAACGTGCGGTTCTTACGTTATAGAACGCATAAATCCCAGAGTGGTTCGAGGGCTTTTGAGATTTTTGACACTATAGTGACATATAGAATCCCATAAACTTCGAACACTTACCAGCACTTCAAACGCCAGAGAAATCCCTTTGAATTCGCCGACAGTATAAAAGAAGACCCCAATAGTCCACGAAAAAGAGATCTGTTTTTGAGTGCCAGAGAGACGCAGCTCTCCTGGTCAGAGAGGCCTCATAGGCCAGAGCTGTCATTGAACCCAAAGCCATCTTGACTATCTAACTGTATATATTCTAATTCGCTGTTCAGACTTGCTTTAAATGTTGTAGTTGTAGTATGTTTAATGTATCGTAGTAAGGTAATTAAAGTGAAAGGCTTGTCGTATTATTGACAACGGTACAATGCATTATTCCAGTGGTTTATTCCCTAGTAGTGGCAAACACAAGATGTTTCACTCTTATTTATAAATACATTATGAACAGAATTTTTCAGTACATTACGAACAGAAAAAATGAGTGTATTCAGGAAATACATTAGTTTTTCCTTGTACATTGAAAAATGATGACGGATTTCTCTTTCAGTTTTATTAATTTCTAGTAGCATTACCCACAGCGATATCACTTGTAATCTCTCTTAAGAAACACTGTGCTGCTTTACACTTACTCATATAGAGTGGCTATCGATGACGATATATGAATTAAAGAAATTTGTTACTGTTTGGACGATGATTTAATGATGATAATGACAACGACAACACACACACACACATATATATATATATATACCGGGTGATCCAAAAGTCAGGACGAACTTTAAAAATGAATAATTCGAAAACGAATAAAGAAAAAAAGATGCGGTTTGCTCCAAACGGATGGAAAAGAAGCCGGGTTTTGTGTGGCAACGAAAAAAAATAGTTCTGTTGGCGACCAACAGATGGCGCTGTCGGATTTCTGATATAGGATTATGCAAAAGCAACAAACAATATAAAAAGGAGCAACTGCAGCAGGTAATGGTAGTCGAAGCTTATATGCATCGAAATGCTGTCCAAAGTTGAGAAAGCCCTCTTAGTTAAACTGTATTATAAGAATTCGGAAAGTGCCATTGCGATATTGCGAGCATATCCCTACATGAAGGGTATGCGAGATAGCAAAGGACCAATAAAGTCTTCTGCATTGAACAAAATGATGAAGAAATTTGAAGCTACAGGTTCTTTGGCGTCACGTCCAAGAAGTGGGCGCCCCTCATGACAGTGGAGCAGACGGTGCAATCCATGTCGGCGGTTTCTGCACATGGGGAGTGCAGTGCTCGAGAAGTTTCGAAACAGACAGGAATGTCGTACGTATGTGTCTGGAGAGCACTGCGAATAACCCTGAAACGGTATCGCTACAAGTTGCAACATAACCAAGAACTGAAACCTCTTGACTTCGACTCTCGCCAAGATTTTGCGAATTTGGTATTCAATAAGATAGAAGAGCAGCACGACTGGCTTCACACTGTGCTTTGGACAGATGAAGCGCATTTCACACTCTCTGGCGCTGTTAACACCCACAATTGTCGAGTGTGGACCACAGAAAATCCACATGCATTTGTTGAGGTACCCTTGCCACAGCCTAAAGTGACAGTCTGGTGTGGCTTCACTGATTATTTCATAATTGGTCCATTATTTTTTCGAGGAAGTCACAAAGCCGGGTTTCAAAACAGTTTCTGTTACTGGTCAGCGATATGCAGCACTGTTACAGAACAACATTATTCCTGTACTGCAAGCGCGACAGGAACTCCAAACAGAACCCTTTATGCAAGATGGAGCACCACCTCATATTGCTCTGCCTGTGCAAAGCCTGCTACGCTCAACATTTGGAGAGGATCGCATTATCAGTCAATGCTTTAATCACGCATGGCCTGCAAGATATCCCAATCTGACACCCTGTTACTTTTGGCTGTGGGGATTCTTGAAGTCAAAAGTGTACCGTGACCAACCGACATCACTAGCAGCACTGAAAGATGCCATCCGCCAAAATGTGTCTGCAATAACGCAAGAAATGCTACTCAATGCTGTGAACGGTGTGGTGACTCGTCTCACAGCGGTACTTCTGAATGATGGACAACACAATGAACATTTACTGTAATTAACTGTAATTAAGCTGACTTGTAACTTGTAAACGTTTTTTCATTTGTAAATCATCTTTTGGTGAAATAAAAAACTATAGCGCCATCTGTTGGTCGCCAACAGAACTATTTTTTTTTCGTTGCCACACAAAACCCGGCTTCTTTACCATCTGTTTGGTGCAAACCGCATCTTTTTATCTTTATTCGTTTTCGAATTATTCATTTTTAAAGTTCGTCCTGACTTTTGGATCACCCGGTATATATGTGTGTGTGTGTGTACGTACATACATATATATATATATATATATATATATATGTCTGTGTGTGTGTATTTAGGCACATAACCAATATAATGAAGCAATAGCTAAAGAAATAGCTTTAGAGCTGATAACACCTTCTATTGCTAATCAGATCAACAGATGCATTTTCAAGAACATAAATTAAAATAAACAAAATAAAAGGAAATTATAAAGAACAAATTACGAAGAACATGCACAGAAATAAATAAATAATCAATTAAAATAAATAAAATAAAAATAAATAAAACTAACCGTGACCAGCGGAAAGTTTAAAAACTGTAGAAGAGGCATGAAGGTGATAAAAACGGGGATGTCTTAAAAGGGATCATCATATAGTTGGAACTGACCGTACAAGATTGTGACGTATCGGAAGTATAATGTTAAGTGGCAGCGTGACTGTGACATTTGAAAGGGCAGCCATTTTCCGACCATGTTACAGCAATGTATAAACGTCTGTTTTAGTAATATTTGTAAAAAATTTTTGTGACGACTCTCTGCCATAGCATAGTGACCACACAATCTAGAAAGCATAAATTACTGTTCCTTTAGAGGCGATAAGTGTGTTTTAGAACGCCCTTGCGTTGGAACTTTGATGTAAGGAAGAAACTTCAAGTTTCGGTCACAAGGTGGCTTAAATATGGGTTGGCATTTTGATCACGATTGTGATGTTCGTAATGAGCTGCAAAATCAAAGTGACATTTCTACGACTATCCTGTTGTATGGGAAAAGAAAAAAAAACCTACGAATCAAAATTCTTTTCCACTGGCAACGACCCCTAATTATAGCTTGGCATGTAGAATGTAATAAAATTTCAACAGGTGATAAATTTGAGATCACTTTGGAAAATTAGCCGAGATAAATTTTATGACTTCGCTTAAATATACTACTATCAAAGTTGTAAATCTGTCCGGAATTCGAGTGAGATGATCTGCATAAATCTGGAATGATAATGACTTGCATTTATTTGCGTTTATTTGCGTTTTCGGAAATGTACAGAATACATTTCTCATGGGAAGGATGTAATAAAGCTCGGCTCGCGGTAATAAAGCCATAGCTAGGCATGTAAAATGTAACAAAATTTCCCCAGGGGATTAATTTGAGATTACTCTGGAAAATTAACCGAGATTTATTTTATGATTTCGCATAAATATAGTACTACTGCCAAAGTTGTACTTCTGTCCAAAATTAGAGTAAGATAATTAATTAATATGCATAAAACTGGTATGCTAATGGTTTTCATTTATCCTTACGTTTTCGGAAATATACAGTATACATTTCTCATGGGAAGGATGCATTTTTTTTTTGTTATTGAAACCAAATAAAAATTTTGGGAGCATTTTCTTGTGGCACCTTTCACTGTAACAGATTTTAATGAAGACCAGTGATCCATGAAAAGAGTCGTTGTTTAGGGAAATGAGATACACATTATTCTTTTATGCCTTTCAATACGGGCCATCCACTGATTTCAATGCACAGGAAATTGCAATAAAGCGCGCATTTCGACACAAATGGGGCCTCATATCGTCCACGGAATATATAAATAAGGATCTCGCCCTAATTATAACTCTCACCCTTGCGATTACCCATCTCGTGTTAACCCACAAAAACTTGGATTTCGTATTAAACAGACTTGGGTAAAAATGTCCGGAAAAAGTTTCTTCCAATCCTCCGTCGTTGTTACATTTTGGATGTATGCAGTGTTTGCAGGTGAGACTTACTTATATCACTCTATGTTTTTTAGATGTAATTATAAATATCGTTATTGTTGTTAAATGATAGATACTATTGACGTAAAATGGAAAGCGTATATTTCTACTAGCGTATTTGCAACTATTTTTATTGGGAACTTAAACTTTTTCTATGGAAAAATTTAACTAAAAGAAAATTAAAATTATAGCAGTAAATAAATAATATATTCTAGGACTATGCTGAAATTTATTAAAAAATTGGTCAATTAACTGGAAACAAAATCACCAAGAATGAAAAAGTTTTAGAACTTTAACTACTGATATTAACCTTTAGGTTACGGGGTCCATTTTTCCGATTCCCTCTTTAGAATGGGAAATTTCATACCCCCTTTGTAAAAACGGCCATTAAGAGGGAGTTATATATATATATATATATATATATATATATATATATATATATATATTCTTGGAATGCATGCTATCCTAGCTCTTTAGAAAAAGGTTAATATAAGAAATACAAGACTGAACAACAAGAAAACTAATACTTGAAAATAATAACATCGAGATATTTGACATACAACTTTAGTTTTATACTTGGTCTTATACTTGGTCTTTATACTTGGTCTTAGTTTTATAGTTAAATTACTGACAGCATTTGCAATTGATTGATTGTACAATCTATTTAGTTACGAAAATTTTTGTAATGTGGAACAAGCACATTATTATAACCCCTTACGCATTACGTGGTTAGTTTAGGAATATCTTGGCATGTGACTCACTGATATTAAAAACAGCAGACTTGCTCCGAAAACAGGAAATCTGGGTCTGAATCATTTTAGTGAAATGGGAGCGAGAATGTACTCCATAGTCATCGATATTGTCAGACCATCTCAATTTAAAAGTGTTAATTTAAAAATTTTGGATCAGGCATGATAGAATAGTATGCCTGTAACTGATGAACCGTATTTTTCGGACCATGAGACGGTACGTCTCATGGTCTTATGTAAGAAGGTACTTCTTACATAAAAAATATCGACTTAAAATTGGGGTGCGTCTTATTGTCCGAAGGTAACATTAAAATAAAATGAATATTTTATTATACGAGTATATAATACAAATTTATTATATATATTATGTATATTTTATATACATTATTTACTATTCGCATCTATTTCGTAATTTTCGTATTTACGAAATAGATGCGAATAAATGCGAAATTAGCCGATATGAGCGAATAAATGGGAAAATTATTTTTTTACTAATTTTCGGCGAAAACTCGGTGATAAACGACTTTTTAAGCGAAATTAGGCAATAATATTAATTATTTATTAATAGAATTGCTTATCTAAGACCATCCACCGTCTTTAACTGAGAGATCTCACTATCGAAATTTGCTTATTACTTATTGCTAAAGACTTAAGGAAGACAATGTGGAGGCTACTACAATGTTAGCTTTTAACTAAGAACTTTGATACTTACCTAACTAAGTAAATAAAATTGTCATTTTTTTTAAAAAATGCAAATTTTTCCTATTGCTACTTTTGAAACTGTTTTAAAATATTCTATTCTGGTATTTGCTACTTATATATTTCGATAAATTTCAAAAAATCAGCAGTAGAGTCAGTATTTATTTGAGCTTTAATTTAACATATTCCTGCTATATATTCCCCCTTGATTTAATTTTTTAGAAAATCAGAAAACTAAAATTCTAACAAGGGTACCCCAAGTTTCTGATCTCATTCACAAGGGTTCCGCAAAAACGTAAAAAAGTCGGGAATCCCAGCTGTAGGACAAGAGCCTGCACTAGGACAACGTTTATTCTTCACGAATCTAGGCTTCATTTTTCCTTATGGATAACATTACATTAGTTTAAATGCACACACCTCTAGTTACTAAAGTCAAAATTTACTGTGCAGGGAGTATATTCAATGTTTATAAATGACAAAATAAAATTTTTAAAAATCGTCAAATTTCTCTTATCGTTAATTAATAGTCCTTTCATTTCTTGTCTTGTACCTTTGATAAAAACTTCATATGTATATTACTATGATAATAATAATAATAATTATTATTATTATAATTATTTTGTCTCCTGTGGTTTAGTTGTCATGGTATGTGTATTGGTAATAATAAAGGATGTTATTCTTTTTATTAATTTACCTGCTCTTACAAATAAGATTTCTCGTAACATTTTCTTAAAAAAAGTTTTCTTATAAAAGCTTTGTTAAAAAAACGAAAAATGATAACAAAAAACTCTTTTATGTCTAACCTAGCTTCAATATGTTTAAAAATTAATTTACCGTGTGGGGAAAAGTCATTCAAAAAGAGATTTTCTCAGACAACCAGAGAAGCATAACTTGATATTGCCGCAACCAGCCGATCAGAAAATACGCGATTTCCATATATCTGAGCCAAATTTAAGCCCTAGCAATAAATTTGACAGTGTGTAAACTGAAATATGGAGTATTTATCATATGTAGTTCCAAATATCTTAATCAATGGCTAGGTGTTTTTAAGATTTCATTTTTTTAAGACACTAACGATGCAGTACTCTGACCTCCCTGAACAAATTTCGTTACTTTTTCGAGCAAAACATTTATATCACAAATCATACTCATCCATCAGTTGAAAAACCTATGCATAATGTATACAAAATTACTTATTTCATTATTATGTCATTTGTAACCACTAAGTTTGCCTAAATAAAAAGGACTGAAATTTAGAAATCTTACACATGTAGGAAAATATTTATAAAACTCCCCTAACTTCTCTGATATCTGAAAAATCAGTAGTTTCATGCTTGTAAAGATTTTTCCTTCGTTATATCAAAATTTTTTGTTGCCTTATTTGTTTAAAATTTGCTATATACGTTGAGACACCCGAATCACTTTATTGGAGAATGGGTTCCTATTTCTGAACAAGAAATTTCAGTTTCTGGGATGATAATTAACCCTTACATTATCATTTTAAATACAAATTTTTAGGTTCCTGACAGGTGGAGTGTTGACCCTAAATATATATATATATATATATATATATATATATATATATATATATATATATATATATATATATATATATATATATATATATATATATATATATACATACACTATTGTAATTGTCCAATTTTTAACTCCACGAGCGGCTTTTGATAGAAAGTTTATTGTTGCGCACGGCTTTTAAGTTTGTTGTTGCGCTCTCGGATGGTAGTAACGAGAGGTTGTTCCATAGATATGGATATTGACGTGAGGCAGCGCTTTTAAATGCAATAAAGTAATTTGAAGTTATCCTGTTAAATAAAATGTGTTGTAATGTTAAAACGAGTGTTGTTTAAGTTATAACGTTACATCCTGACATAGCGAAAGAAGATTTCGCCAATACTATCTACTAGTAAGTATTTGGACACCTGTGATAGAAAAGAAAAACAAAATTTATTCCTATTCAATAGTTGGTAGAGCCTCCACGAGAGGCAATTACAGCCTCAACCCTTCAGGGCATGCTTTCCACAAGTTCTTGTATGGTGGCTAGTGGTATATTCTTCCACTCGGCTTGGAGAAGACATGTAAGTTCCTTCACGATTTTGGACGGTGGTCCTTAATTCGACGATCCAACTCGTCCCAGAGGTTCTCGATAGGGTTCAGGTATGGGCTCTGGGCAGGCCAGTCCATTTGGTTAATCCCATTGTCACCATGCCAATCCATGGTGGACCTTGCAACATGAAAGCTGGTGTTGTCGTCCTGGAAGTAACATGGGTCCAACCCGTAAAACTCCCACAACGTAGGAAGCACATTGTCATCCAAAATAGTGCAGTAGGCATCGGCGTTGAGCTTGCCATGAATTGGGACCAAGGATCCCAGTCCATACCAGGAGTCCATAGCTGGAGGATGGCCAAATGGCTAGGGCGTTGGCATTCGGTACCGGAGTCTGTGGGATCGAATCCCACTCTTGGCATGGACGTTTGTAGCCGTTCGGAATTGGATTTAAGCAGTAGGTCTAATCAGTCCTAGTGTAGCAAAAGTTGACCGTAGCGCTCCAAACCAAACCAAACCAAATCATACCAGGAGAAACACCCCAAGACCATAATTCCCCCTCCGCTTAACTTTACTGTGGGCACAATGCATTCTGGCAGAAGGCGTTCTCCAGACAGACGCCAGACCCAGACCCTGCCTTCCGAACGGTAGATGGTGAACCTTGATTCGTCGCTCCTGAGAACCCGTTTCCACTGATCTACGGTCCACTTACGACGTGATTTGCACCATATTAACAGAGCAGAGCGTTTGGACTTTGTGATCAAAGGCTTTTGGGCGGCAGCACAACCACGAAAAACAAGCAGATCTGCTTCCTTACGGATAGTATTCATCGAAACAACATTCCCGGATTTCTGTTGAAACTCCTGGAGTATGTGGGCCATCGGTTGGGTGCTCCTACACGATATTTAACGGCAGAGGGCATGACTTTATCAGGACCGCAGATAAAGTCATGTGCATGGGTGTCAAAATACTTATTGGTAGATAGTATAAATATATATATATATATATATATATATATATATATATATATATATATATATATATATATATATATATATATATACATATATATATATATATATATATATATATATATATATCAAGGATTAAGTAGAGAGAGAGAGAAGAAAATTAGAATAATTGTTAAAAATTAAATGTCATTGCATTAATTAATTATGAAGAAAGGAAGCGGGGGGGGGGGTTTCTAATAGAAAAAGTGATCAATAGAGGCCGCCACCGGACGGTCCAATTGAAAAGGGATTATTTGAAAAGAGGATTCTAAAATTAGACCGGTTTTGGGTGGGAACTGGTTACGTAAGTGGAAGCTTCCAGAAGTTTCGAAATTAAGTGTCAGCAGAATAATTGGGCGGGAGAATGACAAAGAACTAAGGCAGTTGGCAGATAGATTTCGATGGGGAAGGTTGCTATGGCTCGCGGTAACTTGGGTGGAGCGGTCTCGCCAACTATCAGTCGGAGCTCTGGTTCAATAGAGTCTTAATAAATATGTTTTAAAGAATTAATTCGTCTTCTCTTCTGTCTACCGGACCACGACTGGACAATGATAGCACTAAATTAATGTGAAAAAGGATACCCTGTCATATATATATATATATATATATATATATATATATATATATATATATATATATATATATATATATATATACCGGGTGCTTCGTAAATTCGTGCAAAGATCAAAAATTCGTAATAAAAGAAGCAATGCTCGGAAAAATTTTCTGTTTGCGCCAATAATTGTTTTTTTTTTTCCATGTAAAAAAAAAGTTTCCAAAAGCAACCGAAAGAGGGCGCTCACGTCATACTGAGACGTTTTGGAAACTTTTTTTTTAACCATGGAAAAAAATCCAATGTCCTATTGGCGTAAACAGAAAATTTTTCCTAGCATTACTTCTTTTATTACGAGTTTTTGAACTTTGCACGAATTTATGACCCCCCATATATATATATATGTGTGTGTGTGTATATGTGTGATGTACATATTACTCTTCAATATGAAACTGCGTAAATTTATATTTTTCGGCAATTTATTAATAGATAATATTATGTATAAACTAAGGCGTCGTAGATATACATGCAGTATGGGGTTCACTGTTGAACATCATAACAGCGTAGTGTCATCAAATCTCCATTTCTTATCTACGACGTTACTTAGAAAAGGGTGGCTTGAGACCCCCTTTGGCCCAGTTGCCCTCCAATACCTAGATTCCAAAGAGAGATCGAACGTGGGAGTGCCAAGAGTCCAACCGACCCCCCGAGTGTTCAGGAGGAAAAGAGCCTGTGCGGACTCTCCACGCTGGTCGACTTTTTCGGAGATCAATCTGGTGAGGACAGATCTCAAGCTGTCCGAGATATATTCGAAGGAAATCCGAATGAGAGTGTAATATCTCGGTTAAAGAAGTTTCCATTCGAACGTACAGTCCATTCAAAGGAAACAAGTGAAAAAGTGAAAGGAATTAAAAAGTGAAGAGGAAACTATTCTCAAAATATAATTTCTTTCGGTTAAAAGTATCTACTGAAAAATTATAAATTTTTTTTCTGTATTAGAAACATGAATATTGATACTAGACATCGATTCTAGATACTAGACTGCAAGAATCTGGAGCCGTTTTTTTTTGTTTCTACGTCCGGATCAAACTTTTAATTAACTGATGACGAATGACGCTCTATATTTGGAGGGCACTGAGCTCCGGATGTTGAAAGAAAAGATTAAAAAATAAAACGAATGCTTGGTGCACATATAGAAACAAAATTTCAAAAAAAATTCATAATAAAGCAGATTCCCCCAAAAAATAAATAAGAGTAATATTTTTTTTATGCCAAAATTTTTTGCAACAAAATCCCGGATACAGAAGTAATTGGTAATTATCAAGTAGGCAAGAGTTGGATGCACTTTGACAAAATGGATTTAAACGGAAACGGTTAATGAATTCGTTATTCTTATGCATTTTATTGTTCTGTTATTCATTTATTTATTTTTACTAGAAAATCACCATCAAACCGTGTGAGAAAATATTATTTTGTGTCATTCGATATTATTTCTTTATCTTCAGCAGTGCGAAACGAAATATTAAAACAAAACTATTTTTTGTTTTCATTAAAATTGATTGTTGGAACTTCCGACTTCATTACTACATCTAAAAATAACAATGTCGAAATATATGCCGATATGCAATCGAAAAAATATCTAAGATCTTATTAATAGATGAATATCATATTACCTATTATTCTTTGGTCACCCGTAATTCGCAGCTAAAAGAAATTCGAAGCTTATTTCTAAACTGCACCTAAACGATGGATTTTTTCCAGATAATTAAACTGAATATTTCAAACTAGTAATACTAAACGTTTCATAGACGTATTACTGAAATTGGCTCTGCTAATGGCTTCTTTGGATATTCTTTTCGCCTAGTTGTAATACTAAATATATACCAGAAATACCATGGTAGTGAAAGTTTATTAGTAATGCTAAACGAATTACAGGAATTGTATCAGCTGATGGTTTCTTTTTTATCATACTTTTCAACTGAATATACAAAAATCTAAAGTATTATTAATTATAAATACTTAAAACAGAAAAGTCCATTAACAACATACTTATTATTTAGCAAAAACTCTCATTCAAAATAGAATTATTTGACGGTTTTTCACTGATTTTGTTATCTGTTTTGTAATGTCTTTTCTCTCTTTCTCTCTATCTTGAGGATGTATATATATATATATATATATATATATATATATATATATATATATATATATATATATATATATATATATATATATATATATATATATATATATGTGTGTGTGTGTGTGTGTGTGTGTGTGTGTATGTGTATGTGTGTGTAAGTAAGTAATGAGCAAATATAATGTTGAAAGGATTGATTGAAGAATGAAGGAATGAAGGTATTTATGAAGGAGCGATGCGTAATTATTTGAAGTATTAGGAGACAAAGTCGTGCAGCCGAGTAAGGATTGAGAAAGCACAGAAATTATCCACCGAACTTTATTTTGTTTCAGCATTATGAAGACAGATTTCAGCAGATAGCACAGTTAATGATAATAAGATGTAGTGGCCACATTGTAGGAAGAATAAGATTGTCGGGGGAGCGGACGGTTAAGAAACGTTTCTTGTTAGTTTATCAGAAAACAAACCTATTAGTTATTCCAAACATAGGGTGTAAAAATTAATTAGCGAAAATTTCTGAAAAAATGTAGGAAATATTTTAAGATTTTGAAATTATTTAGTTACAAAAATTGAGGTTGTTTTGTAATGTTATTAACTTATCATATATAATACCTATTTTTGACTGCTACTTTACAACTTCTATCACTTGCTAATAATATGTATCAAGGATTATCGATATGTATGATGCAGTTACAGCCTAAAAGAGCAATTTGGATAGTTGCCAATGATGCAAGTAGTGGTCATAGAGCTACATAAAGTCGCAAATACAAACAGACTGCCATATTGTTGCTTTTGCCGCCGCCCATCTTAGACGTATCATAGACGTATGATACGTCTATATGTTCGAAATGTACAGAGGTTAACGAGGCAAGTTGCGGCCTCGCGAGCCGAAGTTTGAGTGAAGACCAAATCTTAGATGTTTCAGTACCATTCTTTATTAGGAGCAACGTAGGGTCACGTAAGTAGCCAGAAAGTATCTCAATGTATACGGGCGAAAGTCCTCATAAAAAGTGCCTGTCGATTTAATAAATAAATGCATGCATGCACACACACACACACACACACACAGAGAGAGAGAGAGAGAGAGAGAGAGAGAGAGAGATAAAGATATAGATAAAGATATAGATGAAGATATAGCTGTGTTGAACTTACATTACAGTATGATACAGAATTAACGACAAAACCCGTATGATTCAAGTTAAACCGAAATGCTTCTCTTTGTAGCTCCTGCTGCAGAAGAAGAAAATTCCATGATGGAGAAGAATACGTCCAGCTCCTGCTTCAAAGACACTCTGCCTCCACAGGTGATTAATTTTTTTAAATGTGTTACGAGACAAGTTCCTTTCAGTTGGCAGGTTTGTTTGGTGACTTTGGAGCGCTGTGGTCATCGTCAGCGATACGAGGTCTAAACTGACCGGAATCAATAGTTTAAAGCCGATTCCGAACCAAATTTATTTTGAGATTATGATGATTCATTTTAGCATTCTATGTTATTCTTAAATAGCATGAGACACTTCACTAAATCCGAACTAAATTCATTTTAAGCTTATGATGAGTCACTTTGGCTTTCTATGTTATTCTTAAATAGTAGGAGACACTTCACTAAACCCGAACCAAATTTATTTTTAGATTATGATGATTCATTTTAGCTTTCTATGTTATTCTTAAATAATATGAGACACTTCACTAAATCCGAACCAAATTTTATTTTAAATTATCATGATTCATTTTAGCTTTCTATGTTATTCTTAAATAGCATGAGCCACTTCACTAAATCCGAACCAAATTTTATTTAAAATTATGATGATTCATTTTAGCTTTCTATGTTATTCTTAAATAGTATGAGACACTTCACTAAATCCGAACCAGATTCATTTTGAGATTATGATGATTCATTTTAGCTTTCTATGTTATTATTAAATAGTATGAGACACTACACTAAAGTTGTAGAAAATTTGATTATTTAAGCGAGGAAGGAGAGCAGTTGATAAAGTTAAAATTTTATTCACTATCCCGTGCTCAAAATTATTTTATTCACTATCCTGATGGTTTCAGTTACAATTATTATAACATAATCTTTATAATTTTCTACTTCTTATAATTTTCTTTGTCTATAGCTTCAACTCCATTATGACATGTGCTTGGGCAACAATCTCAGTGAAGAACATATGATGAAAGAAGATGAAGTGAGTGAAAAACTGTAATCTATCTTTAAAAATGATAATATTGGAAAATGAAATCTCTGAAAAATAGATAACTAAAATTCTAATTATAGCTTTTTTTCTCTGTCTTAGATTCTTTCTTGCATTTTGAAGACTGAAGGCGTGGTAAGAAGTTTTAATATACTTTCTTATGCACTGAAATTACTTAATGCAGTATCAAAAGAGGTTCAGAATAACAATTGATCTAGAGAAAGATGTTTATCTTTAACATAAACGTATCAGAAATTTATGTAATATCGCTGAAGCTAAATCCCTCAGATGAGGAATTGTTGAGCTAAAAATATAAATTAAGTAAAGGTCTTTTCGGGCAGCCCCTTCCACAAATCCTTATGAACTTCTTGCGTTTGGTCAGAATTTTTCAGACGGTTCTGTTGAATGTCGAATGACCAATATCATACCATAATCAGCTAATACATTTGGCATGGTCAACAAATACCATTAACCATGGTCATGCTCACTGATAACTTTCTCTTTCTTTCAATCAGCTCCAAGCATATTTCCTTAATTGTATTTCATTATAATCATAATTGTGTAAAATCTATATCTGATATCTCACAGATAATTCTTTTTTCATTTTCTAAATCTCATTCACAAAATAAATTTCAATTTCCTTTGACAACTTCTTTACTACTCATAATACAAGGTCATCGAAAAAGGCTGGACACATTTCATATAATCATATTTAATGAAATAATTACAATACAAACAATTCTTTCATTTTGTAATGTACAGAATTCAATAGAATTTTACCTTAATAAGTTTCAATATGAGAACCGTTGGTTGCTCTACACATATTAAGTCGATAATCACTCTCTAACTAGGTGTTACGGAGCATGTCTGGCGTCACTGTGGCAATTGCATCGACAATTTTCTCCTGTAAATGTGTCGAGTCCCGTACCTTTACGCTGTAAACAATGTTCTTTATGTAACCCCAGATTTGTACTCCGCTAACCACAACACACATTGAGCTTTCTCCTGAACGGTCGACATTGCACTGACGGAAAGCCGAACGAAGACCGCTTCCACTTAGCATCGCTTCTGCGCAATGTTCCATGTCACGGTTGCGTACCAGTTACATTTAGAAATCTTCGACACTTGCCAAGTTGTTTGAAAAGAATATTATTGCGTTTGCTCGATTTCTTTTAGAATTATGAGCTTTCGAAATGTGTCCAACCTTTTCCGATGACCCTGTACAACGGCAATCGTGACAGTACATTACCGTTTGCTTTTGATTGGTTGACTAAAAGAAGGTCAGGAAATTTTAGTGAGTACTGAGTACTAATACTTGGGAGGATATAAACACTCCTAAAAGCCATCAATATCAGATGCTTTTCCGAGGAGAACATAAACTCTTACAATTAGTTACCCACACACACAACATAATTTAGGCTTTGAAAAGTTTGTTGTCATGGAGCATTTTAAAAGTTTATTTTTCGAATTCATCTTCAGATCACGGAAGAAGCAATGGACATTTCAAAACTCAAGATGCCCGTGTCTGAAGAGGAGGACTCTGACATGAAGATGATAGAAGAAACTAACCCCTTTATGATGTCTGTCACAAAATGTGAAACAAATGAAGATGTTAAAGAGGTAAGAGGATTCAGATTCCCATTTAAAGCTAAATGCGTTTCATAAAAATATATCACTATAGTCCCGACATTATGGATAACTACTATGTCTTCATGAGGAACTGATTGTACGGAAGAATTTAGGTTGAAAACACTGCTGAAACGTTGCAGATGTACATCCCTCAGACTTAACACCCGTTCAATAGTTCATGCAATTTGAATCACAGTCTTCATAATGACACCTTTGATCTCAGAGCAGGTATTCTTTTTCCTGGTGATTGATAATTTTAATCCATCCCGGTTCACAATTGATGATTGTGCCATTCACTATAAAAGCATTATTTTTGAAAGTCTACCCAAAATATTTTGTCTCAAATTGGTAAATTCCCAATTTCAGCCTATTTGACAACAGCTAAATGTTAAAATTTGCGAGCGTATTTACTATATACCGTATGCCTTCAGCACACAAAAAATGTTTATAAAATTATTATTCGAAAGGATATTTCATAAAGAAGAGAACTACTGAATCGAATGTAGGTGGCTGAAAGATACGTACACGCATATGAATTACATTTGAATTACATTTTTCATAACCTGTATCTTTTTCCACCTTTAAAAAAGTAATGTAATAAAAAAGATGTAAGTTCTCTAAAACGGCTGGTTGTTTTACTTTTGCGATTTTTTCTCTAGGATATTTGGATCTGATCTTTATTTTTAAAAGTTACACTTATATTCCGTAATTTCTTGCAAAATTTATAAAAAGGAGAAATAATTAAATTTAATGAAAGCGCTTTTCCTTTGAGAAAGCCTATAAAAAATTTTACTAAATTCAAATACTAAGTACTAAATTTTTCATACCATAAAAAACTTCTCCACCCTGGGAATTCCCAGAAGGGCTTTTATCCTATTCTCCTCCCAAATTAGCAAACTAATTGGTCCCAACTTACACTTTAAACAAAATTGCTTATAGTTAGGATTTACCTTAAACGTTTACCCATAATGATCTCCCTAAAGCATTCTATTGCTAAAGGCCTTGAGAAAAAACTGTGAATAGTTTGCTTATATTTACGTACAAGATTTGTTCATTTAGTTGAATTTTAAGGAATTTGTGAGGTCAGATAAAGCAAATCCTAGAAATTTGCGAGAATAGATTCTTTGCTTTTTGATGAACTGAATATGTAGTTAAAACTCGTATGCATTAATCGGTTTTATTGCGTAATTTTTTTTTAAAAATAGTTAAGTTAGACGTTATTTACTGAATGTCTTTTACACTTATAAGTTACTACAAATGTTTTACGCCATAAATACAGCAGTGGTTTCAATAGCACGCAATTATCCTCTATAAACGTCGCCTTAAAAAAAAGTGCTTTTAAAAGGGAGAATCAGAAGAAATACAACTCATGTTAGTGTTTTCTCAACTGGTATGCACTCCTTCTATAAACTATTCAGTTTGGAGTACACACACACACACACACACACACACACATATATATATATATATATATATATATATATATATATATATATATATATATATATATATATATATATATATATATATATATATATATATATATATATATATACTTTTTAATAAATATAAGCGACTGAAAATATCATGAAATCTTCTTTCTTTTTTTAGGCCGAAGACTTCGTGCAATGCCTTTTTGAAACATTATCAATGGTAAGTGGTGAATTATAAAATGAACAAATAGATTTATTATTAAATTGAATTTGTATTTCATTGTATACCTCACAGATGCTATTGACACTCGCAAAATTTAAAGAGATCAACCCAAAAATACTATATCAACGAATAATTGAAGAAACTTAAAGAACATACTTTTTCCTCGATTTTTATGTTAAACATTTCTTTTTCATCTCTTACTCTCTCACACACGCGCCCGCGTTTATGTACAATATAATTTTGCCACAGGCACACATGCGCCTGAGAAAGAAGCATGTTATTATTAAATATAAGAAGTCTGAAGCGATGAGTAGAACATTCCTAGGTTGGAGACATCTCAGATAACGAAGGATAACGTGCATGAACTATTTCATGAACATCTGGCATGTCACTGTAATCAGTAATTTAAGTTCAGGCGGTAAGCTGTTCTACAGTTCAGTAAACTCTATGTTCAACTGTTAGTAATCTAACTCTTTGACCTCTTCAACTAATCGATACAAAGTTGAATAGTCATGCATTTTTATCAACTATTTGATCATGTAAACAAGATCCCTTTAAACCTCTGATCCAAAAGGAATTGAATCTTATGTTATATAGCATCTTACAAACAGTAAGATGCTATATAACATAAATAAACAGTTTTATATCACGTGTTGTGAAGTATCCACAATTTGAACATTTTGACTCCTTCCAACTGTATCGCCATTTTTTTCCAGCAACGCATGTAATGGGTCGTAAAACGGCCATACTTTGTAGAAAGGGGAGGCCTGCACCTGCACCGAGTTCTGAGAAACGTCGCACCCCAAAATTCTTTTGGAAGGGTGGAAGAGAATTCCACGAAGAGACAAGGGACATTCCATTTCCCGAAAATAAAATACCACGTGGTCAACTGTGGGAACTGTCGAATCATCCTGGTCACGGCACCAAATATGTTATCAGGGGTACCTGAGATACCGCATTGCGTTGTGTTTCAAAAAGGGGAGATAAACTCTAACAAAATACTAACTATCGACATGAAATTACAAATAAATAATAAACAATTTATTTATAAAAAATTAACGTCGCATGAACATATTATTGGCTAAATTTATATAATACATAAAAAGAGACCATTTCTTATCTGCTCCCTGTGGGAGAAACAATACAGTCCGAGCGGGATAAGATAAACTACCAGTTTGGATAAGCAAGCACAATTTTAGGGGGTATTGACCAACCTGGGCTATTGTTGTTGCAGAAGTTCCCGGCGCAGGTGATGATGACGTCTTTGGGTTGCGGTAGCAGGCGAGTTTCGGCCTCTCGGAGGATCTCCCGTTGCTGACGGGCTTTATCAGTGATGCATCAGACCTCTCCTGGTCATGGCTCAGCAGTTAGGGATCTTTTCACCGCTCCCGAACCTAGAATCTCCGTCCTTGTCCCTCAGGTCTCGTCGTCGCTCTCCCGAAAAACTACTCGGGGCTCTTTTTTCCCCTTTCAGTACTGGGCTCCTCCCAAGGTTGGTCTTTCCCGTAAATTTATTGCTGTTTCTCACGTTTAATTCGTGGGCAGGATGATTCGACAGTTCCCACAGTTGACCACGTGGTATTTTATTTTCTGGAAATGGAATGTCCCTTGTCTCATCGTAGAAATCTCTTCCCCCCTTCGAAAAGAATTTTGGGGTGCGACGTTTGTCAGAACTCGGTGCAGGTGCAGGTGCAGGCCACATCTTTTTACAAAGTATGGCCGTTTTACGACCCATTACATGCGTTGCCGAAAAAAATGGCTATACTGTTGGAAGGAGTCAAAATGTTCAAATTATGGATCCTTCACAACATCACGCTATTCACAGAAAAAAACTAGCAGTTTTATAGATTTTTGAATTTAGATGGCATACGGACAAGAGGGCTCTTAGTAACGTTTTAAAAGGACCTCAATGACATTAGATCTATCACATTTGGAAGATATCTCTTTCATGATAATACAGAGTTAGCAGAGTTTATGCATACCATCAGCATTTTCTGATTCCCTTGAAAAGTATACTGAACGGAGTAGTGGCGCACCCAGGATTTTTTCTTGGGGGGGGCCCGAGATGAATGGATAAAAATATTTATAATGCATGGGGGGGCCGAGATGAACGAATACAAATGTTTATAATGCAAAATCAATATTTCTACTTCTTTGGGGGGGGGGCAGGGCCCCCTGGCCCCCCCCCCCCCTGGGTGCGCCACTGGAACGGAGATAAAAATCATCTGAAGACATAAGTATCACTAAAATTTTTCTATATCTCTTGAATTATGCCTCCTGATTCAAGCAGGGAGACTGATCTCAAACTTTTTCTTCAATCTTTCTTCAAAATAAAAGTTGAGTGAAATCCCTGAAGATAGACTATTGCGATAGTTAAGGTATTCGACTACGTGTAAAACATCGTATTTTGACGAAAATTATGAAATTGTTTATATTCCTTTCTTATAAAGATTGTGAATTTGTGTTTCAAAATCTGCTTTTATTTTTTCGATACGATCATTAGAAATAAAATTAGAGTGATTTAAAGATCAGCAGCAGCTATGAATTTCAATACAAATTGAAAACTTAATCGTGTTTTCTGAAGAACTCGATTTTCAACAAAAATGTAAACGACTCTTGTGATAACTTAAAATCTAACCATGATATATCTATGAAAATTTTCACATATGTTTTTCATAATACTAAGAATACAATGGACTACAGATTTGATTCTAGGTACATTATTTGTTGATTTATAGCTGCATTTATAAAAAATCTCATGGAAAATTACTAAAATTTTACATGTAATTGCATATAATGACTTGTATTGTTTTTAGATTTTAAGATATCGATTAGCTTGCAGGTCATTACACTTAGAAGGTACTTACATACATACGACAAAAAAAATTTTATGTTATATGCATACTATTTTTTTTTTAGAACTAGAGCCATTTTTGTAAAAATTTGCTAAATTTCGACCCAATTTCCTCAATTTTGTAAAAATTTGCATAGTTAATGTCTATTTTTTCATAATTTTCAAGGCTTGATTTGTGCATACCTGAAACTCTAAAAATTTTACTCTAGAAAAATACTTCTACATCACATAAACAAGACTAATGCTTCAATAGAAAGCTACAGTATCATTTGAGAAGTTTCTAAACGTGTATTCTTTGGATACATAACCTGGCGCATTTAATTGTAGTTTTCTGAAGTCTCTTGTCCCTTAATTTTAAGTGTCTGCGAATCTAGACTTCTCCAAAGCGATTCATACATATAACAATTCAATGTATTAGGTCAACTGTTTCATAAAACAGTTTGTGTTATATTTTTAACTCAGCAAAGTTTTAGGTAAAAAGTTATAAATTTTGTTTTTCTCAAAATGAAATTATTCTTTTTTCTTAAAAAAGAACTAGTTTCTAGAGTGAAATCTTTTTACTATTCTTGTTCGTACTGATAAACTAATGCTTGATTTATGATGTATAGACTGAGTTTTCAAGAATTATTTTTTTCCTGTTAGAACTAATTGTAAAGAAAATAATTACAACTTTTTAAATTTCAGAATTGCACAAATGCTATGATTTCTAACGCTGAAGAACCTGTAGCAGTAGAAGCACCCGAGGAGAGTTAAACTGCAACAAACAGAAGGAATTTTAAATAGTAGTAATTTAAAATATTTGAATAGCCTTGATTTTTCACTTGAAATATGTATTATTTTGCATTTATTTCCAGTCAACCTAGTTTCGCTTTTTTTAGTCACCATTTCGCTGCAGTTTTTTAGGTAATACACACTGAAAATAGTTGTAACTACACCACCATTTCACAGATAAAGATTAATTGATGTATTTTGATTACTGCACTTTAATAAAGAGAACAAAAGAAATGTTATACTACAATTGCATTGGACTGCTTTATGTGTTTTCACTTGAATGATTCAAAATTTCTTTAAGTCTCACAAACATTACGAGTTTGTATAAAACCCTTTCAAACCTGTCAGAGGTTTAGTGATAGGGCATTTGTCACCGGTTCTAAGTCTAATAACATTATATACATGAGTGTAACGTCTCAGAACATTAATTATAAGGCTTTAGTATCTATTCATCTTAAGGGGACTCACGACTCTTAAGTCGAGGAAATAAGGCTTATTTTCATACTTTTTGACTCTTTCTAACTATTTCAATTTACTCCCAATTTTTACAAATTTTATGTATATGATAAATTGATATATTTATTTTAATAAACAAATTTTCAACTCTCAAGATAATTTTAAATATTTTTTTAAAATGCTTTAGATATACCTTGTTTTTTAAGCATTTTTATTGTATACTGACTTGCGCGCAGAACTATGAAATTAATTGCACTTAAATTTATAATTCCTGTTTTATATTTACAGTAAATAATTCAAAATACAATTGAACATAAAACATTCAACATTAAAATATTTTTTTAATTTTTAAAAACTGCTCAAAACATACTTAAAATTTCCTTAAATTTTTTCATTAATTTACCCCTGAAAAAATAACAAAATGTGCAGTGATTGCAAAAATTCTAGTTCAGACGCAATAAAATAACATGATTATGCAGTGATAAAAAATTCATGGAATTATGTTTCATAGTTTTTGAGATATCAATTGCGGAATGATGCCAAATTACATTTTGAGAAAAATGAGTTTAAAATTTTTCTTACCATAAACTTGATCAGTAAATAAATATTTAGAATATCAATATCTCCGGAACTAAGCGGAGTATTTTCATGCGGTTTGCTTTATTTTGTTCAGAAATGATCAAGCTTTAAAATATATTTTTTTAAAATCGAATGTTTTAAAGATTTAAGGGTAGTGAGTCCCCTTAATAAAGGGCAAGGCACAGTTCAGAAATTACCTATGGGTTATTACCTTTACTACCCCTATAGAAAAGGTATAGCAACAATTGAATCGGTCATTTTGAAAGAAGTCAAAAATCTCCATTTTTTAAAAATTTTCACGAGAAGCAAAAAACTATAACTCGCCTTCATGCATTATTAGTTATACTAAATTTAGTATTTATTATGTTTATAAGACATCAATCCTGATGCAAAAATATAATTTGTTAATATTTTTTTAAACTTGGAAGCAGCCACCCCCCCCCCCCCCCCCCCCCCCCAGAAAAGTTAGAGAAAAGTGGAGATGACTCCTTTTCAAAATGACCAATTCAATTATATTTAAAGTTAATTTTTTTTTGCATACATGGCCTTTTTTTACTTTCTGAACCTACATGGGAAAGATTATGCTGCTTACATACTTGCAAAAAACATACGTTGGTTGGTTGGTTTTTGAATCGCTTCGATCATCATTTACTAAAGAGCAAGACCTACACTGGGCACGCCCGTGTACAGAGTGCAACATTTTCGCAATTTTGGATGGGTTGTTTTGACATATAAGGTTTGAATGCTCTAAGCAGTTTCTATTTAGAGCTACACCCTTTCTAATGCAGGTCTGATTTTCTGACCCTTGTATTCCTTTCCACTCATTGGTAGTCGTGATTTAACCGTGGTAAACCAGCGATTATACTGAATTACAATACGACAAAAGCAGGAGTTGATGCACTCTATCAAATGTGCAGCTATTACACGTATCCCGCATATCACAAAGATGGACAATCTCATTATTTTTTAGGTTTTCGGACATAATAGGAATCCATTCGCAAGTTGTCCTCAGATCGAATAAAGCAGACAGTTTTGAAATAAGGCGATTGTATCTGCATTCTTTGGCCTTTAATTATAAATATTCTAAACATTTTATAAATATTATAAATATTATAAACATTTTATAAATATTATAAATATTATAAACATTTAATATCTTGTCATAAAAGGCAGAATTGTTATTTTCAATTTGAAAAAAAAAGTTTATTACAAGAGGAGTAATCAAGGTCGAAAGAAACGTTGCACTTTATGCCACGCGAGCCTGTTGGTGTTCCAAGAATTGGCGCGCTCGCTGAAGGGTTAAAGACAACTCAAAACGGCTAGGAAACACCAATGCCAACCATAGGAGTCGAATCCAGAAACTCTGGAACCGAAGCGAGCAGAATATAGAATGAGTGCCAGGTTAGCATAAAATAAATGTTTCTTCATTTAAAATAACCCCCCCCCCTTCCTTGTTTCCCCATATATTTGAACATTTAGCGTTTTCCAGAAATTGGTAATTACTGGAGCAGAAACGTCCCTTAACCGTTTACACTAACAAAGGAGAAGTAGAAAGTATTTTAAATAAATCCTATCCAAAAAAATGAATTAATTATAATGTATTAAAGTCTAATGATTGACATCACGTTTCTGAAATTTCAAGTTTCTAGTTACGAAATATTTATTTCTGGAAACATCTCAAATCGAAGAGTACAGTTTCAGTTGCATCGCTGAGTCATCATAATAAGGACGTTTCTTCAATAAGTCGCCCGCCTTTCACATTTTGTTGTTTCCCCTCATAAACGCAAAAAGTGATGTTTTAGATGTGACCTTAAATAAGTTTGTTTCAATAACATTTCCAAATTATAATAATCATATTGATTCATATAGCATGTCAAAAAGATATCTCGAGGTCATTTCCTATACTGAAGCTACAGTCTTCACGGCAATTAAACTGTGCAGTAAACATTGCCTTGCATGTCGTTGTTGTCGTTAATAGCGTGCTTTTGAGAAAAGAATAGCCACTCATAAAAAATAAATTACTCACGATTTGTCCCACATCGAGACATATAATGCCCTCCGTTTGTCCCTATCTCTATAGAACAAGAAAAATAATGCATAAAGAAATATAAGCAGAGTGTAACTACGTGAACTATTAATCAACTTCGTGAATGTGGTAGCACAGGAAAATAAATAGAAACGTGATAGATACTTTTGTTAATGAACAAGAAATGATTTTCTATCTTTAACTTTTTCAAGAATTTACGCTAAAGCTTTTTGTAAAACTTCTAAAAAATAATTTAACTCATTTCATGCATTGCGAAATAAATGTACTTAGAAAAGTTAATTCACTTGGAAATGGCAAAACAAGTCACCTCTACAATCTTAGAATGCTCACCACAAATCATGGGCCGATGATGTCACCAATCTGTAAAATATGCTGAATTCTGCCAGTCTGCAAAACTGTTTGCTTTATGTTTCTTGTTATGAAAAATGTTTATTGATATATCTTGTAGAGCACATTGAATACGTAATTCATTGCTTTATAATTAAAAACAATTCAGGTTTGATGTTTAGAGTTAAAAATTAACGAAAAAATAATTTTTCTTGTCTGTTTTGCCTTTTCTTTTATAATAGCCAATCAGAGAATTTTTTTTTCGTCCTAAGGCCTTAACCACCAATATCTTTTACTCCCTTTTAATTATATGCAGACAATCTGCGCAGGTTCTTTGTATTCAGTTTTAGCCATACCATATCGTCACAGGACTAATAACGGCAAAACAAAGTTATAAGTAATGTTAACAAGTCATGATGAATTCGACGTGAGATTACTATGTGGTGACCAGAGTTACAACTAAAATTATATTTTGAAATAAAATAATTAGCAAGGCCCGAGGTAGCTAATCGGTAGCACGTTGGCTTTCGGTACTGAGGGTGCTCGGATCGAATCACGACAAGCGCCGTTAAATACCTTCGTGTTTAGGAAAGATATGAGCAAGTTAAATCCGTGGACCAGAGAGTCCTTCTATGAGGTCAGGGGATGGGGAAGGTGCGATCCCCAAGATGACACCCCTGGGATGTGCCTGGTCAAAATTATGGTTGCACCTAGCCAAGTCGAACCCCGACCCTTGTAGTACTATATAAACCGGAGCCGCACACTTTAGCCCAAAACCTATATGGATCTGATCTGGAATACTACCGACCAGGGGGCATGAGCAACAACAACAAGAAAATAATTAACACGTTGTACGTCTAAGAGAAGGTTGCAGTCAAACACAACTCACCAACTAACAGGGACACTTCACAATTGCTTATGCCCTATTTGCAATCTAATAAAGCCGTCATCCTTCCCCGGCTGATAAATCTGCTAATAAATCGTTTATAAATAGCTATGCTTCGTGACTTATTTTGCTCATCACGGAAGCACACAAAGGATAATTTTACTCGAGGAGGAAACGCCTTACATAAATTACTTCTGAATCAGTACCTTGTATATTTAAATCTGAATTCTGTAGCTACTGTAAATTAAAGTTAATAAGCCGAGTATTACATAAAAAGCTATAATATCGTCAGGCATCAACCTTCCTTCGCCATTAAGTTTTTATTTCATTGTAGCACAATCGTCTTATGTACAGGTACCATTGTTTGGGAACGACTAACTGAATGGTACTACTGTTTTATTGATATAGGTTCAATTTGTATCTACTTCCGAAAAGAATTTAAAACAAATTTTGTTTCACTTTGTTTGATTTTTATATGCATATATTTTCTTTCCTGTGGCGAATTTCCCGTTTGGTGGTTTTGTTCGTCCAGTGAATTCCCCATGACTGTCGTTAGCACGCGATAATGTCAGTAAGATTGATTTTTAAACACAGAAACTTCGAGTTTATTCTCGAAATAATGGATAAATGTATAATTTTTCAAACGAGACAACTCATTACACAAAGACTTAGACATAACAAACAATTCAATATACTATATTAACATATTCAATTACATAGGTTACGACTCATCAAGGACTGGTTTGTGATTGGAGTCAATTATCAGTTTCTTTTTGAGTTGCTCCGTGTGCAGACGACCTGACTTTCAAAATCGTTGGAAACGCTTTCAGAGAGATCTCAAAGGAATATGGCTGTTAAATACATTTGGTTATTTTAAAAATATATATATATCCGAAACTTCACATTGGTTCAATTGTTTGAATATCGCACTTACGTAACACAATATCCCCATTTCAGATTTCTAACACTCATCCCCTTAAGGCTGCCGTGTACTAATCCTATTGGATTCGCTCAAAGTTAACCTATGGAGAAAATGTGTCCAAGGATTGCCGTCTTGGATTAAAAGAATTTTTTTTGAAATTATACACTATAATAAAGAAATTTTATACCTTGGGGCATTTTTTAAAGGCAAATAATATTTTAAAATTTAAATTATTCGGGGGGAAAATCCGGTATAGTGTGTTTTAAGGGGGTAGGATCACGATCCAGATTCCCTATGTCAATAATGTTAAAATTACTCATTTTAAAGGAACATTTAAAAAAATTCTATTGAATATAAGTTTCTAATTTTTTACTGTATATTGCCTAATGTGTATTAAATACTTTACACAGAGCTTTTATAATTTTATAAGAGCTTTTAAAAATATTTAACTTCTACTATATGTATTTTTTTTTCAGAAACACCAAAGTTTTATGCTATTAAATTACTCTAAATTGATTTTTCTAAAAATCCCTTCGTTAAAATATGTAATATTATGCATTTATTAAATATGCAAAGTTTGAAAATAATCACAGCAATTGTTTTTGAAAAAATCTTCCTTAACTGGCAAAAAACACTGTTTTGAGAAAATCAACATTTAGTGAAACATCCACTTGTGCTTAATGCATGTCAGCTCCATAGCTTGGATCACCTGCGTCATCAGTAAGACTGTCTTCGAATTTACATTTTTTCTGTTTTCCATTTATTCTGGCTTGCTGTGAAACATCATATTGAGCTTTTATTAATCTCGTCCGATCAGCTGTTTGCATTGCTCGAGAAGTATAAAAACCTGGAGATATACCTAACGTTGAAAGTGCTTTGCATTTCGTAATATTTTCGTCATTATAGGATGAAATTGTTTCAAATACACCTGCTTTTAAAGTTTCTAACTGCACAAAAACATTCTTTGGGATCTGTGACCAGATTATACTATTTACACTCTCATTGCTGTTTTGTGTTTTCCCATGCAGGCATTTGGCAAGTAGATCAGGAGCTGCTAAATCTCTATAAATGTTTTTAATGTAATCCAGTACTACTATTGGTAAAATGGTTGTTTTGATTGGAGCACGGGAAATTAAAAAAAAATAGCTAATGTAACTATGCGAGTGGTTTGTTTTGGTTGGTGTGGGTGTGACGCCAGGCGTTTTGACAGATGGTAATAGTTCTTTTAAAAAATATTAAAAATACTTCTAGTGCAGCTAGAACAAGTCCCTCTATGAGGTCAGAGATGGTAGGAGAGGGTACGATGTGGCCCCTGGGGCAGCTCGGTCAAAACTGAGGTGGCAACTAGCGAAGACAGACTCCAATCCTTGTGGTGCTATATAAACCGGGTCCGCACACTTCAGCCCAAAGACTTTATGGATCTAATCTGGAACTTCCAGCCAGGGGGGGGGGGCATTAGAAACAACTACAACAACAACAACAAAGCTTCACTATAATCCTCAGTTTAGGCCTTGAGCTGAAGGTTTTCAAGACAGATCTAGAATAGAATGAACATTTATTTCCGCATTGGACGGAACGCTTTCAAATGTAGTACGATTTACTCATAAATGTGATATATGTTCACTACTATTTTATCATCAGCAAAATTAATTGCATTCGCTTATCTTTTATCGCATTTCTTTGTTTGTTTAGGTAAAGCAAAATTTACACTGTTCAGGATAAATATACGAAAGCATTGCCGAAGAGAATGACTGCAAATATCTAAAATCTGGCCATCTCTACTTAATATATCATACATTTTCGAGTGAAAAAATTGTTACTCTTCCGTTGAACGAGTACCTAGTTACATGACTGTTTGAAAACCGAGCTTGTTACTTCGAAGACAGCTTAATTTTACGAATAATCGCTTCCGTAATTATTTATCCGAAGACGGAAAAAAGAAAAGCATTTTGATCTTTAAAACAAGTGAGCTGGAAAGTTGTACATTCGTTGGAAACTTATAATCGCCTTTGTACTTCCCAGTAGATTTTTCTGCATTATTTACTGAAATTACAATCAGTTAAAGTTACTTAAGTTGCGCAATAGATTTATCTAAGATACTGCAGATTGCATCAGTTTCATAACCATCTTGGTTGATGGAATGTTATAAGCAGTACTTTTTTTGTAGGGGTACGCGGGGATACGGCGTATCCCCCTCCTTTTAACGTAGGATTACTTTCCTCAGTAACGGTCCTTCGGAGAGAAAAAAATTGTCCTGCGTCGCGAGATATAATTTTGGTAGCGCGCCAAACCCAGTAGCAGAAAACAGTTAAAAAGTACCAAAATGCGTTAAACAAATTGAAAATAGGTATTAAAAATTAAAAATAGGTACAAAATTTTGTGTATGCAAACCATCTCTGACGATGATTAAACAGGGCATTGGCTTCTGTACTACTTGTTTTTACACCTATTTAAGCAGATTCACAATAGCAGATCATGAAACAAGTGCACTTGTCTTAGACCTAACTTCGATTCTACTGTAGAAAGTGATAGACCCGCAAGTTAACCTGTATTTCGTCCATTTCAAAACAAAGTTAACTATACCCTAGATTTTGCCTGCTCAAATTCAGTTTTGGTCCGTTGCACCTCCAAAACACTGGGTAAAGGAACGAATGAAAATGCAAAACAGTAATGCAAATGATAGAAAAACGTATTTACCATAAGAAAAAAAAATGTTAGTGTGCTTAAATCGTCTCAAAGTGTAAGTCTTTTTTAAACTACGTTAAATTTATATTCTCTGTAGAGCTACCATATAATTCTACAAATATCGTATATTGTCCATAAGTACTGATAAGTAGCACGTATATGTCTAGACATTCCTCTAAAATCATTCTGTATTGAACCATTTAGTTTCTGGATGAGCAAGCAGAAGATAAACTTCTTATGTATACTTGTTTCATAAGGTTTTCTACCGAACTGTTTTCTAATCATATCTGAGACAAAATGAAAAAAAAATCTGTATCAGATTTGATTCAGCTAAAAATAACTTATATTTAAATTATGTTAAAAATTCTTCCTGTAACATACAAGCCTAACTAATAAAAAGGTTTTTATTATACAAGATCTAACGAAAAAAGATTCCATTAACGAAAAATTATTTTTCGGAAACAGGTCTTTTAATACATCGAGAGAAGCCACTATCTAACTTACTCTTCCTTTCCTTTTTTTATTCCATAAGCTATTTCCGAAATTACTTATTTTCCAGATAAACAGAAAAATATGCAGGTGAAAATATGTACAATTTTATATGAATAAAGAATGCCATTATGCTATAATTTACGATATTGCTGCGGCCTTTCTGAATGAAATCAGGCTCTTCTAAATGAGTCTAGAGATCGTAAAAAAGGACCACGTGTCTTATAGCATGGGAGAAAATCACACTGAGAAGAGAAAATTAGAAGAGTTTTAAAAAATCTTATAAAGAGGCGTTTGAACTTTTTTTATTCTTTCCCGAGTCAGTTCAGAGGGTCCTTCAGGGAACTAATCATAAACTTCCTGCTTGCCTTTCTTTGTTTTATTGTGGAACAGGGGGAACTAAGAATCATCCATTGTTCTTGAGCGTTCTCAACAAGCAGCAGATGGCTTTAATCTTGTTCTGCCGATTTACGATACAAATAAAGTAGCTTTTTACAGCAACGATTCTTGTCCGGAATTGGTGATTGCTTGAATGGAAAAAAGACAACGAATCATTCCTAGATGTCACTTCAGGGACTTGTGACTTTGAAGATAGTAGAAGATGGCAACTGAAATGTCGAGTAGTAAATCACGGAAAAAAAAAAGGTCTCAGCTGTCTGTATGAAAAATTCTTTGTTAGCAATTGGTCTAAATAAGAGGCGAAAGTTAGCGTGACTTATACAGTAAATATACGAGTAGCACGTGAGTAAAGAGAGAAAATGTCTTAACACCCTAGATGACTCTGATTTATGGATCTAGTGGTAAAAAATGTGCAAGTGACCATGCTCTATGAGCAGTAGAACAATACGAAACTTATCCATGATCACAAAATCGAATTTCGTGACCAAGGCTTCAATTTTTCAGCGTTGAATGAATATATATATATATATACACACACACACACACACACACACACATATATATATATATATATCTTATTAATAAAAGCGAATGTTTGCGTGCGTGCGTGTGTGTGTGTGTGGGTGGCCCCGAGATGAATCTGTGAAACTTACAGCCATAAAATTTGGCACACGGGTAGTGCAGACTATGGGAAAGAGCACCTCGAAGTTTGAATTTTAAATTTTATTCTAGAAATTTTTTATTTCAAGTTTTGTGGGATATTTTATGTTTATTTAACTTCAGATTACGATATCTCTGCAAAAAATGATTGCAGAATTTGATCTTTTTACAATCTAAGACTACAGACATTTCTCCTTCAAACAAGATCTCATTTGTTTAAAAATAATTTAAAACAGACTAATATTTTCATCAAAATATTAAACCCACTTTTTCGAGAAATTTACGCATTTCAGGATCTACGGTCGATGCTCTTCGAGTTTTTATCTTACAAAGAAAATATTTACATCATCTGGAAGATGAAAGCTTTCTCATTCTTATAAACCTCATTTCAAGTTTCTATCTTAAAATTTCGATTTTTAATTGAATTTTCAAGAACGATACTTAAACACAAATTTTAAACGCGGTTCTTCAAAAGCGGTAGGGAAGAAGCGCAAATTCTCCCCTTGGGTTGTAAACAACGATTGAGTCATTCAATTATGTTTTGTGGGATATTTTATGTTTTTTTAACTTCAGGTTACGATATCTCGGCAAAAAATGATCGTAGAATTTCGATCTCTTTACAATCTAAGACTACAGACATTTCTCCTTCAAACAAGACCTCATTTGTTTAAAAATAATTTAAAACAGACTAATATTTTCATTAAAATATTAAACCCACTTTTTCGAGAAATTTACGCACTTTTGACGCCTCCTCTACACGATTTTTTCATTCGGGGATGGCGTTTAGAAACATACGGCATATGAGGCAGATATTACGGATCAAATAATAGTCAAAGATAGCAAGTGTCTATAGACAATGCGTGGATTGTCCCGTATTGCCCTCTACTAACCACAATTTTCAATGCCCATATAAACATAGTGTACTGTAATTCAATTCTATAGTGTTGCGTGTGAGTGGAACACTGGTGTGTGGTTTTCAAATGATTTTAGCTTTTACTGGAAATTAGCAGAACATTAGCTTTCAAAACAGTAATCGTTTGGAAAGTTTTTATTTATATACACAACTCACTACCATAATACTCTTAAAATTTATATTTTAACACATTTCGGTTACTGCTGTTGCTTGTAAACACGCGATCTTCATTGCCATGCTCATTTCAGAAATTTCTCATTGAAATGATGGTCATTTAATGCGTGTTTTTAAAAGTGAAATATACCATGTTCTGTAAATGCCCCGAAAATATTTCTATACTGGAGATGTAGACAGATTAAAGAATTTAAGTAAACTTTTGTGTAATTTATACATTTGTGTGTGTTTAATTATTTAAATTAATAGATTTATATTTTTTTAAACGTTTTATTCTTGCATTCTTTTAGGGGTTTATAGTGTTGCGTGTAAGTGGAACACTGGTTTATGGTTTTCAAATGATTTCAGCTTTTACTGGAAATTAGCAGAACATTAGCTTCCAAAACAGTAATCGTTTGGAAAGATTTGAATTTAATTTATTAAATGCTGATCACGAGATTTCTTTTCTTTTTGTGATACTTTAAATTAATTTTGCGTCACGTGCATAACATCGAAATTAATTGACAAAAAAATATTAAAATACAGTAGAAGATGAAATTTAACCACTAGACTAATTGAGATGGAAATTTTTAAAAATTTAGTTCAAATTAGTATGTTTTATGGATATTAAATCAAATCTATATATAAAACTGTAATTTCCTCTCAAAATATGCTTCGCCATGACGATAAATAAGTCCCAAGGCCAAACTTTAAAATATGCTGGCGTACATTTGCGAGAAAATTGTTTCTCCCACGGTCAGTTTTACGCAGCTTGCTCACGCGTAAGTTCGCGGACTAGCCTGGTAATATTAGTTCCGCCCAATGAAGAAACAAAATATATTGTTTATAAGAAAATCCTCTAAAAAGCAATTTCATTACTTTTTCATTGTAATTATCCTAAAATGTACCCCGTAGCGAAGCACGTGTATTCAGCTTTTATATATATATATATATATATATATATATATATATATATATATATATATATATATATATATATATATATATATATATATATATATATATATATATATATCTGTGTGTGTGTGTGTGTGTGTGTGTAAGTAATGAGCAAGCACCACGTAGGAAATTCACAAACAGATGAGATGCAGTCGTTGATCCAGGGAAGAACTTTATTAGATTTCAGCATCATGAAGATATGTTTCAGGAAACACAGCGGAAGACCTACTATCACTTTAGAAGAGATGAGAGAGAGAGAGCAAGTGAGTGAACAGTGAGAGAACGAAAAAGCGGATAGTCTTTCGTTGCAGGCGTATTTATAATAGATATTTTCCTATTTCACCACCAGGATTTGAAATTATTTAATTGGCCAGAATCAATCACATGGCCGACGCTCATGTGATGCGGGCCAATCGTAAGTAGTACTTGAAAGTAGGCATATTTATTATAGACTTTTCAATCAGGCTTGTATGTAGAACTTGAAACAGATATATTTATTATCTGCTCTTAATTGGGGCTTAGTAAGTAGGAGCTTGAAAGCAATTATTTATGATATACCCCTTACTTGAATTTTAAGCATTGATTGCGGGGTTGGAATTTCTAGTGCCTGGAAAAAATTCAGCGGCAATTATAGGAAGATTTAAATTTTTTTTTCAATCAACAAACTCACGCTTTAGAGACGGATGGTCACTAGATTAGACCCGACTTTTTTAGGACACATTTAGGACTTCAAAATTGCCAATAGCAATCTTGAAAACATCTAAGAATCACGAAAACAGTTATGCAGTTTAATTAATTTTTTCGTTACAAGATTCATAAATTTCGAAAAACTATGAATTTTTGAACGGGTATAGATGTTTATGTATTCTCATGTTTCTCATAGTCGTGACATGCTACAATTCCTGTAACTTATAATATAAATATCATATAGATGACATTGGTCATAAATTAAATTTTCATAACTAGAATACGAAATTTAGAGATACATATAGTTAAGATAGTTCTTTACTCTAAAATTAATTATTATAATTCAGCAGCAATGAAACTGCTTAGCACAAAAAACCTTCATTTACCTTTCATAATAAAATTTATAATCATTAAGCGAATTCTGAAACACTGCAATATCGGATTAACTAAATATACCGCGCTATTTGTTGTATGAATAATAACGATCGTGGTTCCATTAGGTTCCGAGATCAAAAATATATTATATAAAACCGTCTTTTGAGTAAATTAAGCGATACAGTTATTAAATTTCCAGCAATATCTTGCGTCTTTGATTTTTACTCTTGTACGAATTTTCTCGCTCCACCGCAAGCTTACTCTTGAAATAGACCAACACCACGTTGCTTTTCCAGCAGACATGGCAAGCTTCAAGGTTTAATTACTCCTGCAAGCTAAAAAGCAATGCATATTACACTCACTTTACACAGCTTTGTTTTCAACTACGTTTGGCGGAAGATTTTTCTGTTACACGTAATACAAGGTTATAGAAACTGCAGTTTACTAGCGGTAACTTTATGACGTAATCTAGTGGCATAACAGGTTTAAGAACACGTTTTCTGAAGCGCAACAAACTGATTTCAGGATTCCATTTGGATTTTACTGGATGAATAAGATTTTAATTTCTGCATGTTCATTATCTTCCGTTATAAAATGTGAGTGATCAGAATACGGTACCCTCATAGTTCTTTTAAATTCAACGGAATCTTCGGTACTTCGATAAATTCTGTAAATCAAATAGCCTATTCTTTACATAAATCCTTTTAAGTTTTAAATATATGTTAGAGCATATATATGTTTATATAGAGTGAGCTAAAAGTTCGTAAAAACTTTAAAAATTCATAAAAAAGGAAGAAATCATGATATTTATACAAGAAGTGAGGTTTGCAAGAAAGGTCTCACAAGTAAGTCGGGATTTTTTAGCAGCCAAAATAAGTTTAAAAAATGTTTTAAAAAGTTTAAAAAATGTTTTAAAAAGTTTAAAAAATTAAAAAGTTTAAAAGTCTAAAATTTCACCGGTAGATGGCGGTGACATGCGAAAGATTCAGCAGAATTGTGCAAATCAAACTTTCAATTATAGACCGCGATACACGAGGATTTGGAGGATCGGCCACGAAATGGAAGACCTTCGTTGGCGGAGGGCCGCATTAATTTGGCGAACAATTAGGCGAACTCATAATGAAATGCTTGGATAACCATGATTAACATGAAGTTTTTAAAGTTGTAACAACCCCAACTGGGGTCATTAGACTGTGATCGTATACGTACAATTGACGTCGCGTAGCGACCAAATCCGTTTAGCACACAACTAGAAAATGGGTACAACTCTCAAAGAATACTCGCTAGTTATACATATATACAGTTTATTTACATATATAAATATTAACACGTACATAAATTAGCATCTGGCTAAATTCATAGTCTTATTCAAACACAGTATTAATCTATATATCTATATATTCAAGTGCGATTATAATGCATATTATTCGTATACAGTAAGCAATGCCGACCCTTGTGAGGTAAGTGGCGAGTATGTAAGTAAGCGAGGATGTGAATTAAACAATGTTAGAAAAAATGCTCTTGGTGAGCATTTTTTCTAACATTGTTTCCACTTCTCAGGGATTAAGAAGTGGTAGGACTTCTTAATCCCTGAGTCTGTTGTCATTGTAGTTTGGGCTCGTTCCTACCACTTGTACACAAATAGTCTGAGTAATATTCGTGGGTCAATGGGCACCACAGTTCTATTAAAAGAGTTCTAGATCTCGAAACGGAAAGAGTTCTGGATCTCGTAACTAAAAGAGTCTAAGGTCTCATAGGTCGACGATCACTCAGGAATACACCTCGGATGCTCTATGTCGATCTGCGGGTCTGTCAGCAGCGGTCGTCGGTCATAGACGCGTTCACCTCGGCACCTCGTATAAATTTTCGTTCCGTTAAGCTGTGATCAATAAGCTCCAATTTCCGTAGATTCTTTCATCGTTTAGCAACTAGGAGGGTATGTACAAGCTCGTTCAGGTAATGGCCAGGCAGCATTAGTCTCACTCAATCGTTTCCATTTTTTTTTGTCATGCAGTTGAACTTCGTCTTGATTTGCAAACCTTCGCTGGGCATTCAGTCTTTTCGTAGTTTCAGAATTCTCGTCAGCCCTGTAGCAGCTTAGTTTATTTTTCTTTTTTTTAGTAGGGGGCTTCTTCTAAAATGCTTCATACTCGTATATATATTTCTTTTCTTGTTTTACCATTGGTTGTTGCCTTCTTGGCTTCTCATTCACTCGCCCCACCCCTTTATTGGGAAGAGGGACGAGCCACCTTGTCCATAGGTTTGTTCACGGCTTATTTTCATCGCATTGGCTGCCTCTGAAATATATCTGTGCGTACTAATTAATTCTGACGTCTGTTCGTGTCTGGGATATTTCTCAATCAACATGCACCTGCTTCTTAATCTTTGACTTTAGATTTACTGCTGCTGTCTTCTTATTCTTTTATGTTTTTATGGCTCGTGTTGTTGCACTGTACACGTCTTATTCATTGGCGCCCCAAAGCGTCGGAGTCGTAAATTCAGCTAACAGTACAGCCTGGGTGGTCCCTAGCAATTTAGATTGCCGCATATTCACATCCCGCTTATTACAAAACACATATTCTGACTAGATGATAATGCCCATTCCTACAACTTCAGGATTTCATTGTTTAGTCGTGTTCAAAATAGTCAACAGAATATTACGCAAAAGTGGCGATTTCCCTTATGTTTTTATACCTATGAAAATCATCTCAATGCATTAAAAATTTCACAATATCAAATATATATCTCTATTGCGACATTTATTCCGGTAATATCGTATTTCGATATTTAGTTGAAATGTATTCAAACCTTCATCTTTTCTTCTACGATTCCCACCACGTACATTAAAGGAAAGTTGACAGCAAATTCTTTGTTTCTTTGCCTATGAATACTGATGGTTAGTGATCCGTTAAAACAGATGTCAAACACAAAATAAACAGACATAATTCTATTATTTTTACTTTCGTTTTGCTAAATGTTCCTTAAACGAAGGGATCGACTTTTTTCACTTTATAGTGTTTATTTATCTGAATGTAAAGTAAATAATACTTTTATTTCACACACACACACAGAGCCAAAAGTTCGCAAAAATTTAAAAAATCATAAAAAAGGAAGACATCATGATAAAGAAGTGTGGTTTGCAAGAAAGGACTGACAAGGAAGTCAGATTTTTTTTTTAGCAGCCAATAAAAAGTTTAAAAAGTCACCGGTAGATGGTGCTGACATGCAAGAGATTCGGCAGAATTACACAAATCAGTCTTACAATAAAAGACCGTGATACACGAGGATTTGGAGGATCGGATACGAAGTGGAAGACCACATTACCACGAAATGAAGCCGCATTGCTGCGGTGGAAACCGTTATGAATAATATGGCGGCCGAATCGTCCATGGGGAGTAGCAGTGCTCGCAAAGTTGGACCAGTGACTCTACTAGTGACCTTTTCTTAATTTTTATTTTGCTGCTAAAAAAAATCCGAGTTCCTTGTGAGCCCTTTCTTGCAAACTGCCCTTCTTTATCATAGTTTCTTCCTTTTTAATGAATTCTTAAAGTTTTTATGAACTTTTGGATCACCCGGAATATGATACTATTATGTGTAGATATATTGTGTCAAAAAAGTTTGCTCAACATACATTGAAACGTATACTTATTCTTGCTATTTTCAACTCGTATTTTACAAATGTTTAAAAAAACATAAGGGATTGTCTCCTCAATTTAAACATACAAAATGAATTTATTATACAGCAAGTTTCACCAGATTCTTATGAATTATAGTTATCTTTTAAATACATTTTGAAGCATAACTAACTTCTGAAAATTGATTAAACTATACCCATTCTTCATAAGATTTTTCGTGCTGTTAAAGAGAAAATAAAAACGTACATGGAGGAATGTACAGTCAGACATGTCTCTGTTTTAATATAATTCTCTGTTATAGATAAAGTCATATTTTAATAAAGTTTAATAACAATTTCTATATTTACTCAAACGTAATATCTTGATAGGTGAAAAGTAAGCAAAGAATAAGAAAATACAATCAAAGGTTTTTAAATATCAGAGTTTTATACTACTATTACTAATTCTAGACACATTTACGCTCACTTTACTGAGAACAATCCTTAAATCTAACCAAATATTGATTATGAAAATATTTCAAAATCAATATTTATTTATTTCCGAGGAAATAGCAAAGTGCCCTCTCAAAAATTTAAAAAGCCATTTAAATGTAAAAAAGTTTAAGTTTACAATTTTGAGACGTATAGTTTTGAGAGAAAGTGACATTTACGTCTCATAATTTAAATTTACCCCTATTTTTTTTTTACTTAGTCTTGATATAACTTTCCTGTGAATAATATTTAATTTATGATCACCGCCGGCAGACATAACGGATCAAACGTCAAGCCTGACTTGCTTTGTAGTGTAGCTACACCTTTCTGCATGATTATGATTAAAGCGGTGTTGCTGTATTTATTTTACTATAGAACCCCACCCAGAAAATTTAAATTTTCCCTTGTCCAGCCCAGTTATTATAAATAGCTTCCTGTGCTCGTTTCTTCGTAAATGGTACTGCCGTGGTGAACTAGAGAATAGGCGTCGGTATATGCAATAATCGATGGCATTTCTGCTTTTAACTTGTTTTAAAGGCGTGAGAAAGATCTACATCCGGAGGTGGGAGACAGTTGTGTAGATCTGTTGTCAGGAGCACATCAAAAGTATCAGCTCACTGCTCACATTTCTGTGTATAATTCCAATATATCAGAAAATACAAAATGACGAAATGGGGTAGAAAAATTCTTATTTTCTGTTATAAATTATTAGCCATTCTGAAAATATTCAACAGGAAATTAGATTTTAATGAAACAATTATTTATATACATTTAATTACAACACTGATATGCAATGAGAAATCAATGAAGAACTTGCCCTAAGACTCTCTGAAATTAATGCGCGTCACACCTCATTTGTGAAACTGCTATTTCATGTTGTAAGTTTGATCGACAACGTGTGATGGTAGTTTAATGCTTAGAGCATCGTCCTCGAATGCTTAAGGCTGGGGACTTTAACCTTTTCCTTATAGGGTGGGATAGCATGTATCCCAAGAATACGGGCCCAAGAATGAATATATATATATATATATATATATATATATATATATATATATATATATATATATAATATATATGTATGTATGTATGTATGTATATGCAGTGCTTTTTTCTAAAAAAATAGGTAGGTATAAGGTGTTTTATCAAATAAAGGAGCGTATTTTTAGTACCATGTTTTCACACGTTAAGTCACAGGGGAACAAAACACTCGCAATTAAAAGAAAATACTTTTTGTTTTATATTAACAATTCATTCGTAAGTTTCTTAAAATTTCGGTTAAGCCAAAATAATACTTTTTTAAAAAAATGGTGGGGATACGCCGTATCCCCGCTTACCCCCCTCCCCCCCCCAAAAAAAAAGCCCTGTGTATATCATATATATATATATATATTATATATATATATATATATATATATATATATATATATATATATATATATATATATATATATATATATATACACTGGGCAATCCTCTTAATGGACGTTCTTACACAAGGGGGGTTATGAAATTTCCCGTTCTAAAGAGGGAATAGGAAAATTGGGCCTCGTAAGCTAAAGGTTAATGGGAGGTATTTATACGCAAATCAGAAGGAAAATTCACAGAGTAGACAAGATACCTTGGGGTTACCCCATCTGCTTTACCACATCCATTGATCTTCGTTTTAAAAACGAATTCATTAATTTCGATATCCCGGACCTATATTCTTCAAAGAATTATCGATCCTTTCTAGAACTTTGCTGTCCGATTTCGTCAGTTTTGCAAACTACGTTGCCAAACGCGACCATGATCTTACATTCATCCGTGCCGAAAGAGAAGCAGCCTATAGACGGTGGATAAGATTCCTGTCTGCTCATAGATCGTTTTTAGAGTTCTGGAAAATGCAAATGAGTGCAGTTCTAGAGATGAAGTCCACACAGAGGTCCGTAAAGGAAAGAAAGCGGTTTTCAACAGAAGCATAGGGTCCCCTCGTTTCTCTTTCGTCACGGAAGAATGTAAGATCATGGCCGAGTTTGGCAAGGTAGTTTGCAAAACTGACGAAATCGGCCAGCAAAGTTCTAGAAAGGATCGAAAATTCTTTTGAGAATAATCGGTCGGGATGTCGAAAGTAATGAATTCGTTTTTAAAATGAAGATCAATGACTGTGGTAAAACAAATGGGGTCGCCTCAAGGTATCTTGTCTACTCTGTGAATTTTTCTTTTAACTTGCGTAAAAACAGCTTCTATTAAAATTCTATTAATGTTGGTTCTAAAACTGTATAAAACATGCAAGCTAAAAGAATGCTAAGGCCTAATTTTAATTTTTAAAAAAATGAATGCCTCGCACTTGTATGCTAATATCTCTGGACAAACGTACCATTAAGTTTTCAAAAATATGAAACCAATATTGAGTTGGCCAAAAAGTTCGTTCGATTTTTAAATAAAAATAAAAGACACAATTTTCTTTTTCACCAATATCTTTATTGAATGACGTATTCACCGTTTTGTTCTATACTACCCTCTGCCATCGTTCAGACAACTTATAATAATACCAGCCTCCCAAAATTTTTTATCTTTTTGAGCAAAGAACTGTTCCAGGTGCTTTTTGCAATCTACCGATGAAATGAATTGTTTTCCAGTAAGAGAATTTTGTAAAGACCGAAATAAATTGTAATCCGAGGGTGCAATGTCTGATTAATACGGCGGGTGAATCAAAACTTCTCAGTCAAGCTTAACAGTTCTTGCTTGGTCATCAAAGAAACCTGCAGTCTTGCGTTATCTTGATAGATGATTATACGTTTTCTTTTGATTAATTCCGAATGCTATTCATCGGGAGCTACAATCAGTAGGTCTAATTAAGAGCTTTACTTCTTAGATAATATAACCAAGCTGATACAAATGATTTTCAACGCTTGATTTGGATATTGAGTATGTTGGCTATCCCCCGAGTGGTATAACGTTGATTGTTATCAATTACTGCCTCGATTTGATCACTTTCAACTTCAACTGGTCTATCGGACCTTGCAGCATCGTCCAGCGAGAAATCTCCAATACGAAACTTCGCATACCACTTTTGACAAGTTCGATCTTTCACAGCCCCTTCTCCAATATACTACACAAATCTTTCCCTTTTTTTTCTTTTGCGATTTAGTTTCGTATTTATCTGTCTTAAAATAATAAAGCATATTGGGCCGTAAGTGTTGCTTATTTTCTCCACTCTTCAATATTAAAAAGGGTATATAAAATTTCCCCAGTTTTAATAAGTTTTTTTTAATTAAATGCACGCTGATACGACAGATATCTATGAATACAATTCAGCAAAATCGTTTCAGTTGGAATTAAAGACCAAAAAGCGCTACTAAGGCTATCTTACTCAAAAAAACCTCGACGAACTTTTTAGCCAACATATATAAGAGAATTATGTACATTTTTGTCTAAAAATAAACACCATGCGTACAAAAGAAAGTTGAAATTATGGTGTATTCTTACAAGCATACCACTAGGTACTTAGCAGCGCAACATATATTCACACACACAAATATATGTATACAAAAAACCAAAAACAAAAGCAAAAACAAAATATATATACACTGCTGGCCACTGTAAATGCAACACCCTGAAGGAAACATGCAAATAACATGAAATTTACAACATGCATTAGCGGAGGTGAGTTATGCAAATGATTAGAATTTCAGAGCAGACGCACATCACGCGCGCCTGATGTGGCGCCACTTCAAAGCGCTATTTAAGGCTTGGAGATTTCGACGATTTTAAGTTCGGCAATTGTGTTTTTCTTGTGGTTTTAAAAAAAAAAACGATCAATTCATCTTTTGATCAAGTATCCGAGTACGACAGAGGAAGGATAGTGGCCTACCGAGATTGTGGATTATCTTTCAGGGAAATCGGTAGTCGTGTTGGACGAAACCAAACAACTGTAATGCGGATATGTGATCGTTGGATGCAGGAGGGTACGACGGACCGGCGTGTTCGATCGCATCCACCTCAGCGCACCACTTCACGTGATGACAGGCAAATTGTGAGCATGGCAGTGACGGATCGCTCAGTCACATCACGAACCATAGCACAGCACATGCAGTCTGTAACGCATCATCCAGTGTCTGCGCGTACCATTCGACGCCGTTTTCAGCAGAGTAGTCAGTCCGCAAGACATCCATTGCTTTGTCTACCCTTGACGCAGAACCACAGACGTCTCCGCCGCCAATGGTGCGATGACAGAAGGATGTGGACGGCAGAATTGAATAAAATTGTCTTTACTGACGAGTCACGCTTCTGTCTGCAACACCACGATGGTCGCATTCGAGTCTGGAGACACCGTGAAGAGAGGATGCTGAACAGCTGCGTTATGCACCGCCACACTGGTCCTGCACCGGGTATTATGGTATGGGGCGGTATTGGATATCACTCTCGCACACCTCTAGTACGTATTGCCGGTACTTTAAACAGCCAGCGCTACATCTCCGAGGTGTTGGAGCCAGTTGTGCTTCCTTACCATCAGGGCTTGCCCACAGCTATATTTCAACAGGATAATGCGCGACCACACGTGGCACGCGTTTTCCAACGGTTCTTCGTCAATCGCCAGATTGAATTGCTTCGCTGGCCGCCTCGCTCTCCGGATCTTTCGCCGATAGAAAACATGTGGTCCATGGTTGCTCTACGATTGACCCAGATTCCATTCCCAGCTGCCACAGCAGATCAACTTTGGCAACGTGTGGAAGCTGCTTGGCCTGCTGTACCCCAAGAACTCATCCAAAGTCTCTTTGAATCAATGCCGAGGCGTGTGGCAGCGGTGATCTCCAACAATGGCGGCTACTCTGGCTACTGATTTTGGCAGGAACCACACTTCACAAAAGTCTGTAAATTTAATCATTTGATACTTGGTCAACATGTTATCTACAAAATAAATTTTGTTGTGATATCTCTTGTCTTTCTTGGTGTTGTAATTTGAGTGGCCAGCTGTGTATATATATATATATATATATATATATATATACATATACATATATATAGGGTGGTCATAAAGAAACTTTGCCGACATATGGACCTCTAGCGGCTTTTCCGTTCAACAGATCGAGATGAAATTTCATATATAGTTATTCAGATCTCGGGATTCTGTAAACGGCAACTAAGTGGCGCTCACGGTTACGGTTATAGGTACAGAAACTCGAAATTTTCAAATGGAAACACCTATTTTTTTCCCATTGCAAAATGCTCAGCGCATGCGAAAACCCTAAAGAGTGTTGTAACGGTACGTGTATCACAAAAAACGGACGCGTTATGCACGCACAAAAAAAAAACAGCTCTGCAAATGGCTAACAAAAACACGATCAGAGAGCTTTTTATCGGTTTTCTACGGTGAATATCTCACGAACGGCGTTCTGTGATTGGTTTCTAGCCTTTGTCATATGTAAATTTCCTCCGTGCGCCCCGATCGTGTCTTTGTTGGTCGTTCGCAGAGCTGTTTTTGTGCGTGAATAACGCATCCGTTTTTTTTTATACATGTACCGTTCCAACGCTTTTTAGGGTTTTCGCATGCGCTGAGCATTTAGCGACGGAAAAAAGTGCGCGTTGCCATTTGAAAATTTCGAGTTTCTATACCTATAATCGTAACCGTGACAGTCACTGTGTTGCCGTTCTCAGAATCCCGAGCACATACCTCTGAATAACTATGTCTGAAATCTCATCTCAATAGGTTGAACGGAACGGCCGCTAAAGGTCTATATATCGACAAAAATTCTTTATGACCACCCGGTATATACATATATATATATATACATATATATATATATACATATATATATAAATATATATATATATATATATATATATATATATATATATATATATATATATATATATATATATATATATATATATATATATATATATATATATATATATATATATATCCAAACTTTTTATGTATCTAACATAGAATTAATGACAAGCACCAATAGTCTCAATAAAAGTAATTTTATCCATCTCAATCCTGGCATAAGAGATAATTTACTACTACATAATAGATATGTTATATATTCTTAAATTATAAATTTTATACGAATAAATTAGGGGTTTTATATGAATTAATTTTATAGGTTTTATGCATGCACTAGTTTTGTAATATATACATAGGAGGATTTTTTTTTCTGTATGTTTCATCCAAAAAAGAAAAACTGCAGAGCTTTATAACATACAGTAAAAAGGAAACCGGAAGTAACGTGGTCAAATGTTTTAATCTCTGGAGCCAAAAAATAATTATTTTCTCAGATTGCTCCCTGCACTTTCTGAAACACACTCTTACCTATACTGTACAAACAGAATTAATTTCACAATTCAGCCGTTAGTCATTCAGTTTGTTTGCATGAATGAATAGATTTCTTCAAGCCCTATCGGAGACATGATTCACTATTTTCTAATTCTCTTTTAATTTCTAATTCCTTTCATCTCTGCTTCAATTCAACCCAGTCACAGTAAATTGCTCAGTCTTCTATTCTATTGTTTGAAAACATACTTTTTTTTATATCTAATCTCTTTTTTTCTTTCATCATCATCTCTCTCTGGTTTCAATGCCATTTTCTTATATATTACATTAAAAAGTTATTCCATTGCTTCGTACTTCCGTGTTACATAAGCGAAAATGCTGGTAATTTTTATTTAAAAATTACTTCCTTAATTAAAGTTACGCTTTCGAGAAAGTCTTACACAAGAAATTTCGGTACAATTAGGTGAAAATTTTTATGAAAATAACTTTTTTTATATTAAACCTTTACAGAACAGAAAAACGTTTTTTAAAATTTTTTAGATGAGAAATGTATAATGAAAGCGAAGCAAAATGCAATTTATCAATTTCGAAATTCCAGACATCACCTTTATCTTTGTAAATTTCCACATTTATAGAATTTTTATATATATATATATATATATGAAGTGGTGCGCTGAGGTGGATGCGATCGAATACGCCGGTCCGTCGTACCCTCCTGCATCCAACGATCACATATCCGTATTACAATTGTTTGGTTTCGTCCAACACGACTACCGATTTCCCTGAAAGATAATCCACAATCTCGGTAGGCCTCTATCCTTCCTCTGTCGAACTCGGATACTTGATCAAAAGATGATCGCTGTTTTCGACGAGGCATAATTGATCTTTTTTTGAAAAAACCACAAGAAAAACACAATTGCCGAACTTGAAATCGTCGAAATCTCCAAGCCTTAAATAGCGCTTTGAAGTGGCGCCACAGGCGCGCGTGATGCGCGACTGCGCTGAAATTCTAATCATTTGCGTATCTCACCTCCACTAATGCATGTTGTAAATTTCATGTTATTTGAATGTTTCCTTCAGTGTGTTGATTTACAGTGGCCAGCAGTGTATATATATATATATATTGCTTTTAAGGTATTTATAAAAAAAAAAGTACCATGCGTTTTGTTGCATAAAGTTCCGTGGGTCGTATTTTTCATTTTATCATTATCTATCCCGTTTGTTTTATGCACATTTTTACGAACTCATTCTGCGAAATGAGTTCGTTTGAATAATCGGTGTTTCAGCAAACTATAATCAGCAAAGCTTAATTTTCTTAAAAACTTTTCCCTTTATTTTAACTTTTCACTTAATTTTTCTTTGACGAATTCTCCTTACAATGAAATTTCTCAGTAGAACGATGGAAGGATCTTCGCTTCGACCAAATTCAATTGCATCATAAGAACATGATTTATCTCATTACCTGGCACAAACAATTTTAGAGTGACTCCCTACCCTGTGTGTATTTTATGCTCGGAATATGCAATAGCTCTTGAACAGACTGGCATAATTCAGTTGAGATTCTATAAGATTTGTAAATTTTATTTAAAAAGTAGATGAATACAAGTGGAATAGCATAAAAAAAGAAAGTCGTTTCAGTTTCCAAGCATGGCTGAATTTTTCTTCGTTTGTTACGCTCCTGCAATGATGATAAATATAGTATAAGTTATATCCCATGGTTGTTTAATCCCAGATATTGCAACTGTAATATAGTATTTAAAGAATCTGCATTTAAATAAGTTTATCTCATAGGTTTTCATATAAATTCTATCACAGTAAAAAGAATGCCTAACACCAGAAAGGAGTCAACTCTTGAAGTCACTGGTGATAAGCACTAAATAAATAAAGAAAAAGAGGGTATTCCCTGAAAATCTTTGCCATGACTAACTTCGAAGAATTTTTCACCACATACTTTAAGGCTACTGTTTAGTTATGCTATTGGATTTGCTTACCTCAATGTTAACCTATGAAGAAAATTTGTCTACTATTTCCAGCTACATAGATGCTGATAATCCAATAAAAATGGTATTTTCAGATAATCTGAACTTTTCTGTACCTTGCAACAGTATTCATTTTATAAATTTCGTCCACCAAAGGAAATCATGAGCGTTTAAAACACACTATGCCAGATTTTCCCCCCAAATAATTTGCATTTTAAAATATTTTTTACATTTAAAAAAAATGAAAAATGTCCCAAAGTGTAAAATTTCTTTTGCTATTACGGAGTACAATTAAAATATTCAGGTAGTCTCTTTTAACGAAACTAAGGCGGGTTATTAACGTAGGATTACTTATCGTTGCTTACCTCTTATCTTTTTTTTAGAATAAAATTCCTACATACGAAGAAAATTATGAGTGATAACCCTATGCAGAATAGGTCGACGGTAAGAAAAATTAGTTACATATGTCAGAAAATCGGGGGTAATGTGTCGTGTAAATGTCAAGTCAATAAATGAGTTTCCAAGTGTACTCGGATAGTTGGACTGAACCATATCTAAATTAAAGTGATGTTTCAGGAAATCAAATGCCTTTTCGTTGCGTTTTGCGTCTATATTAAAATTGCCCATCATGATGATCGCCATATTGGCATCAATATCAAACTCTTCATCAAAAGCGGAGAACTTAATCTTTAAAATGGAACCCAATTTATCGATTTTGGTTAAGTATGAAAGGAGAAAAGGGGATAAAACAAAAATCACCTTTTAGAAATAATATTCTGCCACTCTTGATTTATAACTCGCGACGACGGTTTTAACGTTTGAAATTTTTCTTTACCGCGGACCGTTATGGAGGAACGTAAGCCTACGGTAAAAAATAAATAAATAAATAATAAAAAATAAAAATTAAAAAATAAATCCAAGTTGACAATCCTTGGACATATTTTCTCCATAGGTTAACATTGAGGTCAGCGAATCCAATAGTATTAGCACACAGCAACCTTTATGACACATACTGTAAATACTTCAGACCGGCGAGCAATCAAGTAATAATTGGGGAAAAAAGCATTTGTCATTATTCTTAAAGTTTCTATAATGTGTATGAGTGGGAGGTATTAGTGACAGAGACAAAGTATAAAATGCCCGAAAAGTACCTAAAACCAGATTTCCCCGACGGTATATAATCAAGAAAACGCACACTTTTATGACTCTAGCCGTATTAATTTTTCATCCCATTAACATGACTAGGCGTGTCCCGCGATGCTCAAACTAATCACTCATTTTGAATAAATTATTCTTTTAAAAATTGTCTATTCGAAAAGAGTTGTAGAGGAAAGTTAATAATGATCTAGCATGAACTATGTGTATTTGTTATAATTCCTTTAAAAATTATGACGAAAGAAGGTTTCTGGGGGGGACAAAATAAATTTAAAACGTATTTCTCGTACCGAGACATATTTATCTGAAATGACAGATGTAGCTCTTGTGCATACAAATATACAGAGTGGGATATTCCTGTGGCAATCCCCTCCCCCCCCCCAAAAAAAAAAATCTAATAACTTAAATCTGGGGAATATAATTTCATACTTTTCAGAATATATTGCAGAGGGTCAGTCCTAGAACGAACGACTAGATGGAATGAACACATTTTTGAATATTTTTCGAGTTTTTTTCTAAATTCGTGTGTAATATCTTTCTTTGGGAACTCTATTTGTCATTGGATTATTCGTGAAGTGAACGGTTTTCTGCTTACCCCAATGAATAAAAGAAATTCCCATAAGTAAAATTATGATAAACCATGGCTTAAGCAGCCAAGAACAGCCATGTGATAAACTTTGCTGTTGATGGCATATATATATATATATATTCCCATGTATGAGTGTGGTGAAACACCAAAAGCTTCTAAATTCCTAGAACTAAAGGAACTTGAATTCGGAATCAATGTATGTGAGCTCAAATTCCACCATTTAAAACCTTGTCGATACATTCCAGGTTTCCATTCTACATCCTGGTACAAAGCTTAACTTCCTTAACTTCAACTTGTGGAATTTTTTAATGTGTTTTCAAAAGAAAGATTGTCGTGAACAGCAAAATAAATTTAAGACATTATTAATCTGAAGTTGCCTTTCGGAACATAATATGTAAAAGATCAGCAGGTTTGAAGAAATTGATTTAAGAATTGAGTCTCTCTCATTAAAATGCTTTATCTTCAAGTTCTCGTGTTTAAGTGTTATACAGTAAGAATATTGACTTTTTATTTAAAGGTAATTTAAATAATGATTTGATATATGTTTATATAAAATTTCTATGGCTACTACTGCGATTAATATGTGCTTTATTCAAAACTAAAAATTTGTTAAAGATATTTCGTTCGGAGACATCATTGAAATTTTTTAATTTCTTATTTTTTAAACAGAATTTCCTAAATATCAAACACATGAGTGATAAAACACATGTATAGAAACAGTTTTTCAAGTCCGAAATCCACTGAAGTAATCACCACTGCTAAAAAATAACATGCTTTGACAGAGAATTTTTGCAGAATTTCATCTATTTAGACATTTCAAGAAAAAAATCTCTTCTGACCTTGGTGTATGTATAAAATATCGTAATAAAGTTTTATGTAGATGGCAATTATATTTATTTCCCTGAATTCCTTCTAGCTTTTCGGACTGCAGCTTAACAACTGTTTTGTCTGAAATAGTCTCGAAAACAAAGATCATTCTATCCCATAAATCTTTCATCAGATGTTCCGGTATTTTGGAATTCCATAAAGAAAACAAAAGGAAGAGAGTCACCAAAGAAAAACGAAAGTAAAAGCGTTTCCCCTGAAGAACAGCTAAAGATGATACCATATGATTCCTTCTTATCACGAAGTACCTATTTCACGCTTAATTAAATTTGATCGCTCCTCAGCCTTTCTGAGAACTGTAGATTATATATATATATGAAAAATAATGTGTTGGCCTTTAGTTGCGTGCTAAGCTTGCGAAAAGGGACTGAAACGCGCTGTGTATTGAAGAGCTTGAAAAACCCGTTGAGAGGGGAATACGCTAGGAGGGAGCGTCTCGTCTCGTTTCACTAGTTGCGAAGGTCACAAACGTCATTCGAATTCTGATGCTCGTAGCCTTCGGTTGTACGTCAGTCGTACTAGGGAAAGCGTGTTTTCTTTTTTTCCCTCATAAGGTCTCTGTCTTGCTCTCGGTGTCAGTAGTGTATATATAGACGCCGGCTCCTGGGCAGCGCTTAATCAGACGTTGATAGTCTTGGAGAGAGAGTCTGCTGCATCCGCTCGTTCCATTGTTCTGGACATTATGAGATCCCTCGCTCTCGGATTGCTGTTGCTGTGCCTTGTGGTGTCTGTTCACTGCCAGGAAAGTGAAGACAAACCCGATGAGGAAGACAGTTCTTGGTGGACGCGATTCAAGCAAAGGGTCAAGATCGTGCTTTCGAAGTGGAGAGACGACATAAAACTGCTTTGGGATGACGTTTTGGCCAAAGCCGACGACATGAAAGGATGGACAGCGGACATGTTCGATAGCTTCAAGCGAAAGCTGAAGGAGTGGTTGGAGACACGCTCCGAAGTTCCCGACGACGAGAAGAACGAAATCGAAACTTTTATCAGTAAGCTGAAAGTGCCAACCGAAAAGCCTTCGCCGAAACCTAAAATAATTGATCCTTAAAAAGAAGGACTGTAAAATCCATCTCTTAGCCATATCTGTTAATTGCGTCCCTTGTAAATAGTGTCTATTCCACGGTAAGAATCAATTTCTGATTTTAAGTAAGTTATGTTAGAATGCTTAAATAACGGAAGTTATCGAGTAAAGCAGCTGAAAATTACGAAGGAATGTGTAAATGTCATTTAGAATGTTATTTCCTTTGTTATAATTTTAGTATTTGTTTGAAAATGGAAAATTTCGCCTTTAAAAATTTTGAAACTGAAAAGTTGTTTTACCGGGATTATTTCATTGTATATATCTGATTGTTGTTCATCTTAATGTGTGTTTTTATTCCATCCACCGATTTCAATGACGTTGTCCTTGTAAGTTTGGAAAATATATTTTTTGCTCTGCAACAGTATTGTATTTTTTTTGTACTGTGGATTTTTTTTTCTGCAATACTACTTTGTTTTGCAGGAAAGATAGTTACAATCAATTCTGAAAAAAAGAGATAATTAAATAGTGGAAACTTTATTGCAAGCAATTTATGATAGTATTTAGAAAGCCAGAGGATTATTTCTTTGTCATCAAAAGTGTAAAAGCTTTACACTATAAAATTTGCGTTGAATTAATTTATTTTTATATGGAAAAAGCTTATTTACTTTCTTATTAATAAATCCTTCAATTTAAGTGAATATTTATAAATACGAAGATGATATTTAGCATTGGAAATAATTTATACATGACAGTAATCTAGTTCAATTTCATTTATGCAAAATAATATATTTCTTTTCTAAAATAATGATTTTTTATTTAAGCAAAACAATATATATATATATATATATATATATATATATATATATATATATATATATATATATATATATATATATATATATATATATATATATATATATATATGTATGTATATATGTATTCAAAGAAAAGTTTATACAGACAGTTTCTAAACCAATTTGTTTTATAAATTTCATTTGTAGAGTGTTAGACAAATATTTTTTGTTTCTGGTTCTCTCTAATGGTTGGTTGGTTGGTTGGATTAGAGCACAACGGCCATCTTTTACTACACAAGGGCTAATTAGACCAGGACCTACGGTTTAAAACCGATTCCAACCGGCTACAAAAATCCCTGCCAACAGTGGGATTAGAACGAACAACCTCTAGACCAGATGCCAGCACCGTAGCCATTCCTGGATCCCTTTAAAGGGACTACAATGTTGTGCGAAACATTGTTAAATAAGTGAAATACTTATACCAGTAAACTTGATGAAAAGATATTATTGTTACCATAAATTATATAGAATTTCCTACAGTGAAAAGGGCTACTTTATATCTAATCGTAGTCAAACAATTTATCTATTTTGAGCTGTATTGACTCAGAATTTTTCTTATTATACCTTAGCAAATTTTTGTGCTTCATTGAGAAATGTCGAAAAACTTTACAAACAACTAAAATTTTAAAACATGTTTACATGATATCCAATTGCAGTCTTGTATTATTGGTATTGATTCGCTTTAATAATTAATATATATATATATATATATATATATATATATATATATATATATATATATATTGTTAAAAATGAAAAGTTGAAAATGAAAAACCAATATGAGCTCTAAAACTACTTGCAGCCAGGAACTAAAAACATGAAAAGATAATTATTAAATAGGTATTGGACAGCATAGTCACTAACATATCTTTGTTAATTTTATATATACATAATATATATATATATATATATATATATATATATATACATATATATACTTGCGGTTACTAGTAAGTAAAAGACTCGAAGTAAAATAAAATGCAATGGTCAATATTTCGACCCATAGATAGTCGAGTTTATTTTAAAAGGAAATTTATAATTCGTAGATTGAAAAAGTGCTATAATCTCTAAAATTCTATACAAGTGCGTCACATAGAGCTGTTTTTTTCTTCTCATACATTTCAGACACATCTGTCAATACCTAAAGTTTGTCGATATAAAAAATGTCTTACTCTTTATTATATTTCAGTTCATAAAACTTCAGACTAGATGAAAAGCAATAAAAAAAATTTCTTGTAAACATTATGAATTTTAAAATATTGCAAACATTTATAATAGGTTACATGAATCTTTTACAGTAAAACTTACTTATCTATTTTTTTTCTCTCACTGAGCAAGTTCCATGAAATAAACCATCAACAGATGTTTGAAATTTATAAAAATTATCTTGCAGACTTTTAAGCAAGAAACATTCCTTTACGAAGACTTACTTTTTAAGAAGAAACATGCTAGGTAATTTTATTTATTTAACAATCATCGTTAATTCTCTTTAAGCAAAGTATTCTGTCTCCTTGTTGTGGTAAGTTCATTTATTTTTCTTTTTTTGAAAGGTTGTTTTTCTAAACTCAAAAAACTTAAAAAAGTGTCTATGTCCAGTTTTTAAATGCAAATGGCATTTTATGAAAGCAGGAGTATTTTGCTATGACCACTGTTATATGCAGTTTTATAACATGTTTTACTTCATCTAACTCAGCAAAATTTCAACTTTTAAAACATCTGAATTCATTTTAAATCTCTGAAGACAGAAAATCTAAACTAATTCAAAATGCAACTTGCAGAACCCGTATGATACATTTCATGCACTTTTTTTTTACATTCTACGGGAAATTTTAAAAATAGGAAACCTCTCTATTTTTTGTATTAATTTGTATATATTCTTGAACACATACTGAAATACTCGGGGTGTAAGATCTGAAAATGGCAGGTCACACACGCACACACACTAACTGCCTCTGTTATGCAAAAGGAATATATCCAGTGGAAGAATTTCTTCAGGTAAGTGCGTTGAAAATATTTTACCTGTGCTATGAAAACACAGAGAAACTTCACTTGATGTCAGAGCTGGGAAGATTACAAAAATCACACCTCATAATATCCATTTGACATGACTTCTCAATCACTAATCAATTCATGAAATGCTAGACAAACTTAATTATGATTCAAGACGTACACTTACCTGATTAATGTCAGGTCAAGTAATTTTGACATCATGTACACGAATCTACCAAGCAATCTTGACCTTTGAAAGTCTCAACATTATGAAATACATTATGATTAAGCTTTTTTTATGCACAGAATAAATATATATATATTTTTAAATCTGCAGTAAGAGCGACCCAGTTTAACACAGTTCACAGCCATTCTAAACGTTTATATTGTGGCTGCTAGCATACTTTGTAGTCCTCTGGGTGTGATAAAGGTTCACAGATATTTAATTTCGGTGTATGTTTGTGAGAACCAGCATTTATTTATTGGAGCCATGATAAATTTATCAGAAGTAAATAATAATGCACAAGCATATTCATTATTATTACTTTAAATTGGAATATTAAGGACTAATTTTTCAAGTCTTGAGATTTCAACAAGAAAAGTACAACGAGTACCGAGAATTTATGATGTAAGTAGAGATTCTTATTTTAATGAAAGTTAATTATAATAAAAATAATATTGTAAGAGATAGAGGAAATTTCGACGTGTGTGTAGAAAAACTTTTTTTAATTAAAACATTTTAAAAGAAATTGTCATATTTGATAAGAATTATTCATTGGTTTTAATCAGTCACATAACATTTTGCTTTTCACAAACTCTGTTCAATTGTTCCAAAGACGTCGCGTGAATTTCAAATCTAAATTACTATAATTTGTTATCTTAATCAGCCTCCACTTCTAGCTATAAGACTTAAGATTTAAACATGCTTTAATGCTACTACAAGATACTTTTTCCGCCGCCTATAGGCAAATAATATTTTTTAAGGAAATGATTTGCTATTCAAATCTTAGGCCGTCACAGTCATCTACCTCAATCTTCAGTCACTTAGCAGTGGCCAATGAACGATATACTTGACTGACTGTGTGATTATGAACGAAAAATTTCTCCGAATCACGGAAATGCCCAATGGTATTATAAGGATCGTTTATGTAAGAGATAAAGATGCCCAATTACTGGGTTTTTTTTTACCCCGAAAGCAATTTTGTAACTACTTACTTCTGGTGTCTTGGCCAAATTACTATAACAGCGAAAGGCATCAGTCAAACAATTTCGAGATTAAAACTACTTAGCTGGCATCATGAAAACAACTTATAAAGTTATTTGTTTGTTTACTTACAAGAATCTATTTATCATTTCCAGGACTGGATGAAAAGAAAATTCTATTACTCGTGTCGTTAATCGGTTATCATTCACAAACCAATTTGGAATATTGGTTTGTCTAGAGTAATTTAATTTTTATCCTTCACCATCAAGGTCTCATACATTTCTTTAAACTATTTATCTATCATCAGTTTAAGTCAAAAATAAGTTACGAAAGAATATCTTTTGAGAATACAAATTCCTAGCTTAAGAAGTCAATACAGGGTACTCTCGATTTTCCGGTTTGCAGATTATCCACGCTAAAGAAAACCTGAAATCTTTATCCTGATAATGCCTACATAATTCATTAAAAACTGCGGGCAAATCTCTTCCCATATATATGCACTAGCTGAATACCCGTGCTTGGCTACGGAGTACATTCAAATTAAATACAACAGTCAATCTATGCAATTAATGCCATAAAAACCAAAAAAATGTATTTATAATAAATACAATGGTCAATGTATGCAATTAATGCCAAAAAAAAATATATATTTATAAAAAAATCTTAACGGATATTTTTATAGACAAAATAATGTAGAAGAAAATAATCAAATTAAATACAACGGTCAATGTATGTAATTAATTTGTATGTTTAATATCCATAAAACACACTACTTTGAAATAAATTCTTAAATAATTTCCATCTCAGTTAGTCTAGTGGTTAAATTTTATCTTTTACCGTATTTTAATATTTTCTTTTGTCAATTTATTTTGATGTTATGCACGTGACGCAAAATTGATTTGAAGTATCACAAAAAGAAAAATACCCACGTGATCAGCATTTAATAAATTAAATTCTAAAAATTAATCTTTAAAAATTCCCCAAAAATCAGAAAATGGAGGTAAAGATTCGAAAAAGATTTCATTTTGAAGGAATTTTTATGATCTTTCTTGTGATATAAATTTTATAACCCTCAAGTTATTATTTCAAATTCAAACTTTAAAAAATGTTATAGAAACAGCTTAAAAATTTAATTTTAAAAAATCTAAGAAGAATTTTTCAAAATCCTCTCTTAGTGCACCCCTACACTATAAGAAGAAACGCCATGCAAAATTTCAGCCCTTTATAAAGGGCTGAACTACTGGACCTATAGATCCAGCAGTTTGGTCTGTGCGTTATCTGTCAGTCAGTCAGTCACGAAACTGTTTTATATATGTAGATAATAAACAAAATTTTTACAACAACAGTTTGGTATTATTGAGAAGATTTTTATTTAATAAAAGATCAACAACAAATTAAAATAACACTTCTTTATTTAATATTACACTTCTTTATTTAATATTTTTTAAATACTTTTCTATCTTTCTGTGTTAAAATAACACTTCTTTAATTTCGGGGATCGGAAACATTTCCTTGAAAAGACCGATGTGAAATTAACTCAGTGACAAACTGAAAAGTATTTAGGACGTTACTTAAGAAAGTCTAGAGTGTTAGAAAGTGATTTACGAGAACCAGGATTTGAACATATGAGTGACACTAATATCATAAACGCTTCTGCAAATCAGTCTCGGAGAAAAGTTGAAGATGAAGAGAGTGAAGAAGAAAGAGCCTGTCGATCTGATTAAACACAGCTCAGCGCTACCGTGTCGACACTTTGCAACATTAAAGTCGATAGAATTATGAACACGGTGATATCCTAAAATTCGTAGTGATGCCAAAAAACATATCAAAGATTCGGTTAAACAAAAAATTACGGATTGCGTTCAGGCCCAGATTTCAGCATGGACAAGTGGGGCACTTGCCCAGGGCCCGCAAAATTATGGGGCCCCCTAATTAAGTATTAAGTTGTACATATTTTTGAAAAATTGGTTTTTGGTTAATACAGTAAATGGGGGCAGTGGCAGATACAAAACACACATCCTGGGTGGGGTACAGTGCACCCTTTATAGTGAAAGCATACTTACATCCATAAGCGTTTCTGGTTTCATTTATTTTATTTATTTATTTTTTTTGGGGGGGGGTGTAATAACTTCAGATTGTGATCTATTTTGAATTTCAAAAGAAAATTTCATGAATTTATTTATTAACATTAAAAAGTAAATTAATAAATTATTAATATATTACTTAAATTATATAAAAGTAAATTTATAAATTATTAATATATTATACACTTATTATTATTTTTTTCTTCAAATTTTCGACTTGTTGGTCGAAATTTTTTTGAATATCCGGTCCCAATTTATGGGGAACCTGGGTGAGTGTCCCACATGTTAATATGGAAATCTGGTCCTGGGGGGGGGGATGTCCCCCCCTCTGGATCTGTCCTTGGAGGGGCCCCCTAAAGTCTGCTTTGCTCGGGGTCCCACTGGGCCAAAGTCGGGCCCTGATTACATGCATAAATTAAATTGATAAAATTGAAAAGTAAGTGTAGTATTATATTTTGAAAATACAATAAAATTTAAAAGAAATTGGATTATCAGTGTTTTTCGATAATTCATGTTACTCCTCTCCTCACATTAACACAAATACTTGAGAGTACATTGCATTATCAGACAATACAGTATAGGTTTCTAAAAAACATCCATTTTATTTGTTTTTAATCAAGAGATTTATTTTTTCTGCACACTCATTGAAAAGAGTAATTAAATCCGTAATCAATTTTTTTTTAAATTGATTACGGAATTCACATTTAATACGTACATATGTTTTGCAGGAAAATATCATAGAACCTTTCAACTTAAAACAAATAAATTTTGCTGCATTCGAATGAAGTAAAGTCAGAAAAGCTTCAACAAATATCCTTCTGATCAGAAACAACGGGAAATTTTGAATTGAGGGTTTGAAAAACAATTTTATTCCATTTATTTTTAAAATGCATGTCATCTGGCATTTCCACTATCGACTGGATCTGAATACGAGTAATTAATGATGATAAGTTATACAGAGGCCGTTCGCACATTTTTTAGACGATTTTGGTAAGCGGTAATAAAAAATCGTTTGCTGCAAAAGAAATAATTGCAATTGTACTATGTTTTTAAAAGTCAAAATTATCGTCTGCGGCTTGAAAGTTTTGTTTTTATTCAAAATGGCGTTTTTAACAAAGCAGTGGTTCGAAGGCTACATTTATGCTCTTTCTTTTTTTTTAATACATACATACATATAGCATAATCATTCCGTGTCACTACTAGACAAAAAACGTTCCGGTTTTCTGTTGTTTTTTCGGTGGCGAAAGATCACTGTCGTCACTAAAATATTTAATAGCGATATATCTAAAAGTGTATGTTGAATAAAATTAACATCTTGTGTTTCATTTTTTCGCCGGTTTTGAATATGAATTCGGTTATCAGATGTTGAGATTTTATTTTTGTTTGTTCTTTATATGATTCTTCATAATGAGACATAATAATTTTTAAAGCACGTTGGAATTGTACAGCTCGTTCGACATTGAAATCATTTGTAAGGAAATCATTTGTAAGAAATGAACTTTATTGTCTAGTTGGCGGCCTTCTAGACTTGTACTTCTCCTTCATCATCACTACTATAAACTAACGTGGAAACATCTGCATTCCCTAAAATACTCTCTGATAACATTGCACTCTGTATTTTTTATTCATTTTAGATTTTTAAACCATGTTAAAGTAAAAGAACAATACTTTAAAAAAATAATTGGTCCTTTTACATGGATATATATACAGGTGGTTATCAAAATAATGGAAACACATCAATATTAGTGGTGTTTATGGAAGTGCTTCGTATTCCTTAAAAAACAAGTTTAGGGACCAATATTTTTTATAGAATATAGTGTATACATTATTCTACTCTAAAGTAGCAGTAATGAAACTATGGGCATCCGGCTCTATGGGGGATAGCGTAAGATGTCAAACCTTGTAGACCGTGCAGAAGGGCAAATTGTTGTAGCTCGTTTAATTGGAGTATCTATTACAACAGCCCCCATGGGTTTGGGTGTTTACCGATGTATGATATCGGAAGTCATGATGGCATACAGAGTTCACGGAAAGACATCTTCTGTGAAACAGAATAGTGGACGAAAGGGAAAGCTAAGTGAAAGAGACTCACTGGTGTTGAAGCGGACTATGACATCAAAAAAGAAGACAACTGAAGCCAACGTGACCGCAGAGCTCCATCTGAATCTGCAGGCTCCAGTACCAGTCATTACAGGTAAGAGAAAACTTCAAAAACAAAACATTTACGGCAGAGTAGTAATTCCCAAGCCCCTTGTAACAGATGTGAAAACAAACCGTCCTCTACAGCACAAATCCTAGTCGAGTGATACGTTGAAATATGGCATTTGGTTAGACGAATCATTGTTCACTTTGTCCCCTGCAACAGGACGTGCGTATGTCTCAGAACACCTACACAAGCGTATTATCATGCTTGTTTCATGCCAGCTGTCAAACATGGAGAGGGAATTTCTTAGGGTTTCGGCGGCCATCTCATGGTTTTCAAAAGGGATCTATTGTAACCCCCAAAGGGAGATTGACTGGAAAGGACTATGTAGAACTTTTAGCCGACAAGATCCATCCTATGGTGCAAAAATTGTTTCCTGCAGGAGATGGCGTTCTCCATAAAGATAATGCTCCGATCCATACAGCTATACGTGTTAGGTCGTGGTTTGAGGAACATAAAGACTAAGTCAAACACCTTATCTGGCTCGCACAGTCCCTAAACCTCAATATCATCGAACTGCTGTGGTCTGTTTTAGGGAACAGAGTCAAGATTCAATATCCTGCAATAGCATCTCTACAGAAACATTGACGATTTATCCATAAAGAATGGTATAATATTCCCTCAACCACTATTCATGACTTGCATAATTCACTTCCTTAGTGAATCTAGGCGGTATTAAATGCCATAGATGGTCCTATGCCATATTAATAATAAAGGAAAAAGTAAGTCTTCAAAATGTTTTTTCATGTAAGTAAACAGAAAATTTCCCGTCATGTTTAATTCTAATTGCTGCTTACATCGGATAGTGATTAGTGTCACGAGCTTCCAAGAAGTGGACTCGGTTTCGAATTCCCACTAAGACGGATACGTTCTTGTGCTGACCATCCATAGAGAGTGATGTTGGTTCACCTATGGTGTTCTCATCAGTAAACAAGTTGGTCTTTGATCACGATTTAAAAATTAGAGTAGCCTTCCCGACGCTTAAACCAGGGTAGGCGAAACTTAGGACCTTTCGCTTTGGCCTGAATGAATGTCCCTGTTTGCGATGTTTCGTAAAGAACTATTTGTTTAAAGTGCCGGCCAAATGCCTCAGTGGTTTGGCCCATGGGCATTCTCTGAGTTGGTTTATCACCAAGTTGTGGTTTCAATTCCCGCTTGTCTGAAGACAAAGCTGATATTAGAGAGCTATGTTGGCTCACCTATTTGGTGCTCCCATAATAAAGAAGCCAACAAATTCGCGGTGTGGATGGGCGAATGAAGTAATAGACAAAGTGCCTGCCGCATTGGAAACAACAACAACTATGTTATTAAAGCAAGTTACTCGCAACTTTTCGAGGACAGTTTGCATCCGATTTCATCAGTCATTTATATCGCAGATCGACTATTTTTTCTGTGTACCTTGTAAAATAGATATTTCCCGCATTTCGAGAGGAATTAGCTTGTTCCGGAACCAACTGAAAGTCTTTATCAGTAAATTTACTTTCTTTCGGAAAATTCCAGTAACATGACATAGGCAATATACTAGTATGTCAACTTTGAAAAACTATGTGCATGAGAAAAGTCAGTGACTTATCAAGAAATACCAAGTCATACAACAGCTGGTGACTTTTTTAAGACTTGTATGGCTGCTTAAAAAAACACAATTTCTCTTGGACTACTTGTGTTGGCTAGGCAGTATTGGTGCGGCTGCAATGACTGCGTGGAAATCTGGGTTTGTAAGTTTAGTAAAATTAGAAGCAAGTGAAGATTTCTAATTGATAATAAATAATAATTGGCTAGTGAGTTTAAAAAAAATCAGCAATAGTAGGCAATAGTGGCCTTTCTGTTTGTCATATTTCAATAGATAAATAAGTTTGAACAGCAAACTTACGAATCAGAAACAAATGCTCAATAAAACCAACTTAAAGCAAGATTAGTAGAATTTAATACAGCCAACACAAATCAAGGGGAGAAAGAGGGGAGTGTCCGTAAGTTATGTTAGCCTATATTTTCGCTGGGTCCTACAGAGTAACTGCAAAATTTGGTCTAGATTGGTCAAACGTCTTTGAATTGTACAGCAAACAAACAGTCAGAAGTTATATTTTAAGTTTTATAAGTTTAAATTGCTTGACTAGAGGTATTCATTCTCTCTTTTCTCCCGAACACTACTGGAAACTTAAAAATGTAGAGTTACCACAGGTAAAGTTTGTAAATCTCGCCTTTCACGGAAAATTTCTTTATATTACTAATGAAAGGAAGAACCGAGAGAATAATTTTCAGCGTTTCGTATATTTACATTCCGTATGATTTCCGGTGTGTGTATACTTGGGCGTTTCTTTGGCAACGCCTGCAATGAAATGTACCTCGCCGCAAGCCGGTTCTCAATGTAGTTGACATACGATAGAGGTAAAGATACAGGCAGTTGCATAGTGCTCATGGGGCTTCCTCATGCATATACTTTTAGGACTCTTTATGCCAACAAAAAGAGTCTGCCAAATGTGGCTTAAAGCACGAGAATTTAATTGAACGAATGTTTTCCCGTAAGTTAAAACAACTCCGGTAAAACTTTTCTAGGGTATTTTCACCATACGCTGTTTTGCAAGTGGATTACTATCGAACTTAAGATTATATTTTTTTTTCTCAAACAACCCAAATTTACTCTAGCGAGATTTGGCAACACAACGAAAAAAAATCTGGCAAATGTATGAAATTAGAGAACTGTAACTCTTCATACAGTTATTCGTTTATCGAATCTCTTCTACTTTTTGGTAGTTTCTGCTGAGCGTATTGAAATATAATATTATTTTAATTTTATTTATATTCCTCTGGTTGAAAGGAAGTCCCCATTGTGTGTTGAGATCATTTCCAGTACGATCTATCCCCCCCCCCCCAAGAAAAAAAAAATCTGTTGAATGAACGCTTTCCAAGAAAATTTCTGTTCCGTTGGGTTATTTCCGACTTCTTCTTCTTCTCCTATGTAAATGTCCATTCTTGAAATAATCCCTACTGTCAATAGCAAAACGGTTTGTCATCGTCCGGCCTTTATGATACTAACCTCTACACAACTATTTTTCCATTGATTAATATCCTGTGAGGGACTTTCATCTCGAGAACATTCATACCCAGTCAAATAGGATATATCGAAACCCGACGGATAGGATAGGATGGATGGTCATTTTTATTTAACCAACCATCGCTTGCTAGTGAGAGGATTTTCAGCATTGAATATGGGTAAACGAGCAAAGCTCCTAAATTCTTCTAAAAGGGATGCCATTAAAAAGAGGCTAAAAAATTGTCAAAGATATCTCTTGTCCATTTTTTAAGAAACCAGTTGCTGGGTAGAAATACTGTTTTTGTACCGTTTAAAGATTTTAAAGATTTTTATGATTAAAGTTTTTTAACAGGTTCGTTTACTAATTACTAATTACTCATTACCCAGGTTCGTTTTAACCCAACGTGTAAGTCTGTAGGAAAAAAGACACAACTAAATGTTTTTAAATGATGAGGACCAATATTTACAAATTAACAATAAATATTTATTACTACACATAAACAATTAAGTTATACAGTATAAAATGATTACTATTCTTTAAATACTAACGTGGGTCCTCATATGAAAAATAAATAGAAAATTATGCAATTAAAATCAAAATTAAGATTTAATTTAAAATACTGTCCTCGGTATGACTGCAAGGGTCTGACTTACCCCAATTCCACTTGATTGTAGTCCCAGCTATTCATGCAAGACCACGCCGGGCCGCATATTTTGAAAGACTTTCGATTTCGGCACTCGCTTGCCGGTTTGACGAAAGCATCAGTTTCGCCATCTGTTGACTTATATAGGAATCTTTTTATTGTAAGTTTTTTTTTTACTTCTACGTAATTTAGTATGTTTTAAAATCTGAATTACATATATAACACAGGATTTAAAGAGATTTTAACAAAATAAATAAATGAATAAATTGAAATAAGCAAATTATTGAATTTTAAATTTACTTTCTTCAAATATCCGCAATAATTTTAATTTTTAAAATTTTAATATGTTAATTAGAAAATAAATGTATTTAATAAGGTTTAATTTAAAAAATTAAGTTGCATAAATTAAAAATTTTAAAGTTTTAAATTCCAATAATTTAAATTTATTTTAATATATAATTTTTAAAAAATCAAATTTTTAAAATATAAAAATTTATTTTAATTTGGTTACATTTTTATGCTAAATTATTGAATAAATGAGGGAATGATGCTGAGTATGAAGGAATGACAAATGACTATTAAAGTTGACTATTTTCATATAACAAACTGGTTTTGATGTAATTATTTTAGTAGGCAAGAATAATACATTATTTTAATAATGGTTTATTTAATTATAGTAAAAATTTTATCCATAAATAGGCACATGTAAAATTATTTATCAAGAAATTTATATTGGCTTTCTCTTCTATTACAAGGTGTAGGCTGGGGCAGTTCATATTTTATACCTATCAAGCTGTAAGCATGAATGTCCTTTGTTGAGGGTCATGCATATCTGTAGTTTCCTGTTGAAATCATTACATTTATAGTGAAATTTCCAATGTCTACTAATAGGATCTCTCCAGGATACAGTGTTTTATCATAATTTATCACCACCCACTCACCAACTTTGTATTTAGTGTTTATGATCTTTTGATCTTTCTTTGCTGTAGATTTTTTTTTTTTTTCAGAATTTAATTGAAAATAAGTGCATTTGAAAATCCTGCACTGAAGGCAAGAAAGTGAATGAAAGTCTGGTACTGTATGTGCTGAAGTATATACAATCTGATAAAAATGGTTCTAAATCTTTTTCAAAACAAATATGATTACTTTCAATTATACAAAACAAGTACGATTACTTACACATCTTAAATTTTTTTTTCTAATTTTCTAGGCTTTAAAACATATTGTATTAAGTAATTTCGTGTTTTCAAATCAGGAATACTGTATTCAATGCAATATTTTAACATGAACCCATACAGATCCCACTTTCAAACTTATACAATCATTTTAGTTATATAAAGTATTATTCAAAAAATTTTGAAAATTTTTGAAGCGGCGCATTTTGAAAAATTCAAATTTTAAATTCAAATAAAATAAATTTTTCTAAGCCCTAATTGTGTTATATATCATTGAAAAAGGTCTTGAAAATTGCTTTAAAATGCCACCAATCTTAGCTCTCTAGCTCTTATTGTTGAAATTTTTTTGGATAATTGAATTAAAACACAAGGAATGCGGAAGGAATATATAATATATTTATATTAAATTGAAATAGATTGAATTTGATTAGTAAATTTGAATTTATTCTTATTTATTGAAATAGACTGCAAAAATTTTTTGCACTTGAGTAATTTGTATGATTTTTTAATCTGATTTTCTTTAATTTTAGTGACGCTATCTGCTGGAAAAATAAACTAACAACGTAGGTTTATAATTGAATCATCTTTCCTTTTTTCGTTGGCTTTGCAAAAGATGAAGTAACAAATTTAGCATTTTCAAATTATTAATTAATAAATCAATAAAAATTAGTTTAAATTTTGGGAAATTATAACTATATTTTCCAAAGTGATGCTAAAAGTTTCCACTAAATTTGAAAAATAGTTTACCGCACTTCTTGAATTCAGTGTGAGTGGAGTATGTATTATTAATGCTGTATTTATCTTATTTTAGATTTAGTTTTTCAAAGAAATGGATTTGCCAACATTCTAAGATCAATAAAAAGAATTTAGAATCAAAAAGGACTTTAAAACATTCAAAAGGATTTTAAAACATACTAAATTACTTAGAAGTAAAAAAAAAACTTATAATAAAAAGATTCCTATATAAGTCAACATATGGCGAAACTGATGCTTTCGTCAAACCGGCAAGCGAGTGCCGAAATCGTACGTCTTTCAAAATATGCCGCCGGGCCTGGCTGCTACTACCCGGATCTCGAAAGGCCTCCACCGGCAGGAGAGAGCTCGCAAGCATAACGACCATTATTACTCTAGGGGGACATCGAAAGGCCTCCACCGGCCAGAGGCACGACGGCTATCTGGCGGTATCCTATATATAGAGAAAAAATCTCATCTCTTCCTCCTAATATTGCTCTCAACTTTTCCATATTCCGCTCTCCCCTCCAATCAAAAAATTCTCTTTTTCCTCTTAAACTCCACCTACGTCTTAAAAACTTTTCCCTAGTGGCTATAATATTTTTCTTTATTAAATTCATACTCTCGTTGGACCTATATTTTCTTATTTCTACATCCCGTCTCTACCTTCATCTTTCTTTATATTTTATTTTCTAACACCTGGTCAGTCCTATAACATTTTTCCCTTTCTATGACCCGACAATAGTGCTACCGTTGCGTAAATTTCTATATAATCCTTTCATTTCTTATTCCTTATTCTAAAGGGGCTTTCCGACTGACCCTCGCTTTTACACAACTCTTTCACTCTTTTCTACTTACTGTTTATGGGGGCTTTTAACTCACTGCGATTCTAACACACTACCTTTCTTATGGGGCCTTTATATGGGAGCGACGGCTATTTCTAAACTTTTCCCCTCTACCATAAATATATTTTTATTGCTAAACGTGAAAGATTGCCTCTACTTGACCATTGACATGACCATGCACGAAATTCACCTTTCTTAAACTATTACTTTCAAAATTCTATACATTCATACAAACTCTTTCCTGTGCTTTTACGCCTTCCCACAAAACTTCTGGATTGCACTATAAGCGGCCCACCTGGCGTGACACCTCGAACATTTTCGAAAACAGCATCTACAATCCCAAAATTTTCAGCGTTATCCCCGCTTCTTGTAGAAATAACTTGGTAGGCCTGAAAGGGCTAGCACAGTAACCACTTTAAAAGGAATTCTACTGACGAAAAGTTCTATAATAAGTTTTCATCATGAATGAGAAGTCCTTTAAAAAAAAGTTTTTTTGAATTCTAAACGGAAAGTATGATGAACTAAAGAAAATGCTGTTCCACCTTGATTCGATGGTTGATGGAAGTTCATACATCTAATTTACTAATAAGCAGTGAGCTGGTGAGTGAAAAAACTAATCAGTCTCTCTCAGATTTAAATTTATGCTTCAATAGTCAGATATTTCACTTATGCAAGGCTCTCATTTACAGAAGTCTTTATTTATTTATTTATTTTAGTCGGTCCTTTGGACAGACGTATAGGTGAGAAGTCACTGTACTTACATTATATCTAAGTATTCAAATCTGTATCTTGAATAAAGTATGTAAAAAGGCATACTTTGTTGTCACACTTCATCACTTATCACTTTTTTCAATTATCCAAACGTCTGTTACAGTATCTTGAGTAACGATAACAAAACATTATTGGTATTTCTAGACTCTTTGTTTTATATCAGCTATTTAAAGTCGACGCTGTCAAATGGGATCCTTTGCATGATGTTTTTCCTATAATTTGTATTCTAATTATTATTTGTAAATCTTCAGAACAGAGGTATTTCTTTCTTGGTCTGTAATAGTGACAGATATGGGATTCTTGGGATGTGTTTTAGATTAGATGCCAGGCTCGAGATTCAAAATTAAATCTTCAAATTTGAAGACTAATTTTATGAAATAAATTATCGTGGCCATTTGAGAAAGTGATTTATTCAAGGATTGACTTTATACACCCCTCTCCCCTTTTTTTAGACCAGAGACCCCTGATGGAGACCAGGGCATAATCATTTACTTATATATTTCCTTATATGAAATCTTTTGACGAAACTGATTCTCTTCCACCGAGAATAATTAATCACGCTCCTATATTCCCTTATTGTTTTATCTAATGAACGGATGTCACAATAACGACCATCTACCAAACTTGGGGGTCAAACCAGGATCTCCAAACTTCGAGTGCATTAACTAAACTGCTCCGAAGATATAAGGATAGGTAATTTTCAAAGACTTCCTTATATAGCACTAAATACTAACTTGCCAGTAACTGGTTATTGATTCAATTAGTAACAGTAAAATTTTATATTTTTACTAGTGTCTAGATTAACCCACACAACTTGCGAACGAATTGGCAAAGAGGAATGCTGCAGTTACGCAGAGCCCTTGTAGACCGATCGTATATAATTCTATAAGGGTATTTATCCGGAAGAAATTGAGGGACATGTTTTATCAAGAACTAATATATAGAAATTTCAATAAGTTGTGGATTGCTAATAGAGCATTCATTCCAGATTTTCCAAGGAAGGATTCGGTAGCCATGATTCGGCTGTTAACTGTTATGACTGCTTAACAAACCATCTGAGCCGCTTGAAAATTCTACAGAGTCCTTTCTGCACTATTTGTGATAAACCACAAGTTATGGACATTTCTTACCTCCAGACCCGTAAGGCACTGTCGACTCGGGATCTACGTAGCCGATATTGGGAGGCAGGAGCATCGAGCAATTAATAAGTCCTGTTTCCTTCTTCTTTTTACTTTTTGTCTTGTTGTTTTTGTTTATTGCTTGCCATTGGAAATTTAAAAAAAGAAATAAACTCACATTGAACGGTGGTTAGTATTACGAAGTGCTTCACCTGAATCGAATCCGGTTCAAAGCGTTGTCACGTCGTAGCCGACAACAGACAAAATTTCAGATGAAAAAATATGCGTGAGACCCAACATAGTTAAACAGAGGCACGAATTAAAATTAAGTTCCTTTATTAGAACTATTTTATTTACAGGTATATACAGTAGCCGTTAAGCTATTAACGATGCATAAGGGTTGCTAGGCATGCATGCGACTAGCCCCTGGTCTAAAACAAAATTGTCTCAGCCTCCTCCCGCTGACCAACCGCTCGTCTTGGCCTCTGCTCGTCTGTCTCCTCTCTGGCCAGTCCGCCCAGCTTCTTCTCCAAGTCCCGTTCTGCAACCGGTTTCTATTCCCCTCAGCGGGGATTTGGTTTCCCTTCCGGCCACCGGGCGCCTTGTGAGTCTTGTCTTTGTCGAGCTGGCCACCTTCCATTCAGTGCCACCCTCTGAAGAAACTTCTTTGACAAGTAGCAGCGACTAGTTCTCTGCCAATCCCTTGTCATGTCGTATTTCCGGGAAAAGATCAGTCCGGTCCCTGCGTCACCTGAAATTAACGATTTCTCCCTAGAATGAAAAAGAGCTATTATTTTGTCTTTTCTTTATTATTTTGTCTTGGCCTTTGGAGTGCTGGTTGCCAAGTCTCAGCAGCATTCCTCTTCGTGCAATATCGTCCTGAGAATGCTTAGAGAATATGGAATGTTGCCGACATTATAGCGTGGATGTCGCTGTGACGTCCCCTCGTGGGGAGTAATTTTGGTTCACCTACTAGGTGCCTCCATAATTAAGCCGCGATTTGTGTGTTTGAATAGCTTTAGGTTAAGCACCTGCTGCAAGAGGGGAAAACCTAAAGCATATTTTTAAACAGACGATATTACTCAAATATAACACAGCACCCATGATTTTGAAAGAGTTGAAGAGACAATACTCTTTTCTTTCTGCAAAGAAAAGGATGACCCGATGCATATTTCGGAGATTTTTACATTACCTCAAACTGAAAAGATGAACCTAAAAAATGAGTTGATGACATTAACTCATGTTGTTGATGAATATTAACCAGCTTGAGTAATTTATTTAATACAATAACCAACTAACGAACTTTAAAAAAAAAGGCACAGACTTATCTAATTATTGTATTAACGCTCACTAGCATTGGCATTGTTGATAATACTGACCCTAACTACACACAATTTAATACAGTAATGTACATCAAAACAGACGCACAAATTTGCCTAATTATTATATTTACACTCTCTAGCATTGAAATTGTTGAGACTTCTCAACATAACCACACAGAAAAAGCTTGAATCCAAACATCCATTAAGCCAATAAAAACATTCTAAAACACGGAAAAAGAAAACGTTTAACATTGAAACTGAGAGTATTATTGTTACTTTTGTAATAAACCTGTCAAAAGAAAATAAAAGAATGTCCACATCCCGTCATGCCATTTATTCCTGCATCGGGAAATTAGAGAATAAAGGCCCAGTCACCAATAAAACTTCTTTTACGAATAAAACCACAAGACCACCTGTTGCTGGAAACTAAAGCGAGACAAAAGCTCTTTTCTATGGTATCAACCCCTCCCCCTTCCCTCGCCACACCAGCAGCGCATCGGTCTGTACAAAGCTACACATGACTGCTCTTGAAATAGAAAGTGCTTTATTTGTTTATGTTCTACCCCAAGAGGAAACTACAGAAAATGAAAATAAAAAATCTTGAATCACGTCAGCAAAATATCGCTGCTTGCATGCTTCAACGCAATATCCGGCCGTTTATGGTGAAAAATGAAAGAAGGTCTGAAAACAAAAGTAATAACAGAAGATTTAGCTGGAAGCCATCGACGGAGTAAATTGGGGCTTTTTGTCAATTTCATGGAAGGTTTCTTTCACTCATGACTACAATGAGTTAAAATACCCAGGGAAATATTTTAGTCCGTTTTATAGATGTTTCTAGAATTTAGAATGACATACAATGGCTTGTGACTGGAGTGACCAACCGTCCCGAATTTTGGAGATCGCTCGATTTCGGCTCTGATTTTTAGAGGCCCCCAAAAAAAGAATCCTGGGGAGGACGACGTTTGTTCCGATTTATTACTGAATGCGGAATACATAACAAATAAAATGGTAGTTGTTGTTGCTAATGTCCCCTGGTTGGAGGTTCCATTCGCCAGGTCCTAATAGGCAATTGGGCTGAAAGGGGTAGCTCCTGATTTGAATTAGCACCACAAGAGTCAGAGTCCGCCTTGATTAAAAGATCGGTCCCGTAACTTTGAACCGAGACAAGTGACGAGACCGGAAGACTTGACCCCCGCACCTCCGGAGGTAAATTTGAAAACTTGGAGGACATTGCATCCACGACCTATTTTTCGTGCCCGGCCACCATTAGTGAACACGGCGGTAGATTTGCAGCGACGAGCATCGAACGAGGGACGATCAGATCATTAGCCCGCTGCTCTTGTCAACTGGGCCACCTCGCCCATAAAATAATAGTACGCAGAATCATTAATGTTTTCAGGATAAGTGAATATTAACTTAAAAATGATATTTAGTTTTTTAAATATATCAATTTTACATTGATTTGATATTCAGTTTTTTAATTAATAATTTTATTTATATTAATGAACATTTTTTTTCATTTTTCAGTGATTTTTTTTTATATTGATACACCCATACCTCGCTTTACGGCCTAAATACGTTCCTGAAAAATTCGCCGTAAAGTGAAAAGTCGTATAACGAATCAATTATTTTGATACACGTTTAACAAACAAACAAATTTAGTTGGATCTGTTCCATTTATTTATAAATAATATAGTTTTTAGTTCATAAAGCATTTCATCCTTTTTATTTCCTATAGAAATGCTTACATAAAAATAAAAGTACAAAATGTAATAATAAACAGAAATTCAAAAAATACACATATAAACAAAAAACAAAAGAAATTATATGCACATATGTATACATATAATAAAAAACATAAAATAAAATGTTTAAAAACTGTTTTAATGTGATGACGAACATTAACATGAAGAGTCACTAAGCTATAATATGCTGCCATCATCACTTTTCGCTGTTGTGGCCGTATAACGAAACATTGTGGGCCGTAAACCGAAAAAGTACCTTAATTTAAAAAGGCCGTTATAGTGAAATGCCGTATAAAGAGCGGCCGTATAGCGAGGTATAGGTGTACTTACTAAAAATTGCATTTAATTCTATATTGTTTCACCGTACTTATTAGGAAATCAACATTTTGCCTATATTTAATGTATGAAATTTATTTAGTCTGTGCATATTTTAAAATTAACATGTCAAAATATATCTATATATGAATCATAATTAGGTTCATAACTTCATGTCACAAGGTATTTAGAAATGTAAGGCGCAGTGAAAAAAAAAACTCAGTAGATTAGTTTTTTAAAGTCAACTGCCCAAATTTCGAGGCTTGAAAGTTAGTCACCTTACTTTCGACATATATGTGTTACTTTAGATATTTTATTTTCCATAACACTATAAGGTTGTATAGAATTCTTTTTTATCCCTGAATAACTTGTTGAGGTTACCTGCGGTTTCAGTGACAGAAATCAAAACTATAACCCCGATAACAAAGATGTATTTCCCGCTCTACCTGAGCGTACAACTAAAGTATGGGTGGATAAATATCAACTAAAACCTGAATTGCATAATGTTCCAAACAGGGTCTCACAGCTTAAGAGAAATCATCTCCTTCCTCAATACATTATATTCTAGTAGCTCTTCTGTCAGATACCTCTTCTGATAGATAACTGTAGCAGCTCTTTTTTTTATTATTATTATTCCAGGAGCAACTCCATAGCAATCCAGAGAAAGGGCGACTCCAATTCAGAGGTTTTTTTTTTTTGGAGGGGGGGGGGGTAACGTCGGCTCTTAGGGTTATATATATATATATATATATATAAAATACAAAAGAAATAAACATCGTCTCATTTTAAATTTAAACTCATTCTGTATTGGGTCTACGATTATATAATTTTAGGCTATGAAAAAAAAAATACGCCGGGATTTTTTTTTCTTTGAGGGGGGGAGCAATTGCCCCTATTGCCCCCGCCCCTTGAAGCCGCCATTGATCCAGAGGCAGTAGCAATTCCTCTGTCCGCTGCCATATATGGACCTGAGTCCATACATGGCAGCGGACAGAGGAATGCTGCTCTGGTTTACAATGGCATCACAAAGAATCGGAGTCCGACTTGGCCAGGTGCCCCCACAATTTTGACTGAACACCCCCAAGGGTGACATCTGGGGGATCGCACCTTCCCCCAACCACACTGGCCTCATAGAAGGACTTTCCGGTCTATGTATTTAACTTGCCCATATCCGGCCTAGACACTAAGGAAATTAATGGCCCGAGTCCGAGGCCCAACATGTTACAACTAGTCAAACAAGATACACTAATACGTCTAACTTCATCTGCTTCTACACCAACTCCACTGGTCGGAGAGCTGGTTGAATCAAAGCAACTTCGTGTGATATCTCCTAGCTCCCATCACAAATGTATCCTCTTTCTTGACTTCTTAGTCCAGTCAAACGGTGGTTTGGCCAGGAAAAAAAATAGAAGTTTTTTCTCACTCGTTCTAGATGTATTTTGGGGTGCTGAATCCGAATTTCAACTTTGCTTCTTCCCACGGATATGGCTTCACAACGAAAATCGTAAAAAAACTTCAAAATTTTCGATTTTTTTTTCAGTTTTTTGCCAAAAAGTCATAAAAACTATGCACTTTTCGAGGTAGACTCCATATACAAAATAAAGTACATTAAATTTCCTACAAACAGCACCCCTCAATTTTATTTTTGGGTTGAACGGTTTGGCCGCTAGAGCGCGCTGAATAAAGGCCAAAATTTCCTACTTTGTAGAAAGTCCAGTTTTCTCGTTAATTTTTTGCTTGTAACTCAAAAACTATGCTTGATATTACAAAAATCTTGGATTCTTCTAAAATTACATTAAATTCTCTACAAATTGCACACCTTAATCACTTATTTTGGCCAAACCGTGTAGCTACTAGAGCGCGTTGAAATTTATGTCATATTACGCGAAACCGCTAAGTCAAGAGCCCTTCACCCTAAATTCATCCGAGACCTATATTATCACTATTTACTTATTAAAAACTATTTATTTGGTCTTTATAATTAATAATTAATATAATTACTTATTAATTATATCAACTTTTTGTCCAAAGTATGTTTGGGTATTCAGACACAAAATACTTATACAGGGTGTCCCATAAATACCGCCCAAACTCTGCACAGCCAGATTCCTTGTTGAGAGTACATAAAAAATGCCCGAAGAACTGTACCTGTACGAGCCATAGTTTTCAAGAAAAAATGCGAAAAACAAAGTATGACGTCACATCCGGTGCAAGGAAACACACTTTATTTGACACATTAACAGCAAATATTTATAAAGGCAGATGTTCAAAGTGTTCGCCGTGCATATCCAGGCAGTCTTGAGCGCGCCGTGGAATGGATGACTGGACACGTCGCAGCAACGTGGTGTCAACCGAAGTACAAGCAACATGCAGACGAGCAACTAAGTCCGTTTTTGTAGTCACTACGTCTCGATACACTTCCTTCAATTGGTCCCATAGGAAAAAAAAAAAACAACATCATCCTACATCTGCCTTTATAAGTATTTGCAATTACTGCTGTTGATGTGTCAAATAAAGTGTTTTTTCCTTGCACCGGATGTGACGTCGTACTTTGTCTTTCGTATTTTTCTCGAAAACTATGGGTTGTACTGGTACTGCTCTTTGGGCATTTTTTATGTACTCCCAACGAGGAATCTGGCTGTGCAGAGTTTGGGCGGTATTTATGGGACACCCTGTATAAAAAGTTTCACAAAAACAATTTATTATAAATTTTCATATTAATTATCATCATTAATATAGGTAGTTAAATAAAAAAAGAGATGGACAGCTACAGTCTATGATGCTTAGTAGTTGAAGGTCCTGGTTGCTCTTCTGAAATATGAAAAGGAAACACGGCATTATTAGCAATGATACTATCGAATGAATAGTTGCATATTTTTAGTATTGTACCAAATCCGTGGTACGGAAAGATAATTTAAAAAGTGAATTTCAAGAACAGAAATAAATATGCCAGTTACCGCAAATGAAAAACAGAGATTTTATAAACAGTTCTTTTATTACTTGCAGCAGTAAATAAAATAATACTACAAATCTTCGCTGGGAGTTGATAAATTCCAGCACCTAAGTATTTTTCTTGACAATTAGGAATTCAAAGTTATTCTAATTAAAACACAATATAACACTTATTAATTAAAAAGCATATGACATTTTAAATCTTTTATAACAAGGTCCCCGTCAAGCCCGACGATAAAACACCTGTTCAAAAACTGTCACCTAAAAACTGTTCGTTCAAAAACTGTTACGCTACAAGAACAACGCTTAAAACTGAACTTTTATTCCAAATTCTTATTCACCTGGGAAACAAAACCCGAGATGCCACACCGCTCAACCAAACCATTTTCCAACAATAGACCCAAGGGCAGAATTTACTTTTTACTCCATGGTAGACGCGTGAACGTGCTAAACCATAGCTTTAAATCACGCGAACTCCAAAACATCGCACGCTGGCGATAACACGCCAAGTTGGCCCCTAACTCGTAACAGTATGAATGCAGCGAATTCAATATTGCATACCTCTTTCACTTGCAACCACTGCTTGGGCTGTAGGCTCACTGATGCGCTGGGTGCGCTCTTCATCTGAAAAATGAAAGGAAACATGATGGTGTTAGGGAAGCTGCATGAGAATTTAATTAACCCTTTCGCGGCGAACGTCACGTATACGTGACAGCAGCTATCCGCGTTTCTGGCCGATCGTCACCTATACGTGACAGCAGCTATCCGCGTTTCCGGCCGATCGTCACCTATACGTGTCAGTAGTTCGGAACGTTTTATTAGTTAATTTTTGGGGCACAAGATGGCACCGCATGTCTATGAAATTTGGAGTACACGTAGTTGGGACCTTCTATTCGAAAACAAGACTAGTATGAATCACATGCGGTCTATCGTTTTATGTAAACAAACGGAGGAATGGATGTATTGCGTTTGGCTGTCAGCGGGTAGGGCATTTTAACTTTGCACGTGGTCTTTGTTTACGAGATATCTTTGTTTATTTTTCTTTTGCGGTGGGATTGTAGCATTGGGTATATGGGTTTTGAGTCAGAATCAGATTCTGTTGCAGTGAGATTTCTTTCCTTTGATGATTTAATATGGAGAAAAGGAGAAAATATTTAACAGAAGACGAAATTTCTGAATTGATAAGAAATGTGTCTGAAAATGAAAGTAGTGACAGTGATACAAAAATCTCGTCGGGTGAATATGTTTATTTGGAACACGGAGATCAGAGTGATTATGAAGATATATCAGACATTTCTATTCTGAGTATATCGCGGGACGGTACTTCTTTGTGGTCTTCTCCCGTAAGGGATTTAACTCTACTAACATTCACAGCGGCATGCGGAATAAAAGTCGATGATGCTGTATCAAATGAATTGTATTATTTCAGATGTTTTTTTGATGAAACTGTAATGGATTTAATAACTAAATTAATGCGTATTATATTATACTAACCAAATTAATGCGTATGAGAGGTTCATAAATCCGGAAAGTGAACAGAGTTTATCCTCGAAGTATTTTTGCCTGTAACTAAAGAAGAAATGTTTGTTTAATTTGCTTTGACAATTTTAATGGGTATCGTGAAAAAACCAAAAATTAAGATGTACTACTCAACGAATCCAATGATTGCAAAACCTTTTTTCAGTAAGGTTATGAGTCGGGACCAACGCATCGAAATTCTTCGATACTTGCATTTCACTTCTACTAATGCCAAAAAGATTGAAAAAATTAAACCTTTTTTAGATTTAATCATTCAAAACTTTCAGAGTTCTTGATATATTATTGACATATTCTGGATATATTCCTGATAGGAATATATCAGTTGATGAAAGTATCTTACTGTGGAAAGGGAGAGTAGGATTTCGACATTATGTCCCAGCGAAAAATATTTTAAACTGTATAACAAAAATTTTTTAGTGGAAAAATAATAAAAGAATGTGTAAGTAACCCATATATAGCTTAAATAAATAGATTTGTTTGTAAATGTTACTATTTCGGAATTTTTCGTAACTTTAGGCTTAGCTCTTAAAAGTCCGCCGGCCTAGAGGGTACGCTCACGAGAAAAACTTCCGGCCTCAGAGGAAAGCGCGTGATCGGAACTGCCGTCGCGAAAGGGTTAAATTAATAGGCATTAGAGATGTGGAGTTTTCAAATGTGTGCAGCAATGAAAATTACCTTGTTCTTTCGAAATGTGTTGGGTCCGAGGTGTGTCGTTCACTTCGTTCAAATCCTGGTCATCATCAGCGAAATATTTTTCCATATTGCTGCAATTTCCTTCACAGTTTTGGCAAATCCAGGAGCAATATAGGCCAGTCTTCTTACATTCACAATGCCCTTTGCAGTCTATCAACTGTGTAGGATCTTTCACGAAGCCCAGCCACGCCTGAACTTGGAGGAAGACCCTCAGTGAGTGCTGCCGTGCTGCAGCCTCTGTTGGGAGGAGAATGGCGATGTTAGATGTCACCTTAAACGCAGATGTTATGTACTGTCTATGTCGCAATTTGTTTAAGGAGGTCATTTGTTTGCCGGACCCATAGAGAGCAAGGATAAATTTTTCTCCTCCACTCACAGCTGCCTCTAGATCAGCCTGAGAGTCTTTAAATATGTTGATGAGAGGTCCAAGGTCTGGGTTCTTCTTCAGCGTTTTCACACACTTTATTTTGCCCTAGTTATATATAGCTGACGTCATATCACAACCGCTCATGGCGTGTAAACAAGGATATGGGCAGCTGCGAATGTGTCGATCACACTTGGCGGGTGGTAAATGGTATTGCATGTACTTCCTTTTCCTGGCTTCAGGAAGTATACATTGGAAGGAGTACAGAGCCCAACCATTATGACAAGAAGGTCTATATCCTCTCCCACTTCAGCCACTGTGTCACACTCAGACGCCAGGCTTATAGCTATGACTACTATCAGTCTGTCTGCATCTTCATGTGCTTGGCTGCAGACAATGTTCGCTTCATCAGATTTTAAGATGAGCATATCTATAAATCGACTCTTGTTTTTTGAATGAGAGAAATTTTTCCTGTGATAGAGTGGGAACCATTGTGTCAGTTAATATAATTTCTGTGGCATGCTTTTTGTTTGACCTTTTCAAGCGCTCCACGTATTTCGTGCTTTTCTCCCAGTCTGAGTAACTATCAAAAACTATTTGGGCACTTGTCTTGTATTTGGACAAAACGTATGAACCATATCTGTCACAAATGCCTGAAAATCTCACACCAGTTGGCCACACTATACGGTGCAATAAAAACCCACCATCAATGACAAATGTGCACTTTTCCAGAACTGTGTTTTCTATAGGTTTGAAGGCTTTGTAGAGAGGTGAATTGGCACTCTTCATCATTACTTTCGAGGTAATTGAATACTGCCTGCAATTGTCTATCTACTTTATCTTTGGGTCGACCACGATCCCTACTGACTTCTAGGGAGGAGCCACGAATGTGTAGGTTTTTCATGCAAGACAAGTGGTACTGTCCATCAGTAGCTACCAAGTCTGGAAATAATTGTAAACGGTTTATGATGGCTTTACAATATTCATCATTACATTGTGTGGCCAGTCTTAAAACATTCGTCCTCACATTCAAATTCCTCACTACAAACACAGGGTTGCGTGAAACTGGGGTCAACTTTTCATTTCTCGCTTGATAGTTTGAAGGTATCTCAATCCCACACAAAAAACAATTATTTTTTAAATCAAATATGGGTTTGCAGGATCGAAGTTCTTGACCCTGACTATAATTACCCTCCTCAGCCCTCTTGCTGGCAGCAATAACCCATGCTTCTCTCACATACTGCTTCCTACATCTATCATGCACTTCAATTGAGGATATCCTCTTGAATAAAATGGCCTTACCATCCTTTCTCCTCTTACTAGCTTCAACGAATGACTTCAACCCTTTTTCTTTCACCACTGCCTTTGGGGTTCCGTCTGCCAACACTTTATCACAAATAGTACGATTTTTATCGGACATAGCTACTCATTCTAATTACTGAAAAAACACAGACGCTTAATATATTTTACACAACACGCTCGGATATTCGAAGCAAACTGAATGAGAGGGTCCTAACGGAAGTACGAAGCAGTAGTGGGGAAGGGAGGCCACCTGGTGTCAGATCCGTACAAAGAGACGAATGTGAGGGTCAATGGTGCCAGTAACCGTCTGGAGAACCGGAAGTGATATTATTATGAATAGGGAATAACTGTAGGGAACTTACCCGGTCCAGAAATAAGTCTTAACTACATACCAAATTCAAAGGAGGACATTCCCCCTTGAAAACCACAGACCAACCTCTACAACAACGGTTAAGTTGATAGATAATTAATAATTAGTACTTAATTAAATTTATGTATAATTAATAAGTAATTATATTAATTATTAATTATAAAGACCAAATAAATAGTTTTTAATAAGTAAATAGTGGTAATATAGGTCTCTGCTGAATTTAGGGTGAAGGGCTCTTGACTTAGCGGTTTCGCATAATATGACATAAATTTCAACGCGTTCTAGCGGCTACACGGTTTTGCCAAAATAAGTCATTAAGGTATGAAATTTGTAGAGAATTTAATATAGTTTTAGAAGAATCCAAGTTTTTTGTAATTACAAGCATAGTTTTTGAGGTACAAGCGAAAAACTAAGGAGAAAACTGGGTTTTCCACAAAGTAGGAAATTTTGGCCTTTTTTTCAGCGCGCTCTAGTGGCCAAACCGTTCAACCAAAAAATAAAATTGAGGGGTGCTTTTTGTGGGAAATTTAATGTACTTTATTTTGTATGTTTGAGTCTACCTCAAAAAGTTCAAAGTTTTATGACTTTTTGGCAAAAAACTGAAAAAAGGTCGAACATTTTGAGGTTTTTTTGCGATTTTCATTGTGAAGCCATATCCGTGGGAAGGGGCAAAGTTGAAATTCGGATTCAGCACCCCTAAAAACATCTAGAGCGAGTGAAAAAAATACTTCTATATATTTTTTTTATTTCCTGAAACAGTCACCTCCGGTGGCGATTTGACTGGACTAACTCGCCTCCTCTCGCAAATTATTCGCCATTCAGCTGCGTTGAAAGCGCGAATTCGCAATCTGAGATCCTTTTTTTCTTACGTTCTTTGCGTAAGAATTGCTCAAGATTTTGCGAAACGTAGTGAAAAAAAAAGTATTTGGAAGTGAATATAATGAAAACATGTTCGAAACAAAAAATACTGTAAGGCATTACATAATAAGAATAATGATTTACCATTTTACGTTAAAGTTATATCTCAACAGGATTTGAAGTTTCAAAATGACTTAAAATAAAAATAAATAAATGTCGGCTAATTTTCCCTAAACTGTTTCCAGTTTTGCACGCTTAGAAATTCATGCAAATGGATTGCTAAACCTTAATTGTAAAAATTGCGCAAGTTTAGAGCAGGCTTTGTTAAACAAAATTGAATAAAAAATAACTTTTTTTTACTGTGCGACTAAATAAAAAACTTATAATAAAGCCTTTTATTGTAGAGAATAATGTGTTTTGTGTATTATTCCACATTAACAGGACTTTAGCTGGCATTTTAGATCCCATTTGGAAATGAAGGACATATTCAATCTTACAACCAACCTACTCAACGTTTACTATAAAAACTCATACATCCGAAAAGATGGATTTAAAAAAAACACTGTAGATCCAATTAGTCAAGCGAAATATCCTTGAAAGTGAAATCTTTGAGTTTTAATCACTACAAATGCATTTCCCAAATGTTTAATGTTGACAAGAATTAGGTCAATAAGCATGGCTGGCGATATTCAACTCGGAATGAACACTTTCCAAAAATAAAACCGATAGGATGTTATAAGCCGCTAAAATAATCTACTGTAAGACGTTAATAGTAGTTTTTGGTTTCTGTTTTAGTATCTCTCAACACTAATATATAGTTCTCCACCTTTTGTTAATCAGGGATCCCTTGTGTGTATATATATATATATATATATTATGAAGACGTGGCCCATAGCGATCAATAACCAACTTGGTGAAACAAGTTAAAACACGAAACGGAATAATTCGAGAAGGAAACTTGTTTACAACTATACAAAAGGTTTTATTAAACCTTACTATTTACAAAAATAATTTATTACAAAAATTTCCCTGGCTAACACAAGCCAAATATCTTTATCCACGGTCTCTGATCAGAGCAAACCCGTGCAATCTCTCAAGAGATTAATAGGCTTTCCGCCGTCACAAGACCCGGCGCACTCCAGCGCTGTCGGTCTAACAAGTCGATGAGCTAAAAAAGTCCCCCAGACAAAGAAGGGGAGTCCTTTTATCCTTTTTTTTCAATTTTCTAGAAGAATCCAGAAGACTCCACAAATTGCTGGAACAGCCTTGACTTCCGGGCCGATGGGGGTCACTTCCGCTCGTGCCGACCCTTTCAAGGAAACCTGAAATCCATTTGGGCCCGGGACATACTTCATTATTATCTCAATGGATGCCGCCGCTGATCGGCAACATACGTGCTGACTGCGGGAAGAAGAAAAGAAAGGTCATTTGGCGACTTTTGCACATTAGAGTTTCTTTTGATGTGCCTACAACACATGTGGAAAACTCATCAATTCCACAAGAGGAGTGTCGATGTCCACCATGTGACAGCTCCTCCCCCCATCAAGTCTTTTTATATTTTAAAAAGACTAAAGTCACAGGTGTACGTCCAAACGAGGTAATCCTTCGGAGAGGTCTTTCACACAATGGCTTATTTGAGCCCTATCTTAATGGCTTAATACCAGACCTACCGCGCACTCGAAACTCTAACACCAACCCCTTCTTAGTACTCAGTTCGAGAACCTACCAGTCAAACCTTCGTCTCTACACATTATGTTGACACATCAGAAACATTTTATAGCGGTTACAAAAAGAATAAACACAATTATACACTGAAATAACTTCTACTCACAACTTCTTAAAACATGAGATTAAAACACCGCTACCATACTTATATAAAAACATACAGTCACTTTACACTTATTGACATGCTAAAAATTCCAATCATTTTACACATAATCAGTTTACAACTTGGCACCTTTAACAATAGTACTTAAAACTTCACCCTAAAAATTCAACACAATGATAACTTACAACCTGCTCGTCAAACGACTCACAGTTTTCTTAAATTTTCCATTTAGTTGTTGGTTCACAACTGACTCAACCACTAGAATTTACACAATTCATTTGGACTTTCCTTTATCCGTTCAACCTGAACCAAACATGACAATAGGCAAAACCGCCTCACTTTCCATTCACGGAACAGAAACAATCATACTATTAGACCTAAAATACTAACAAATAAAAAAAACTTAACTAATTTTCACTGTGAAACGCAATACAAATCTTTAAATAATTTCCATAATCAAATAATCAAAACTAATTGGTCCACTTACAAACACAATTGGATGCACAAACAAATTAAAAATTAATTACTAAGATTTCATCACAATGGATTAATTTCCTCCATTCTTAGGTTACGAATTTACCATCATACCTAACGTAATACACCTTATTACAATTTAATACATTCAATTTTTAGGTTACGAATTTACCATTATACCTAACGTAATACATTTCATTACAATAGAACACTTTCAATTCTTAACTAGGTATTCACACTCACAACCAATTTAATACATTTCATCACTATAATTTAATAACCTTAATTTTCTAAGTTATGCAATTACAACCATAACAAATTTAATACATTTCATCAACATAATTTAATAACCTTAATTTTCTAAATTATGCAATTACAACCAGACCAAATTTAATACATTTCATCAACAGTTATTAAAATACATTCCTTAAGTTAAGTAAATACCCTCAAAATCTCATCAGAGAATTTAGATTTTCCCACAATTTTATTCCTTTAATTTTGGAATTAATCCTCCTCGAAGCATCTCGCTTACGCTGTATTTTCATGGAAACCCTTTCATTCGGCCTCCTAAAATCAACCTGCCTAATAATCTTCGCCCTCGCGAAAATTTTCAATTTTCGGTTTTGTCTCAGTCTTCCGAAATTTCTAGGTTGCCTTCCCGAGTATTTCTTACCCATTTTTATTTTGAATTTAACGGGATACTTTCTTCCCCTAAATTTCCTCTTAAATTTTTTCCCTTTTGGTGCCTGATAATCCGAAATTCCATTCATTTTAACCAGACCAAACTGCCAGATTTTTTCCCATTTTATAGGAGTTAGCGAAAACTGACCAAAATTTAAATTTCTCCTATTACCAGGGACCATTAATCGGTTTCGCAATTTTCCCGGAGGCATAACCCATTTCTTTCCTAGGGCCCTACGTCGCGTCCGTCTCCTCATCCAAATTCCCCATTCTCCGTAATCCAATAGGTACCTCCGTAAAACAATAGGATAATTTCGCAGTTTATCCCTTCCGCAGCTATTCTCCGCAAACTTTAAATTTCTCCCACTACAAGGGCTCACCATTCGGCTCCGTAACTTTCCCGGTGTACCCGTGAGTCGTTTCGGACTCCTCAGTAGAAATCCCTTTTTTCCAGAGTACCTATTCTTTAAGGCACGAGTCGGGAAATCCTTCTCTTTACTGCTTTCAATTTTCCCGCGAAATTTGCACGGAACGCCTCCTACAGATAACAAAGTCTTATCTCTGGACTCAACATAATGGTCGTTGATATTTACCTCACTCGCGTCCCCTGTCTCCGCATAATAGCCCGTGGTCATTATCTGAACCTCGTTTTCCCCCCTTCTCTGGACACAACCATCCAGTTTTCCCCTCTTGCAAATGAGCGAGCGAAAATCTTTCTATGCTCTGGGGCAAAGTGGATCTTGAACTATTAAGGTTTCCGGTTTCGGAGTTACTCTCAGGCAAACTAACTGCAAGGTCCCCTTTGTTGTCGCAAACGGAAAAGTTCGCCCTTTCGAAATTCCCAGCTTTCCTTGTCAATTCTCTACTTTCTCTGTAGGAATTTACAGCCTGTAATTTTTCTCTCAGGTACTCCAATTCCTTCGCTTTGATAATTCTAATTGATGGATATAAACTATAATTCGCTTCGCAATTGAGGTCATATTCTAACTTCTCAAGCATTCCTTTATCGTGTCTCACAAAGAATTCTTTATTCGACTCGAAAACCTCGAAAATATTATCAATTAAGGCTTTCTGACTAGCGTCTAGACGATCTCTCCATCTTATCCATTCTAATTCCTGAGCCCTATCCATCTGCTTAAACTCCTCTTCCCTTCTAGCCTTTTCCAGTTTATCCTCCTGTTCTAATTTAGCCTTTTCCAGTTTATCCTCCTGTTCTAATTTAGCCTTTTACAGTTTATCCTCCTGTTCTAATTTAGCCTCTTCCAAAATGCATTCTAAACATGCTCTAACTGTGCCCTCGGCGCAATTTGGCGCTTCCACAATGCTCTTAATAATCTGACACTTTCCTTCTGATTCTGATACATTTAGGGCGAGATCATCTGCCAATGTAAGCAGAATATCTTTGGTTTGTCTACCCAGATAAGCTTCCATTTTTTTAAACTAAAATATTAAACATTCTTTTCACAGAAAACACAATTTCTAAACAGATACAATGATATCAGCACACAAAAAGTACACTCTGTATTATATCACATTTCCAAAAAGATATTAACATACAAAGAAAATACACTCCGTATTAACTTTAAACCAAACTTAATATTAATGTACAAAACAAACAGCAAAATATTAAATTTCAAGTTAAAATCTCAAGTACCCTGAGCCAACTGCTCCAATTTAAAACAGATATTAATATAATAATACACCTTGTATTATAATATTCCCCATTTTTTTGTATTACCCTATCGGTTACCCCTTGTACCGTAACACAACTTTCCCGGTCTAGAATACACTAGCTACACATATACAATATCCTAGCACTTTAAAAAATTAGGCATATATCACCTTCTACCAATACGTCTAAAATATAGCACCAAAATCACACTATAACGTATGTCACACTATAACGTATGTCACACTAGAACATGTATCACACTAGAACATATATCACACTAGAACATATATCACACTAGAACATGTATCCCTCTAGAACATATATCACACTAGAACATATATTACACTAGAACATGTATCCCTCTAGAACATATATCATACTAGAACATATATTACACTAGAACATGCATACCGTTTTTCTCCTGCACAAACGTGCTATGAGATTCCGTATGGATTACTCACACATACCTTGATTACCACTAATCAAAATTCTATCTTCCCCTAAGGGATTTTTAGTTTTCCCAAACTAATTTTTATTTCACGCGCCTGGCGACTTAAACTCAGACCTCTCTAAAAAGATTTTCGAATGGACTCGCCTTCTTATTCGTTGCATCCAGCTCGACCCGCTGATTGACTTTCTCTCCAAGGTGTCCTCTTTTTAGGCTGCTCGGTCTTGCTTCTATCCTAGTCTCCGTGCTGCTCCCCGATCAGTGAAGACTCCACTTCTCGATCCTCTGGAACTGCAGACGCACCGTCCTTCGTGGACTCGAATTCCGATTTACTCCGGAATAATCACACCGGAACTGCCACCAGCTATGAAGACGTGGCCCATAGCGATCAATAACCAACTTGGTGAAACAAGTTAAAACACGAAACGGAATAATTCGAGAAGGAAACTTGTTTACAACTATACAAAAGGTTTTATTAAACCTTACTATTTACAAAAATAATTTATTACAAAAATTTCCCTGGCTAACACAAGCCAAATATCTTTATCCACGGTCTCTGATCAGAGCAAACCCGTGCAATCTCTCAAGAGATTAATAGGCTCTCCGCCGTCACAAGACCCGGCGCACTCCAGCGCTGTCGGTCTAACAAGTCGATGAGCTAAAAAAGTCCCCCAGACAAAGAAGGGGAGTCCTTTTATCCTTTTTTTCAATTTTCTAGAAGAATCCAGAAGACTCCACAAACTGCTGGAACAGCCTTGACTTCCGGGCCGATGGGGGTCACTTCCGCTCGTGCCGACCCTTTCAAGGAAACCTGAAATCCATTTGGGCCCGGGATATACTTCATTGTTATCTCAATGGATGCCGCCGCTGATCGGCAACATACGTGCTGACTGCGGGAAGAAGAAAAGAAAGGTTATTTGGCGACTTTTGCACATTAGAGTTTCTTTTGATGTGCCTACAACACATGTGGAAAACTCATCAATTCCACAAGAGGAGTGTCGATGTCCACGATGTGACAATATATATATATCGTCGGGTACCTTCTCCTAACCCAGTGCTCCGCAACCGCTGTGCCGTGGCACACTAGTGTGCCGCGAGGTGATCTTGACTGTGCCGCGGTGATTTTATCGATTCTGATAATAAAAAAATTAACCACCGCATTAAATAGAAATTTTTCTAAGTAAAATATTCCTCTAACTTTTTGTTAATATGTAATTTTTCTGGGTCGAAATTATACACAAAGCAAAAACATGTTGTTAGCCATACATTGTATGCTCGAGCGTCATATTTCTGGATTTCAGTTAAGAAAGAATATCCACAAATTTCTGACAAGGCTATTGCAATTTTGCTCCCTTTTTCTACGACATACTTATGCGAACAAAATTTTTCGACACTGGTTCTAATTGAAAATGACAAACGATCATATTTAAAGGGCCTTGACCATGAACTGTAGCTCTTTCTAATATAGGGCCAAATATAAAACGTGCAAATATAAAACGCACATTTATCAAAATAATCTCAAATATCTCATTAATAAATTAGTTATATTTAAATTAACTTTGATTTATTAGGCTTAAGTAAAGACCAAAAACAAATTTTAATATAAAAATTTAAAGAGAAAATTTTTTTACTTGTAAACTATAATTTTATATTTTTGTTCTTGTGTTGGTGTACAGTTCAAAATGATTTATATAAAACTTAAATGATTATAATTATCTTGATACATAGAGTTATTTTGTTATGTGTGGATTTTATCTAATAAAAACATATACGTATTTATTGTAATTTATATATTTGCAAGCTTTTTCTTGTGGTGTTCTGCTGAATTATCGAAAAAAACGTTGTTGTGCCGTGAAGATAAAAGGTTGCGGAGCTCTGTCCTAACCAACCAATCAACCCTTTTAGAGACAAAAATGGTTGAATTTTATGAAGAAACAAACTATTTGTGGTAAACAACTTTAATAAAAAGTTACAAATAAACTTAATAACAAATTAAACATAGAAGTAAACTTAAAAGTCTATGAAAACTTAAAAATTAATGAGATTTTTGAGGTTACATTTGTTTTACCATCTGAAAAATCTTTGAATTAATAGGCCTAAAAAAATTTTAGTCACTAATTTTATAAAAATGTTATATTAGCAGTCGTTTTGAAACGATGAAATCATTTTCTTCCTTAAGACTGCTGACTTAGCGGACCACTTCTTGGGTTCCCCCAAAACATTGGTTAAGAACCACTGCTCTACACTTTTAGTACTCAGTAAGATGCCTTACTTACGGACACCACGATTGACCTACGCATATTAAATTTGCCGTATTTGTAACTGGACTATGGATAATTTGTTTTAACACGTGTAACAAGGTTGGAGCTCACTGCTTTGGAACATTTTAATATGGCATTCTATGGCAACAACTTCAAAATGCTCTAAGTTAGGAGGTACTACTGTCCAATCATTGCATTTTCGTGACAATAGAGTACCTCTTTGTGTGCAAGATATGGTTCTCTCTGTAAGCTTCCAAATCCATCTCTGAGTCAAACAATAGGTCAAGTGTTTTAGAGTTGATATTACGTTCTTGGAAAGTCAGTCAATTTCTGGGGAAAACTTCGTGGAACAAGTATTATTGTAACGGATCCATCCCCTAATAAATAAGCTATATCGTATAGACCGCGAGAGTGCGTTCCCAGCACTTCGCACGGCCAGAAAAATAGTGTTTTGAAAAACACCAGAACCACTGATGCCTGTCCAGCTGGAATGTTAGTAAAGGGAATATGTCCCCAGGCTTTTCAAGCCACTGCTAAAAGCAGACTGTACAACAGTTCTAGAAGCATAGGTAAACTATAATAAGTTTGTATTAGCAAAGTATTTGGTTCCTAATTTTGTTTTATTTATCGGTAACACCATGGCAACCATGAATGCTAATTTTAGCGTCCATTATTTTGCAAGTCCGTATCTGCCCATAGGAACGCGGCTTCGAACTTTTAAAATATTTCTCACCTTGATATCAATTTTCAGTATTACAATTTTTAGCTTTCTGCTTGTCAATTAGGTAAGTTATCCCAATAGCACGCAAAAATGTATTTAAAAATAACAGATGTATAGTCCTGTGCTCAGATAGCAAAATGTTACAAGAAACTTTTCTTAAAAAAATTGAGTTTTTCATATTCGGATTCTCGCTTGCCGATATTTTCTATTTACTGTAACTACTGTAAATAACAGGCAACTATTTTTCTGAAATATTGGTACCACGTTTGCTCATGTAAAACAAATTACTGTTTTTTCATGACATCTTAAATCTTAGAATTGCTGTCACGTAAATTTCTTATAACATTTTGCCATCTGAGCACAGAGTAATCATCTTTAGCTCAACAATTTTCTTAATAGGGTTACTTTGAATTCTAATATTAAAGATATATTTTTAATGCAAATTAATAAATTATTATTATATGTATTTGTATTATTTCATTACTTCCATTTTAGTTTATATCAACTCACCAATTACAATTTTCATCTATTGCAATTACTTACAGCATAGAATTAGACACAGATATTTTACAAGAACATAGCTCATTTGTGATATACATTTATCTGTTTTCTTTAATTTATTTTAACCTATAAATATCTACCTGGCACACCTTAACACCAGGAACAAACGACCATTACATTTTCACATGTTCAATGGTATGCAGAAATTAAGGACGAAATGGAGAAATTAACATAATAGCGGAAATATCAAGCAGAACCGAACAAGACAAATCAGGACATTGCCTTGAAGCAGATGCACTAGCCCAGTGGTCGGCAAACCACGGCTCGCGAGCCACATGGGGCTCTTTGGCCCCTTGAGTGTGGCTCCTCCCCAAAATACCACGTACAGTGCGATTGAAACTGGTGTTCTTACTTCTATTTTTACATACTTAGTTAGTGTTTATGTGTCTTTATCTTTAGGCGAGTGCTCTGAAGCGACAGAAAACATTTACAGATAGATTAAATGTCAACGCGTATCGTCAAGTCGTATCTTTGCATCGTGTTCTACAGTGTATTACTTACGAGTGCGTGTTCCCACAGGAAAGACTAGACTAGTCAAAATGTTTTCGAATATAACCAACCAGCAAGTCGAAGATCTTAAGTTGGTTTCATCTTTATCAATAGCAGTTGACGAGTCTTTTGACATAAATGATTCAGCACAAGTTTCACTTTTTGTACGATTTACTTCATCTACAGGTCCTAAAGAAGAACATTTAGGATTATTGCCACTCAAAGGTCAAACACGTGGAGAGGATATAGAAAATGCTTTAATTGAGTGCATTGAAAAATATTATATTCAACTCTGTAAAATTGTCTCAAATTCAACAGACGGGACTAAAAGTATGACAGGCGTAAGAAACGGGTTTGTTGCTATTTTGAAAGAAAAAATTAATCACGAGATACTTACTTACCATTGCATCATTCCTCAATAAGTGCTTTGGGCGCAGATATTTCCAGAAGAAATTTGCAAAGTTATGGAATTGGTGATTAAGATTATCAACTCCATTATAACCAAAGCTCTTAATCATCGACAATAAAAAGAATTTTTAGGTGAAAAGAAGAGTGAGTACGCAGATCTTCTGCTGCATAACAAGATACGTTGGAAATCAGGAAGAAACTTTTTGAAACGTTTCGCTTCCTTAAAAACATAAATTAAAGCAATTCTCCTTGAGAAGGGTATTTCACTATCCAGAACTAACAAACGATCAGTGGATCCAAAAATTTAATTTCATGGTAGACATTACGTCTCATCTAAGAGTCCGTATATCAGGTTAATCGTAAACTACAGGGGAAAGGAAACACACTTTTTTATGTTAGAAGAAATTATTTCATTCGAAAACAAATTATCTCTTTTTGCTCAAGATTTTGATAAATCAACTTTGATTCACTTTCCAAGCCTATTGAAACATCGCCAAGAAAATAATACTGATATTGATATTTGCTATTTGAAAACAATGCTTTTAAATATGAGGGAAGCTTTTCTCAGCAGGTTTCAGGAAGTCAGAAACAGCAAAGCGACGTTAGCATTTCTCAAAAAACCTCTTAATGCTACTGTAACAGAATTAAATATTCCTCCCTTTAATATCGACATTGGCAACTTTGAAATGCAATTGATTTGAAAAACAAAGAATTGTGGAGCTCGAAATTTGAACGTCTTTGTGCTGATATAGAAATATATCTATCTATATATTATTTCTAAAAGGTGTTTTTTGTTTTATCCCTTCATACTGAACCAAAATCGAGAAATGAGGTACCATTTTAAAGGTGAAGTTCTCCTCTTTTGACGAAATGTTAATTCAGAATGACACATTGTATTGTTTGTTAAAAAAATCCTAAAGCGAAAAATTGACTTTTGGACCTAAAGTTCTTTCCCTTGATGCGTCGAATCGGCACGGTCAAATAGTGTGAACAGAGGTTTTGTACTGTAAATATAACATTTTCCACGAGTTTTTATCGCAATTGACTTTTAATATTGTCTACAAAGATGTTTTGACGTGTACATATCTCATGTTCCCCTGTTTTGTCTTATGCTTCACCTCCAATATTGTGGCCGAAGGCGTTCTGTAATTGGTTTTGTATTAACCTTACGCACCACTGTTATTTGACACATAAACAATTGCTACAAATGAACCGGTTCTTCTTTCATCCTACTACAAACCAACAACCCCGCTATAAAATTTATCGTAATTTAATCGCATGCGAAAGGGTCTCACGGGCCACCTAGTATTGGAGAAAAACAAATTTGAACTTAGATCATAGCACAAGTGGTCTGCTTTGAAAGACCTGGAGAAGGAAGATATGTTGATTTTTAACACCTGGAATAGTATTACTGACTCATACATATAATCAGATGAAAAAAATAGCGTTTGCTGTTATTTCCTTATTTGGGTCGATAAATTCATATGAACAATCGTTTTCAAGCATGAACCTCATCAAGAGTAAATTGAGAAGTCTTATTGATAAGAACCTGGAATCGTGCCTGAAATTAAAAACAAAAATATACAAACCCAACTTACCCAAACTTTCCAAGGAGATGCAAGGCCATTGTTGCCATTACTGTTTGTATGTCATTGTCATGATTTAATTTTATGGATACCTTACAATTTAATTTTATCAATAAATAATATCGTTATTAAGTATGATATCAAGTTTTATTCAAAGCACCTATAGTTTTACTATGGCTTAAAACTTTAAGTAAAGTTCATTAAGTTAACTTTAGGGAGCGTTATGGAGTGAAAGAAAATCTAGTGTCGAGGATTGAGAAAGGTATGTTGAGAGGATTTGAACATATAGAGAGGATGAACGAAAGGAGATACATGAAATAAGTATAAAAGACGAATGTGGGTGGGAGAGTTGGAAGGGGTCGACCTCAGCGAACGTACCTGAATCAGATTTAGGATGTTTTTAGCAGAAGCCAGCTTTGGAGTATACTAATTAAGTTAATAACAATGTACCTACCTATATAGTTTAAAATTTAAAAATTTGGCTCTAAAAACAAATTTTCAATCATTGTATTGTTGATATTTAGCTCTGTTGACTAATGAGTTTGCCGATCACTGCACTAGCAGAACCTTTTTGTGTTTACCCCCCCCCCCCCGCTTTTTGGATGACCTTCAGACCCTACGTGCTTCCTCCCCCCCCTAATATCACTCACGCCTCCCCAGAGCCCCCCCCCCTTCGGTTGAGAGCTACTGGTATAGAGGCAGGTGCTGTGTATGTGCATCACCGACTCAAACATAGATTGTTGGTATGTGTGCACATACTCAGCATTCCTGGACTATATAAAAAAAAAATTATAGAATTCTCCTACCGAGTCGATGGACCCCCTGAAATTTATTCACGGACCTCCCAGGGGATCCTTAGACCACAGGTTAAGAAACCATGCCCTGGACAATGCTTAGTGCACCTGCCTCTAAGTAAAATCATGATTGGTCTTTTGTTCGTTTCTGCCTGAAATTTCCGGTGTTATGTTATTTTCTCCATTTCGTCCATAATTTTTGTCCACCAGCGTTAGTATAAAGAAGGGAAATACAATTATATTTAAAAAAGGACCTCTTGTAAGATTTGTAGATACGATAGATAAACAGACTGCAATTTTATAAGGCATGTCTTTTGAGAACCAATGCATAAGGATATTTCCCACCTCCTCTTATCACCAAATTGCGCTTTATGCTTTGTGGATAACAAGTATGACTCAATGACTTGCGTCACACAACCGTGAAAAAATGTAAGAAATTACTGTTACAGGATAAAGTTAAAGCTGATTACACTCTCGATGATAAATACAAAATTGTAGTTCAAGTACAGATAAACAAAATGTCAAGGACAAGAAAATTGTCGAAGTCATCTATTAATGAACAATCGGTAGTCATAATTCCTCGCTGCTAGAGCCTGAAAGAAACTGTTGGAATCTGAAATAATATATAAGGAAATTGAAGACAATTTCTGGCTACCATCAGTGTTTTTAAAGTAATAATAGTCTATTAATAAATAGAAATTTAATTTTTACATCAACACGAGTACTTAAAGCATTTGATGTAGCTTCTTGCTATCTACAACCCTTGAACGCGAGAGAACTTAGTTTTATAGCCAAAATCTTCAGTCACTGATTGGACAAAGTTGGTCTGCGTTATGGATCTAATAGGAAAATAAACTAATTGCCAAGCCATGATGAATGTGCTTAAAAGGGGTCGACTGTCTTTTACAGAAGTATCCATTGTATATATCAGAATGATTCTCTTAAATACATCAACATATTTTAGGCGTTACATACAGGGTCATCGAAAAAGATGTCCTTGATTGCAACGTGAAATAAAGAACCATAAAATAGAATTCACGGTGTTTATTTTTTCACCAAAAGATACAGGGACGAATTAAGTTTTGGACATCACCTAGCAGGGGCGGCTCCAGCCCAGAGTTTTGGGGGGGAAGGGGCCAACGTCGGCTCTCATGGTTATTTATATATATATATATATATATATATATATATATATATATATATATATATAAGAAATAAACAACAATTAAATGTAAATTAAATCTTTCTTGGTAATAATTTATTAATGTTTTCATTTTGATTTTGACATGTGCTTCCAAAACAAATAGGTGGTGTTTTATTTAATATTGAATTTTAAGAAAATAACGGGAAATAAGGAAAAACTGATAAATCAAAATGATATTAAGAAAAAAAGAAAGGAATTCGTAATATTTACAAAAACAAACACTAAAAGTTGATTGCTTGCATAAAAATAATATTTCATTTGTAGTAATAGAACAACTGGATAGCAAGCTAAAAATCCTACTGTGGTAAACGTTATATCGCATTATATCAAATAACTTTTATGGGCGTAAATAAAAATTGAGAAACCCCAAAAGTAGACTTACACGACAAAATCAAGTCGCCGGGTTTTGCATTTAGAAAAGCGTTCAATAATTTTCTCAATGTCAAGATGAATGTCCTTATGGACGTGTAACAAGCATAGTCCAGTCAAACGTTCTTCAGTCATTCTCGAGCGAAGCCACGTCTTCACTCGACGCAAGGTGGAGAACGAACGCTCAGCCGATGCAACACTAACATAGTAGGGGAGCATATGTAGTCCCGTGGCGGTATTAATGATGGGAACATGGGTGGATATTTTTTTCATCAGAAACTACCTGTAGATGAATAATTTCCATGGTGTCACTCTTTTGTGTGTGGCGTATAGCAGTAATGACGTCATCAAGATGGCCGCCATGGAATTAAAAAAATCCACTTTATTTCGGTTATTTATCGGCCGATTTTCTTTTGTAATACCTCATATTGAAGATAAATAAAATGTCTAGATGACAGATGCAGAATCAGGGGAGACGGAGTCGTCATAGAGCACAAAAGGGAGAAAGCGCGTCCTCTGAAGAAGATGGTTGGCTCGCGGTTGGAACCTGTGTGTGATTCATAAGAGACACTATAGAGATATCTGTCACTGGAATGGTGTTAAACGGCAAGACATGTTGTCAAGAAAATCTCTTAAAATACTTATTGAGTATGAATTATTTTACATGAATGTAGTATTTAACGACCCTATCTCCAAAAATCAATCACAGCGTAGTTCTTTGAAATTTGTCAATGATGTTTTGTTGTCGCGGGTGGAATCCAATTCTGATATGAATGCGAGTATGGAAGTTCTGTATCTAGCAGCTAAATTATTACGTAAAACCATACTGACAGAGGAGAAATGGAAGTTTACAAGTTCTATAACGAAGAAAAAAAATCATAAATATCATACCGAAAGAAGTTCTATACTTTTTCAAATGGTATATTGGAGGAAACAAAAAAAAGGAAAGTTTGCAGATTGATAACAAACATTTGAATCAAAGGGGTGTGCATTATCACAAACTCTTATGTATGAGTGCCAAACTGAAAGACAAACCGTTTATAGTAGCACGGCGTTAGTTAAACACACACACTCACGGGACCTTCCTCTACAAGTTGCTGTTGGCCTAACGATACATAGTAAAACTCGTAGAAAATTCTTGGTTCAGCTCATGCATGGTTCGGGTTACTCGATTGATTATAATAAAGTTTTCTGCCTTGAGACTGCTATAGCCAATGAAGTTCTGAACCATATGGAAGACAATGGCGGATTGTATGTCCCACCCGATATTGTGAAAGGGAGATTTATCTTTTGTACAGCAGATAATTTAGACTTCCTTGGAGACACGCCTGATGGACGAGGAACCCTTCACGCAACTGTGATGACTTCTTATCAAAAATATAACGAAGGTGAATTGCAATCTATAACCCTGTCTGATGCTGAAACACAGGTACCCAATCGTTCGCTACAGAAACGACCCAGATACATGAAAGACTTTATTCACTACAATGGGCCAAAACTCAAAGCCTAACAGTTTTGCTTTTAAGACATCTGATTGATATATATATATATATATATATATATATATATATATATATATATATATATATATATATATATATATATATATATATATATATATATATATATATATATATATATAATTCAGCGTTTAAAACTACATAATGTAGAAGATTTAGCGTGGTGTCTGTGCAAAAACAAAATAATACGTGATACAGAAGAAATATCCGATAGTTCCGGAAATCGACCTTCAAGTTCTAATCATGAAAGTAGTTATAATCCAGCATCTGATCCAACTTGGACTGTCTTTAATGCAAAGCTGTTAAAAGACCAAAAACCAATCACTCACATATGTGCTCTACCAATCACACCAGCTACTCCAACAGATCGTTTCATGCAATTGACTTTCTAGACGTACTTTGAAAAATTGACTATATATGTGTGTGGAGTAGATTCAAAATGTGTTGTTCCATTAGATTTGGGTCTTTACCGTCCTGTGCAGCAACTTATCATGGCTCAACAGAATCTTCGAGATCGCTTTGTGCTACGACCTAGAGAGTTACACATATGTATTACCTTATTACGTGCTATTGGCACATTTATTGAGGCACATTTTTATTCGCACATTTTGGGGGCTCTTCCTCTCTTTTCTAAGAATCACACACAGGTCCCAACCGCGAGCCAACCATCTTCACAGGACGCGCTCTCTCCCTTTTGTGCTCTGTGATGACTCCGTCGTCCTTGATTCTGCATCAGTCATCTAGACATTTTATTTATCTTCAATATGAGGTATTACAAAAGAAAATCGGCCGATAAATAACCGAAATAAAGTGGATTTTTTTAATTCCATGGCGGTCATCTTGATGACGTCATTACTACTATACGCCACACACCAAAGAGTGACACCATGGAAATTATTCATCTACAGGTAGTTTCTGATGAAAAAAATATCCGCCCATGTTCCCATCATTAATACCGCCACGGAGCTCATTTTTTCGACATATGCTCCCCTACTAACAGGGAGAAAGACAAGAATCTTTAGTAGAGATTTTATCGTAGGAAAAAGATCCTCATCGCAAGAGTTTATGAGGTCCATAGCTTTTTCTGGGGTAACATTTCTTTGTGATTCACTGTTCCATTTGTTAGTCCATAATTGAAGTTCGCCTCTGAGCATAAGTTTAAAAATATTCTTGTCTTGATTTAAGGCCGGTGAAAACTGTTCTAAAACCCTTTCTATATGTTCTTGTTTGGTCTGAAAATCAACACCGTCTTCTGATAATAAAATTTTTGGCATTAAATTTCTGAGTCCAAAACATTGGAGGGTTGAATTTCCAAATCTCTCTTTTATATCTTCACAGATGTTGTCTAATAAGGGAACGTTAATGCACCTTCTGATATATTCTTCCGGTGTACTGCTGACAAAATTTTCCCTATTAATTTGCCTTCCAGTGATGCGAGGTACTTCCAATTCGACACCAACTGCGTCAGCTTGTTTGCTAACTCTAGTTTACACCTCAGAGAACACGGAATCACATTCTCTTCTTTTTTTCTCTAAAGTAGTAAGAGTGTTTTGAATAGCATTCGATGGTCGATTGAGGTCCAGACCAGGCATCTGTAGCAATCTGCTAATCAGAAGGGTCACTTGCAAAATGTCTACCAAACTGAAAGTGGAAACAAGAAACTCAGGAGTGCAAAGTGCATGAAGTAGAGAAGTAGCTTTTGAGGATGTCTGCGTATTTTTCCACTTTGAAATGAGGGTTAAGAGCCTCTACAATTTCTGTAAAATATGTGCAGAATTGTAGGACTCCGTTATGTCGTTCTGCCCACCTTGTTTCACATAGTCCTGATAATTGTTGCTTTAATCTATTTTTTATTACGAAGTTTCTCTTTGCTGACATATTAAAAAATGAAATCACTGATTTCATAATGCGAACTGAGTTTCTCACATTCACTACAGTATTGGAATTTGACAAAGAATTATTGGGAGCATGATTATAACATGGTACTCTACATGCATTTGTTGCTTGCTCACTTATTTCTTTTACTGCTCCTACTACTCCAGATAACATAACACTGCAGTTATCTGTTCCTATGCCTACACACAAATTCAGATCAAGGAATAGTTCCTTCATTATCCTCAAAACTATTTTACCTAATGCTTTGCCTGATAGCTTACGCTCACTTTGTGGGTCATCATCGGTTCAAATTGTGGATGAGTCATCGTAGGCGTCAATAAACTTCAGGAAATCTTCATGTATTTTACCGTCATAAATATATCTTATATTGAAAGAGAGTTGTTCTACATGAGAAATGTCTGTCGTCTCATCGAATAAAATGGAGTAGTAGCCTGCTTCACGAACTCTTTCGAATATAATACTAGTTATTTCCTCTTCACAGCACTTAATAATATTATTTTGAGTGTTTTTCCCGGTGTAAGCCGGTCTTGACGATGCTGTTGCAAGATGCATCTTCAAAATGCTGTCCCCACTAGCAACTTTAAATTTTAAGAGCTCTTTAAAGTTTCCTTCATTCGAAGGCCCAGCCTCATCATCCAGTGGGCCATCATCCCTATGTCCTCTCAAAGGAATGTTTTGCCGTCCCAAAAACATAACAGTTTCAATTATGGGTCGTAGTTTGGCTCTGTTTTCCTCAACTTGTTCAAGTCTTTGCTTACTGATCTTGTTTATAACTTCATCCCCAGGAGATTTGAACGTTCTTATAAAATCTTGGCTAAATTGAACACATTATTTGTGATACTTTGTATTTTCATGTGAAATCAGGAATCCGTCTTTCCCAAAAAGCTTCGAAAAACTAGCAACAGCCTTAGTTACAAATTTCTGAGCAGTTGCGTTTTTGTTATATCCAACTTTTTCTCCAGAAAATAAAGCATAATACTTGCAAAATAAACCTTGTTTCAAGTGGAAAAAAACAAGCCACTTATGATTTTCAAAATTCTGCATTCCTAAATAACGCTTGATCTGTTTGCCTTTTATCTTATGTACAGAATGCGGAAATTTGTAATCTTTGGTAGGTTTCCAAGGATTTTGAAGGAGATTGTACTTCATCATACCGTCAACTTTTGAATTGATGAAGTGTCCTAGGTCATTTTCATGAATAAAATTGATATGTGATTTTGACGCTTGCTGTAATGTTTTAGTACTTAAATCAGATACCACATCATTAGTTGAAATAGTGCTTGGATTTTGAAGATCTATTGTAGATGTAGCTGAACAGATATTTATATCAGAATCAGTATTTTCGCTAACAGCAATATTATTTGCGATTTGTTTACTTGTTGATACACCTTGGTTTACACAAAAGTCTGTCAGTCTTCAGGGAACCTTATTGAATTATGAATCAATTGATTTTGACTGAGCTTTTCTCTTTTTCAAATGAAAATCCTAAAAAAAAGAAGAAAAAAAGATAGACGGCTTGGTCACAATTTTGTCCACAGACAGACAGACTGACATGCACACGCACAGACCAATAAACAAATAGAAATGTTGAAAATTCGACATCGAATTTTTTGACCGATCGCTATACTTTCCTTACCTTTGGTAAAAGGTGGGGTAAGGAAAGTTATAAGTGACGGTATGTAAGCTGTCATTTTCAAGGAAGCGTTTACCCCTCCCCCCCCCAACATAACTGGATCCCCCGATAATTCCTATATAACTGGAATTTAATTTAAATAATTTTAACTACCAGACCCCCAACGTTATAATTTGTTAATTAGTTGTACTGATTTTTCTAGCCTTTTTTATTCTATTGATTATTTATTTTAGCACTAATTACATTTTTTAAAATTTTCAACACTATCACAGTCACATTAATAGGAAATAATAAACGAGATCAAAATATAAAAGTATTTTATCATACAACAATTTATTTACCAGATTATAGCACCTATTGCCGATTTCCAATAGAGTTTTAGGATTTTTTTGTTTGTTTGTTTGTTTGGGAGGATTAATCTGAACTGACATTAAAAAGGGGAAACAATTATTCTTTAGCTAAAATCTGAATATTTTGGATGGAAACTGATTGGAACTTTGAAATTAATTTAACGTGACATTCTTCCAATTCCCCTTTTCTAGTTCAACTAAAAATTAAGATCTCCTCCAATGCAGCAGACGGTTACTTGGACATTATCCTTACCGTCATATGACACCGCGGTTTTGCTGGCCACTTTTCTGAGAGCACCGTATAGGTAAACCAGCATTACCTCCTATGGGCCGATACCGTAATTTTGAACCGAGGTATGTGACGAGACCGATGCACTTGACCCAACACCTCCAGAGGTAATGTGAGAACTTGGAGGACATTGCAGCCACGACAGATTTTACGTGCACCTGCCGCCATTAGTGTACACGGCTGTGAATTTGCAGCGACAAGCATCGAACCAGAGACGTTCAGATCACTGGTCCGCTGCTCTTGCGAACTGGGCCATCGCACCCTTGAGACTTAATATTGAGTCTCAAGGGTGTTAGCTTCAATAGCTTCAATATTAAGTTAACCGAAACTTAATATTGAAGCTAACTTAATATTGAAATTTAATATTGAAATGATTAGTGATACTATTTATGAAAGAACTTTTTAAAAATATGTATAAACTGACAGACAAAATTTCCATTTAGACTTAGTCCTTCATGAAGTCTTAACTTCTCTTTAATTTCGAATGTTTTGACTAAACGTACACCTGTGCTGAGCTTTTACAATTATCTTAAAATTTACACTCTAATTTTACTACTACTAATATTATTTATTTATTTTTGCCGTCCATTTTTGCAACTATTTTTTTCAACCGTCTTTCTAACTAAAATTTATATTATCGACAAAACTATAAAAGTTTAAGGTAAAACTGAAAACTGCTATTACAATTTAGTTTAATTTCTATTTATTATGATTACATTTTGGAATTTGGTTGCACATTGCACCCAAATTCCAAACACGAGTAAACACGTTATTGATTTCGGTGGTGTTTACGGGATTCTAATTCAATGAATTATGATAGTTATAGTTATGCTAATAATACAAATATAATTACATCTGTTTATTTGCAATACTGTATTAGTGTATCTGATTTACACTAATATTGCAAGTATAACATTTGTGATTGAAAGTCAATCACAAATGTTATATTTGCTCATATGTTTTTGTACTGTGCCGATTTTTCAATCTTTTTCGGTTAACTCAAATAAAGTATATAAAATAAGTATATAAGTATATAAAATTTTGCATTCCTTCGCAATATGTATATATATTAAAAAATTTCGCCTTTATTTTAAAAAATCCCAATACTGACTTGGATAGGTAAGTAACAGAATTCTTAGTGACATTGCTTCCATGTGACAGTTGAGAAGGGCCCCTAATTTTTTATCTTTGCCCCGTAACAGACTGTCCAGAGTGGGACAGCAACTCCCCGTTTGTTTATAGATGTGTGGGAAGAATTACCACCCACACTTCTCAGAAAAGGGGCTGCCTTTTGATCCCTTCTTGGCCACCTGCACCAAGGAGTGTCCAGGCGTGGGGAGCGAAAGAGAAAGGAATTTTTAAACCCCCAGAATAGGTGTGTGGGAGGACAAAGGAGGTTGACCCTGAGTGGAGAGAGAGACTCGGAGCAAATCCGAAGAGTAAAATCTCTCAGTTAAAGACCGTCGATGGTCTTAGTTAAGCAATTATCTCAACAAATTACTATTATTAACTAATTTTGTTTCCTTTAGAGCCGTTTATTACCGAGTTTTCGCCGAAAAGTAATAAAAAATTTATTTTTGCATTTATTCGCTCATAGCGGCAAATTTCACATTTATTCGCATCTACTTCGTAAATACGAAAATTACGTATCCCTGAGTATTGAACTCTGCTTTGTGTACAAATATTATTTATAACATTACTCTTCTGTTTAAACGCAGAATAGTAAAACCGGAAGTACTTTAATTTGTCATACGCAATATTAGTTTTAATATTTGATAGTTGATTTCTTTCCTAAATAACTTGTTACATTCTGCTTACATTTGTCATTCAATAGATGTAATTGAAATGGATTCAAATGTGTCAACTGCTCCTTAATACGAGGAGTTTTTCCAACAAAAATGTTGAATGCATGTAAACTCCAGGTATTTTGACAAATGAAACAGCAGTGCTGAAATGCGTTTTCCAACGAAATGCTTCTTCTCTTCCTCACTTTTATTAACGAGAAATTAGTTTTAAAAGAAACAATCTTAGAAAACCTCGAATCTTCAAGGAACTGCTTAGATGATTCCAGTAAATTTTGGAGCGATATTGCAAATATTTTGAATTCTAATTTCGATTTCAGTCGGATCAGTTATTTACCCAGGCAAACGCAGAATCGCCCTAACATAATGGACAGAGTGATCTTATGTTATCTCTCACACTAGCAGAACCGGATGATAAAAAAAAAGTTTATATTTGGCGCTCGGGGGATTCACCGGATACATGTAACTTCTTTGCAGTCCAACACAACTTATAATACGTATAGTAAATTCCTATAGTAGTGCTTTTAAACATTCTTAGCAATCATCATACATTTTTATAGGTTTATTAGAGGTATATAAAGTGTTAAATTTATAATGAAAATTTTCTGAAATCAAAATTATGATAAGTCAAGTACATTCCAATATATTTAGGTGCTTATACACTGCTGGCCACTGTAAATGCAACACCCTGAAGGAAACATGCAAATAACATGAAATTTACAACATGCATTAGCGGAGGTGAGATATGCAAATGATTAGAATTTCAGCGCAGACGCACATCACGTGCGCCTGTGGCGCCACTTCAAAGCGCTATTTAAGGCTTGGAGATTTCGACGATTTCAAGTTCGGCAATTGTATTTTTCTTGTGTTTTTTTCCAAAAAACGATCAATTATGCCTCGTCGAAAACAGCGATCATCTTTTGATAAAGTATCCGAGTTCGACAGAGGAAGGATAGTGGCCTACCGAGATTGTGGATTATCTTTCAGGGAAATCGGTAGTCGTGTTGGACGAAACCAAACAACTGTAATGCGGATATGTGATCGTTGGATGCAGGAGGGTACGACGGACCGGCGTGTTCGATCGCATCCACCTCAGCGCACCACTTCACGTGATGACAGGCAAATTGAGCGCATGGCAGTGACGGATCGCTCAGTCACATCACGAACCATATCACAGCACATGCAGTCTGTAACGCATCATCCAGTGTCTGCGCGTACCATTCGATGCCGTTTACAGCAGAGTGGTCTGTCCGCAACACGTCCATTGCTTTGTCTACCCTTGACGCAGAACCACAGACGTCTCCGCCGCCAATGGTGCGATGACAGAAGGATGTGGACGGCAGAATGGAATGAAATTGTCTTTACTGACGAGTCACGCTTCTGTCTGCAACACCACGAAGGTCGCATTCGAGTCTGGAGACACCGTGATGAGAGGACGCTGAACAGCTGCGTTATGCACCGCCACACTGGCCCTGCACCGGGTATTATGGTATGGGGCGGTATTGGATATCACTCTCGCACACCTCTAGTACGCATTGCCGGTACTTTAAACAGCCAGTGCTACATCTCCGAGGTGTTGGAGCCAGTTGTCCTTCCTTACCTTCAGGGCTTGCCCACAGCCATATTTCAACAGGATAATGCGCGACCACACGTGGCACGCATTGTCCAACGGTTCTTCGTCAATCGCGAGATTGAATTGCTTCCCTGGCCGCCTCGCCCTCCGGATCTTTCGCCGATAGAAAACATGTGGTCCATGGTTGCTCTACGATTGACCCAGATTCCATCCCCAGCTGCCACAGCAGATGAACTTTGGCAACGTGTGGAAGCTGCTTGGTCTGCTGTACCCCAAGAACTCATTCAAAGTCTCTTTGAATCAATGCCGAGGCGTGTGGCAGCGGTGATCTCCAACAATGGCGGCTATTCTGGCTACTGATCTTGGCAGGAACCACACTTCACAGAAGTCTATAAATTTAATCATTTGATACTTGATCAACATGTTATCTACAAAATAAATTTTGTTGTGATATCTCTTGTCTTTCTTGGTGTTGCAATTTGGATGGCCAACAGTGTAGTTTTATTTACTTAAAAATATTTCATTTATTTTTTGTATATTTTATAGAAAATCTGACAAATCGAAAATTTTTTATACAGAAGTTTTCACAAATTTTTGTTTCACTCTTTCAAATTTTGCGCCCCCATGGTTCATGCTCCTGGAGCAGTCCGCTCCAACTGCTCCACGTTAGCTACACCCACGTTAGCTACACCCACGTTAGCAAACTAAGATACAGCCATATGTTCTGTCTCATTCAAAAGACATTCGTCGGTAAACCATTAGAGTTACGTCAAAAATGTATATTTTGAAAACGGAATTGTTACGGCTAAAGACGTAAATTCGATTAATAACGTTAATCACTGGGGAATAACTTAAATCGCCAGCATGTTTGGATAATATGTTATAAATAATAGGTCCGATAATTTCCGCCGCATGAATTGACGGAGGGTTCCAATCCAAGTTTCTCATGAGTAATACAACATCACAAAGGGGCATTAAAAATCTGAATTAACACCAAAGTACCTTTCGTGTGAGACAGTCTGAAATTAAATTTTGTTTTAAACTTAAAATGTTTAACTCCAGTTTTCAATGGGGGGAGAATTGCCCCTATTCCCCCCCCCCCCCTGGAGCCGCCAATGTCACCTAGTAGGTTTCGATATGAGCACCCCTCGTCCCTCGGCACACATCTAGGCGATAGTCTATCTCCTTCCATGTACGCTCGATCATAGCAGGAGTCACAGTCTCAATTGCAGCAATGATTCTGTCCTATAAATGACGTAGATCCCGGATCTTCTCAGCACAAACAATGTTTTTCAGATAACCCCATAGAAAAAAGTCTAGAGGGTGGCCACGAAGTTGGACCGTCCCTTCCAACTCAACGTCCAGGGAATCTGTTATTAAGATCCTCTCGGACGTAGGCAGGTACTGCACTCAACGTAACCCCGGCAAAATCTGCTCGTTTTCGATGATCTAGTTCTTCGCGTTTCAACTGAATTTTGTAGGCATGCAATCGTAAACGTTTATGAAGCACATTCTGGATGGTTATCTTCGGAATGCCAAGTTCCAAGCTGCGACGAGTGATAGATTTTTTCTGGCTACGCAAACACGATTGCCGTAAACGCTCCACATTCTCTTCCGCCGTTCGTGACCGGCCAGGGGATTTCTTAATGTCAACACTCTCAGTTTCTTTAAACTGCTTAAACCACCGAATGACAGTTTAGGACCTGTTCACATAGAATCCGTCAGCGTGAGCGTTAAAGATTCCGTTGGCGCTGATTGGTTAAATGGATCAATGATTGGTATATGATTGGTTAAAAAAATTTACGCTGGCGCTGACGGATTCTATGTGAACAGGCCCTTAGTCCGCAGGTGCATCTTGTCCATACGTACGTCGGAAATGTCACTGCACTGTAACAACTGATTTAAATCCGGCGTACCACAGCACATAGGGAGCTTTTTGCCTCACATGCGCCATTACTGCATTCTATACCGGCACGTTGGACGAAGCACGATGTCACAGCGTCGGCTCATGACCACAGCGCAGTCACAAGTCACCATGATGACGAATAATAAAACTCTCAGAGTTAACATGCCATCGGCTGCTACGTAAAATCCGATCGGTCGATTGCTGTTCCCGGTGTGCACAATTGAAATCACGGATACCTTTTTCGATGACCCTGTACGTATATTCACATATGTGTGTCTTAGGGCACGTCAATACTCGATATGTATCGTAATTTTGTATATGAGTGTGTACAAAGGCTGAAAGCTAACGAAAATTACATTCTGGAAAAATGTTTTAGGGTGTTTCACAAGAAATGCATTCTTTGCTTTCGAATAATGATTCAAAATTATTCTTCTCGTAACTAGGTGGTTGAACTTGAAAACATATCAAGTTCAGATGATTTAACATTAAGTCTCTTGACTAGGCTTGAATTTAAGTATCCCCAAAACTCTGTTTTATCAATTATTTCATTGAAATATAATAAATCTAATTAAGTGATTGTTTTTGCTCTGATGAGTTTTGTATACCGATTGTTATTTTGAAGCTATTTCATTCTATCTTGAATCCTTTTAAGTATTTTTACATTTTTGTTTGCATCAGTCATTCGTAAATATTGGTTTTGGTTTCAGCTTATCTCTCTGCTATTTCTAGATCATGGTAGGCATAAAAATCAAAAATGCATTGGATTGAAAAAACTCTCGTCCATCAAACATATTGTCACAAACATCGCCGTGATTGCTCGTCGCGTATATCACATCACAATTGCGACGAAGACGCCAACATACGTCCCTTTGCGATCAAAATGGAAAGTTCCTACATAACACTCTTTATAAATCACTGTTTTTATATCACTGTTTTTATCACTTACGTTTTATTGTAGTTGTCGGATGTATTTTAGCATCTTTGTCACCTGTTTTATTACGGTCTTTGACACATTTTATATAAGACTGTTTTATTCTTCATAGTTCTTATAACCCTCTATATCGTTGTTCTTCGTTTTGGTCTCGTAATAATATTTATTATCTTGTATATGCATTTACTTCAACTAACTAACCAACCTCTGTTGTTCGTCATGTTTACTTGTAAATTTATTCACTGTTTTTAACCACACTTTTATATTTGTTTTTTCACATTTTCTGCCATTGCTTTTTGTTTTTATAATTTTTTTTTCCGGCTTTACCATGTGTTTGGCGCAGCATGTCCTCTCTGGATTTTGCGCCATTAAACCCCAAACAATCAACCAACCAACTAACCTACGTAACATCGCAGGCCTTTGTAAGAAAGGTAACACAAAATTTATTACTTAAAGAATTAAGAACAATACGGAGTCCCAGTATATCATTCAAAACAGACATTTGCTGAAACGTGGCTGCATCATGGCAATAACATCACTTATCTACACCACTTCGAACGCCGTAATTTCCTAGGATTTTACGTTATCGTTAAGTTTCAGCTGTGTGCGGGCAGTGTCTTAACATAAACTATTCACTAGGTCACAGTGTTGAACGGGATAGGAAATGCAAATTTAGTTAATTTTTTTTAAAATTTCCTGACAAATTTCGATACTGAAAAGGACCAAATAATTCGTTTTCGAAATTCTTACTTACGATATTTAATTCAAAATAAATTAAATATAATATTTTCCATTCTTAATAAATCATTCTTCCACTGTCTCATTTTTTTTAGTTGAGAAAATGTGTCGAAACTTCTGAATAACATTTTTCCCATTTCCTCTCTCAAGAAACTTCCTTATCACTTTTAAATTCTGAGATTTAAGGAGCAGAAAAAGAACTATACTATGAAAACAAGTTTCGAGATAATAAACATGAGGTAACCTAAAACCGGAAAATTAAAATTTGCTGTTATACAATTTTTTGTCTTTGAAATATTTTCTCTGTAGCATTCTGCCGGGATTAATTACCTTTAATTCCCAACACGAATACTGAGGTATATACGAAGCATGCTTTCAGTTACTTCTTTTCACTTATTTTTTTTTTCCTTTTTTATAAAACGTTTCCTGAACTGCCACAGTTAAAGAAAGAAGGAAAGCGTTGCTATGAATACGCGATGGATGATTCCAGTTTCATGCCATTAAAAATTCATAATTATACAGTTCTGAATTTTCAGACATTTCTCCTTGAGGATGTCGAAATAATCCCCGTTTTGAAAACGGAAAATTTCAGTCTGATGTTCTTTTGTTTTGCGTTCAATTCTCTTTGCATGGTAAGATATACGAAAGTCGGAAAAGTCATTGTCGTAAGATTAAACGAGAGTAAAGAATAATTGACGAATTTTTGGTCAACTCCAATTTTTTTTTTGTTTTTTTGTATAGTTGCTTGTTTCACATTCTGTATAGTTATATATGAAAATGAAAAAATTTCATACTTTTTGTAGAAGCAAATTTAATGTAAGACATAGTTGGATCTCTCTGAGGGATATGCTACAATTTTTCGAAATTCCTATTTCCTACACACATACAATAAACAAGCAAACAACAAAAAAAATCCTTGAAATTTTTCGTAATTAGAGGAACATCTAGCCCCCCCCCCCCCCTCCACAACTTTTTATTTCGAACAAGGTGAAATTCTGTATGAAAGCCTGTGCAAATTTCATCTTGAAGTTTTTAGTTGAAACTCCAAAGCAGAATTTTTCAACTTTTTACCAATAGTCTCATCTCCAATTTTGTAATTTTTTTCTACTTTTACAATTTATAAATCTTTACAATTCCAATTAACATAAAATCTGGAGTATAATACGCACCTTTTTTTTCACATTTTAGTCCGCAAAAAGGAGGGTGAGTATTACACTCGTGTACGAAAGAAATGTAGTTTTAAACATTGAATAAACGACAAACCATAGATGAGCTGTATTCCAGTGAAAGTGATTAAGACTGATAATATGACAGTATTGCTTGTTTTGAATTAAAAATTTAAGTTTTTTTTTGGGGCTACCGAATTTGACGTTTTTGTTTATTTTTATAACAAATTTTATTTATGTTAATAAGTATTTGTGCAATTTTAAAATAAAATATTGAAAAGTTATGGGTGCGTATTATAGTCGAATTTTAATTTTTTCCGAAAATTTCGAGTAAAATCAAGCATGCGTATTATACACGTGTGCGTATTATAGTCAAGATTTTACGGTGTATATTTATATTCAATGAATAATTCCTAAATAATAATTACAATTATTTTTATGTATAATTATTTCATGTGATATTTGAGCCTCCTGAGACCAGCATACTTTTTCAACATTTAATAAAATTGAAAAAAGAAAATCCTCCATTATAGTTCATTTTACCAGTCTTTTTATCTTATTTCATTCTCAAGGGATTTGATTCCTCCCCCCCCCCCTTCTCTGTCTGTTTTTTTTTTCACTTCTACAAATAAACTCTTAACATCTTACAATATTGCCCTTCATAAATGTACTAATTTCGGAGTAGGTAAAAAATAAGTAACCTCAATGTTGCTAATTTTAAAAGTAAAAAAAAGGGCGTAAAAAAGCGCTCATTACAATATTTCACGCACACCAGCTTAAAATAACTATTCTTAGGTCACGCATGCCCAATAAAACTATATTTCTATGAGCACAGAATTCAATTTCAGGTAAGTTAGTGTCTTTCCTCATTTATTTTTCAGTTCCAGTGATATATGTGAGATATTCGAGCGGAGGTCTGGCGAAGAGTTAACGCATTTTCAATTCTTGTTTACGTCCAAGAATTATCAACGCTTATTAACGGCTCTACGAGTAATTGGTGAAATCTGCGATTTGAAAGTCTTCCGGCAGGTTATAATGAGACTGAAAGGTGGAGAAATGCTGAAAAACTTCCCTCTCTGGAAAAACATCAAAAGAACATAGACTACAGTTACGGATTTTTAAAATAAGAAGTACGTCCAGAGATGAGTGTTTTTTCTTTAAAAGAAATTGGCATAGTTTTACAAATAAACTAAATTTATTCAAAAGTTGTACATAAGAAATAGCACAGGATAAACACCAATTTTAAACAACATCAAAATAGAAATCTAAAATCCTTCATATACCTGTATACGAAATAATATGTTATCATGGTTCACTCAAAGAGCTGAAGGTAGTTAATTAATCGCGAACTACGATTTATGAAACATTTTGTCGTAGCCACTAAAACTTTTTACATTAGAACTTAGAAGAAGTATGGAGAGCAAATAAAGTTGAAAGCATTCATTTTATTTGACAAAGCACAATGCAAAATTATGGAAACACGGCAATTTACATTCAATGTAAGAATAATTTTTAAGATTTAGTTGAAAATTTCGAGTAAAATTATTTTGTGTTTTAGAGCATTATTTTGTATGTAGATTTATTTCGTAGTGTAGATTTGCACATGTGTCACCACTAACGTATTTTTTGTCTCTTTCGAAAAACAGAGTATTATGATACATACTTTTCTACGAACGAGTACCACTAAAGACTGTCTTTATAACATACACTATAATGTTTTTAATGGCTGCAATCATTCTATAAAAATTCTTAAATACATCCTCTCTGATCAATTCGAAATGTCTCAAAATAGTCTTAGGTAATATTTTACTTATTTACAACCCTCTAAAATCACTTAAGTTTACTGGTCATGTTAAGATAAAATTTGACAATATTTACCTGAAGAATCCTTAAAGACTCCATGGCTAACTATAAAAATCCTAGTGAACATTTTTTTTTACAGTTTAGAAAAAGTGCTCGGTGTTCAGTTACTTATAGAAAATTCGTCTTGAGGAAGGTTGGATCCTCAAAAGTTGGCTGCACTTTAGGCTTATAAGATGTTTAATTAGACTCGCGTTCGCCGTATCATTGAAGATAGAGTAACTAAACTGAAATTAGCCCATAATTGTTTCTAATAAACAACCTAAAGGAAATACCTGTTAAATATCTTTAAACCTAGTTTTATATATTCCTTCTCTTGATATTTCATTTCATCCATGTTTCAGGCATACGTGAGCATTATTTCCCAACTCTTAAGTATGTTTACCCCGTTGATATACAGCTTGTCACGACGACGTAAGCTTTCATAGATGCACAGGGTGTCCGCGGGCTAAAGGTATCCAAAAGTTGTGACTTATTTTTACGGAACTACCCATCATGGTATCATAGATTTCGATGTGTGCACCTTTTGTGGCACGACTAACGTCTAAATGGTAATCCAGTTCTCTTTAGTAAAAAAAAACCACCTTTGGTCGTCTAAATGGTAATCCAGTTTTACAATGGTAATCTAGTGTAAAACTGGATGTTGTACACTAAGTGTTTCATAGTATATCAGGAGTTATTACACGAATTGCTTGAATGATACGCTTCTTCAACTCATCCACAGTTTCAATTTTTTGTTTATACACAACATATTTAATGAATCCCCAAGCATAAAAGTCTAATAATTCCTGATATGCTACGAAACACTTGTAGAGAACTGGAGTACCATTTAGACGTTTGTCGTGCTACAAAAGGTGCATGCATCGAAATCAATGATACTATGATCGGATACTATGATTGATATTAAAACCTGGTGAGATGTTCTTTCAACTTAAATATTTTTTTTTTTAAATTCTAATGGGTAGTTCCGTAAAAATAAGTCATAACTTTTGGATACTTTTAGCCCGGACACCCTGTATTTTGTAACCAAAACTACTCGCTATGAATGTTATTCATTAATTCCCCATAAGTGTTAAGCTTGTGTATATTTGACTAAATAAACTTATCACCAAAGTTAAAAATTTTACTACATTGTTTTTATTTATATGTTTGCCCACACAGTGACAAGAAATTTACAAGATTTCATGCCAAATCTACCTCATTAAAAATAACAAGTTTCTGGATTCGTTTTTTAAAGAAATGGGCCAATTTGTTGAAAGTGCGATAATATTGATTTTTCCTTTACCAAGCGTGCAAGCAGACTAATGATTTAACGAATAGCCTCAGATCTAACAGGCATGGTTGTGTTTTTTAAACACTCCAGATCATTTCGTTTTTCTAAATTTACGTTTTTCCATTTCGTCTTGTACTTTTTCAATTTCGTTTTTGTAAATAAATATATGATGGTAGTTAAACAAAATATATGATGGTAGTTAAATAAATATATGATGGTAGTTAAACAAAAGATAGATCGATGGCCCATCAAGTGATTTTATTTTGGCTTTCTAATAAAATGAGAAACAAATTTTCAACTTACAAACAGGCTTTGATTTTTTTTTTTTTCAGGATTCTAGAACTCCATGATTTTTGTAAATATGGGATTAAATTATTCAACATACTTATAAGTATATAGCAAATTGTTTATTCCAAATATTATATCTATGAACAAATGCTTAGCTGATTAACATACCGAAGATTTAGCACTCTGGTCTTCAAAACAGATACGGCTAGGACGAAAGTGTTTTAATATTTCATGACCCAGCGATTCTAGATAAAGATAGCATTATTTTATTAACAATAGTGAATAACACCTTTTAAATGTAATACTTGAACTATTAGATTTTTGTAGGAATTTTTTTCCCAAAGTTTTATGAGCATTCTTTCTTTCTGATCCCTTTTCTGACTTTTGTACTAAGATCCCGAGTATTTTTTAGAATTTATTTTATTTCATTATTATGTGTTTATTTTCAGAAAGAATTGATCCGCCATACAAACTTACAGACAGACTCTAGAATACCAAAATGTCCAAAATGCATGCACTAATTTATTGCACGAGAGTCAAAATTAACATATTTAATGTCATATGGTGAGAAGCACATGTACATGAGTAATATCTGAGCGCTCTAATATGTCATATCTGGGTAGATTGTCTAAACCAGGGGTGCGCAAATTGCGGCCCCCTACAGATTTTTTTGTGGCCCGCCAAGACAGCCAGAAAAGCTGCCGAAAAACTCCAAGACAGCCTGAAAACTGCCAATATATTATGTAATTTATTTACAAACCTAAAATCATAACTAAGTAGGTTCTTTTAACATATTTTTCCATGTTTTTATTAACTCGCTTTCTTGTTTGTTTGTGTGTTTGTCCAGTCCAAATCTTGCAATCGATTTTTAACTAACTTCCCGACTAGCTAGACATTTGAAACTTTTAGAGTAGCTCAGAACACGATGACAATGCATTATTTTAATATTTTTAGCCATCTTTAAGCAAAATTGAATTCCTTTTCAGTTAATTATTTTTGTAGACTGGTGCAGCCCTTTATCGGTCGGGACGGGAGCGAAAAGTTAAACGCAACTTCCAATTAACTTAATTTTCTTTCAAGTTGATGGGATAATTCATAAAAAATTTTTTAAAAAGTGTTTATTAATACACAGAATTGTCAAGTTTATATGATTCAACAGAAAATTTAAAAACATGGTATAAAAAAGTTCTTTTTATCTTGTAATTGTATTTATTAATTTTTATGATATAATTTATACATTTTATGAAATGCAAAGTTAACTAATAAATGCAATAATTTTAAAAGGTGCGGCCTTCCGCTAACTTCCGCTCCCACAAAGTGGCCCCCGAGCCAAAACAACTGCCCACTCCTGGTCTAAACCCATATGAAAAATGACCACATATTTCCCTTTTATTGAGATTCAGAACATTTCCTAAAGTTCAGAGATGATACTCTCTTGTCGGGTTTTCCTTATTCACATAAGGTATAGTTAAATCCGATATTCATACGAAGTTCCTGACTTACGTTGCAAATATTTCATATATCTCTGCGATTTCGATCAAAATCTTCGAATTTTTAAAAAGCACTGTAGTGTAATGTTTGTAAGAGTGCCGTACCCCGTGATCCCCCCCCCTTTCACCAATCAGAGGGATTGGCTGTGGGGGCGTTGAACCCTAGGGTTTGAAGGGATCGTCGGGAGAAATCAGTAGGAGGAGTGGGGGTCTGGTAAGATGCAATAGGCTTGCCTACCTCGTGCTCAGAGTACTCGTTGTAATATTTTGTTAAATTGTCAATAAATGTTTGTGCCGTTTAGACGACTAGTTTTATCTACCTCACTGTCCCTATGCCAGAGAAAGAACTTCGGTGTAGTGTGAATACACCACATTGTCGCAGTCGCCAGCATTGGCATGTTCAAGGGATGAGGTAGTGTTTATCGTAGGACTGTATCGTAGGACTGTGCTTATCGTAGGAGTGTGTGTAGGTGCAATACCTGAATTAAAGGGAATACCTGTGACTAGGAAAAGACAGGTAAGAAGATTCAAATTGTTATAAGTTAATGAACATTTGAAGTTAAGTTAAGAAAATGTTTAAAGGATTTAAGAAAGAGGACTTTAAACTTTTTTGCGAAGAAATTGGGGCAGAAGTGATCCCCGATGCGAGAATTTCAGATCTTAAAAATAGTATTATTGAATCCGAGGAATGCAAGAAAGATCCCGAGTTTGTAAGAGGATTGGCAGAGGATATTTTAGAACAGAGACAAATTAGGGAGGAAAAAGTAAAATTAGAAAATGAGAGAAAATATGAACAAGAAAAATTAGAAAATGAGAGAAAACATGAAAAAGAAAAATTAGAAAATGAAAGAAAACACGACTTAGAGCTCTCTAGAATTCGGGCTGAGGGAAGAAATGCAGATGAGACAGAAACCAGAGTAACTTTTGAAGGTGGGACTAGTGTAGAAAGTTTAATCAAAAGTATTCGTACTTTAACATTAGCTCTACCAACGAGACCTGAAAATTGGGGTGTATTTTTTGATTCGTTAGAACGCGCATTCCCAACCAAAAAGGTACCAGAGGAGTTGAAGGCAGAAATTTTATTAAACTTACTAGGAGAAAAAGCCTCTAATTTATTAGTTTATGTTAAACAGGAAGAATTGAATGATTACGAAAATCTTAAATTAATTGTTCTTCGAGAGTATGAGCCAACGCCTCAAAAGTGTTTAGAAAATTTCCGTAAAGCAAAAAGAAATTCAAATGAAACCCACATTCAATTCATTTCAAGATTAACGACTTCATTAGAATACTATTGCAAATTAAGAAGTGTAAAGACTTTTGAATCCCTTAAGGAACTGATTATAGCAGATAAACTAATAGAAACGTTAGATCCAGAGACAGCCGCTCACATAAGCATAAGACAAGGGGAATCATTTTTTTTTTCCTTTACAGTTAGCCAAAGAATGCGACTTGTATTTTATGTCTAAAGGGAAATCGCTTACGAAATATGAAACTAACTACAAAAAGGGGATGAATAAGGAAAGAAGTGACAAATATATTCCCCCACCATTACGAAATTATGAAGACCGGAGTTACAATTATAGAACGAAACCAATTAAACATTGTTTTGTGTGTTCATCCACCGAACATTTGGCGAAAAGCTGTTCGGAACAACCTCAAGAGTTGACGAGCCAGCAGAATAAAAAGCCGAATAGCAAATCAACCGAAGAAAGCGCTATAATAGCGGAAATCGTATCCCCATATTTCACTCCTAAACCAGATATTCAAGCTTTGAAATATGTAAGCATTTTAATCGGTGGTAAAAAGATTCCCGCTGTATTAGACAGTGCTACACAGATCACCGTGTTGAAAGATAAACATATTCCGCTTAGTAACGAAGCATCACAGGGTAAAATTGGTTTGATGTCCGCGTTTAACGAAAGAGTAGAGGCTAAGTTACATTCTATACAGATTGCACTGGCTGATGAAACCTGTAGCCAGATGACGTATCCAATATCAATAGTAGCGGCCTCCACGGAGAAACTGGCTGCTGAATGCCTGCTACCCCCATATGTATATGAGCTTCTGAGAACCGAAAACACGATTACGGAGAGGGATACTGAGGCCGATGAAAGTTATGGGTGGAAGAGGGTTGAATGTCAAACGGGGAATGGGTCCCAAAAAGAGCAGGGAGAAACAGCGCCGGCTATTACCCCCGTCGGTTTGGTTTGGTTTGGTTTGGTTTGGAGCGCTATTGTCATATTTTGCTACACGAGCGCTAATTAGACCGGGACCTACAGCTTAAAGCCGATTCCGAACGGCTACAAACATCCATGCCAAGAGTGGGACTCGAACCCACAGACTCCGGTACCGAATGCCAGCGCCCTAGCTATTCGGCCATCGTCCGGCATACCCCCGTCGGGGAAAGTTCGAATGCCGAAGATAAGCTGAATATTTATGTGGTGGAAAGTGAGACCAAGAAAACAGACACAAATAAAGAAGAATATGAAGCGGGGACTCAAAAAGGTGATATGGAGACTCAACTTTCGGAAGCTGCGAAATTGAAATTAGAACAAATTAAATGTGAAACTCTCCAGAAAGTAAGAAAAGATGTAAAATGTGGAAAAGGAAATTTTTTTATGGTTGACGATTTGATTTATCACAAAGATAAGGTCGTAGGAGAAGCTGTTTCGCAGTTAGTGTTGCCAAAGGGGAGACGTTTGCAAGTATTAAAATTAGCACACGAATCTATATTCGGAAACCATATGGGCTTATAAAGAAGACGAGAGAAAGAATCAGATTAAGCTTCTTTTGGCCAAACATGACTCAAGACATTGCAGATTTCATAAAAACTTGTGAGAACTGTCAGTTAAGAAAACCGGAGAGGGCCAGTGATAAAATTCCTATCTCACCCGTGGTAAGGCCAAATTTACCCTTTGAGGTAGTCAATGTAGACATAATTGGGCCTATAGAACCACCATCTGCTCGAAAGCATAAATATATTCTATGTTTACAGGACCAGCATTCAAGACCCATAGACAGCAATACAGATTTAAAGTCATGAGTTTCGGATTGAAGAACGCATCTGCGACTTTTCAGAGAGTTATGAATATAGCTCTTTCCTCATACCGAGACTTTGCTAGAGCATATATCGATGACATTGCGATTTTCTCTAAGGACTGGAAAACTCACTTGATACATTTAGATTCTGTGCTTGCTAAACTTAGAGAGTTAAATTTTACGATGAATGTAAGAAATGTGCTTTCGCTAGACCCGAAATCAAATACTTAGGTCATATAATTGGATCATGCAAACACAGAACAGATCCGGATAAAGTTAAAGCCATAGAACAATTGTCTAGACCCAAGACAAAGAAAGAACTCCGTAGTGTGCTGGGACTATGTAATTACTACCGTGAGTACATTCCTAACTATGCAGAGTTAGCCTTCCCACTTAAGGAATTAACGAAGAAGAAGGTTCCTGACATTATACCTTGGTCAGATGCACACGAGTCTTCTTTTCATAAACTGAAGACTGCATTGATGAATGCTCCTTCGCTCTTCACGCCTATTCTTGGAAGACCGTTCATCATCTACTCAGATGCCTCGCAGGTTGGGATAGCGGCTTGTTTAGCGCAGAGGTTTGAAGAAAGAATTTATCCCATTTCTTATGCAAGCCAAAAATTAACCCAAGCCCAACAAAATTGGTCAACGATCGAACGTGAAGCATTTGCGATCGGTTGGATTCTCAAGAAATTTTAAACGTGGATATTTGGAGCAGAGATCGAATTTTATACAGATCATAATCCCTTACCTTTTTTAACAAGGTGTGCTCCAGGCTGCAGCGCTGGGTTTTCGCACTACAAAAGTTTAATATAACTATGAAACATTGTCCAGGGGCAAAGATGCCTAACGCGGATGCCTTATCCCGTTTATTTTGATATTAACTAGCCGCTGCACGACCAGCATGGTCGCTTTTAATTTTGAATTTTCTTTTGCAAAACAACTCAACTGAAAGAAACGTATGTAAGGAATGTTACTATTACCTGTCATCATAAATATACGTTGTTAAATCGAAGTGCGATCTCAGCCAAAAAATTTATAATCATTGCAAAATTCTCTCTAAGGCTGATTCTAAAACATAGTGATTAAAAAAATATGAATTTTAATGTGAACATCCCAGACACTTGATGTACTATTGTTCACAATTCAGATATTTACACTTAATCATACCAAATAAAAAATTATTGGGAAAATTTCTTCACTTATAAAATGGAGTAATATGATATTCCTCAAACTTCTTGGTATACACAGTTGAGTATTTCAGAAGTAGGAAATACTACAGTGACAGAATCAAAAGAACGGGCTCTAGATAAACCTACATACAACTGTCCGTGACTAAACACTGGATTTGATAGGTCTAAACATATTTTGTCAAAAGTTTGCCTTCTTACTTACATTTAGAAAAACCGATGGAGCAAAACAATAAATTAAAATTATTCACGTGTACAGCAATTAAATTGTACCAAATTACGTGCTATCGTCGAACCACTACACACACGCAGTTGGCCGCTAATGTTTACATCTGGTAGTTGCAACCGTTGCCATTCGGAGTGTAGAAATAGCGCCAATTTTTGTGCCGCATACCTACGCGTTTTATATATATAGATAGTTAAAGGACTCTGGAACTAAGTGACTCACAAACTTTAGTGAAGTGCACTATAACTAACTATTGTGTTCCCAAAACATTTCTACGTGTCATTGAAAAATTCTTTTATAATACTAACCTTCTAATTTCTTAGTGTTTTACAGGATCCCTGTAAAGAAATTGTGTGTGATGTCTTCTGTACGTCTGTCAAATTCCCGTAGTAGTATGTTATTTTTGTTTACTAGAGAAATTTGTGAGTAAGTGCTGAATCAGTATTTTTCATACTTATAATTAATTTTCTTTTAAGGTGTTATATAAGTGTTTAAGTGGTATTTTAATAATTTGAATGTTAGAAATTAGGTCAAACATTACTAATTGTCAGATTAGTGTTTGTTGTGTTTGAACCCCAATACTTTTCTTGTGTGGGGGGTGTAGTGTAATGTTTGTAAGAGTGCCGTACCCCGTGATCCCCCCCCCCCTTTCACCAATCAGAGGAATTGGCTGTGGGGGCGTTGAACCCTAGGGTTTGAAGGGATCGTCGGGAGAAATCAGTAGGAGGAGTGGGGGTCTGGTAAGATGCAATAGGCTTGCCTACCTCGTGCTCACAGTACTCGTTGTAATATTTTGTTAAATTGTCAATAAATGTTTGTGTCGTTTAGACGACTAGTTTTATCTACCTCACTGTCCCTATGCCAGAGAAAGAACCTCGGTGTAGTGTGAATACACCACAAGCACTTTAAATCATCAATAGATGAACAAAGTGGGAGTATTTTCAAGTTAGCTGAAAAAAATTTCGAGTACTATTTATTGTGTTGTTGTTGTTGTAGTTCACTATTTATTGTTGTTGTTGTTGTTACTTATGCCCCAATGATCGAACCAATCTTTACGATTTCGATCAAAATCTTAGAATTTCTAAAAAGCACTTTAAATAATCAATAGATGAACAAAATGGGGGTATTTTCAAGTTACCTGAAAAAAATTTCGAGCACCATTTATTGTGTTGTTGTTACTTATGCCCCTTAGCCAGGGTATTCCAGACCAGGTCCATATAGGTTTGGCTCCGGTTTACAATGCCATCACAAGGGTCCTATTTAGTCAGGTGCCACCTCAATTTTGACCGAGTAACAACAGGGGCGACATCTGGGGGATAGTACCTTCTTTCAACCTGTCTGACCTCATAGATGGACTTGGTGTACGGATTAAACACACCCGTAACCGGCCTAGATATGAAGGTATTTAATGCCGTTCGTCGGGATTCGAAGCGAGCATCCCCCTAGTTCCAAGCTCAACGAGATACCACTAGGCTACCTCAAGACTTCGAGCATTATTTTAATTAAGTTATTAAAAATTATACAGCTTTAATTCGTGTAAAACAACAGATATTTTGATTATTGATTCTTTGGATTCTTCCATTATAGAAATTATAGGTTTTTAGTAATTTCTTGGAGATTACTCAACCTCGCGCTTTCAAACATTATCATCCCATCCTCGACAAACAACTAGGTTGGCCTAGGAATCAAACCGGGAACCTTCTTGTTTCTAGAATATGTGTTCTCCTTCACATTACCAATCCATCTCATGATCTGACTTCCTATCATTCAGATTATTTTTTGACTTCATACCGTTTTCAGATTTACCTTCATTTCGTTCCATCTCATTACTTAAAAAAAGAGAAAAGCAAAAACCAACTTCAAACCTCGTATCGATTGATAGGCTTTTTTACGTCCCCTAACTCATTAAAATTTATCACCAAGTTCAAAGTACCTATTTAAATTGCGTTATTGTAGGTCAAGTTGGTGAGAATAGCAAGGTGAGTACTCTTATTTTAACTGTTTATGTCTCAATGGATTCATCCATAAAAATTTCTTAACTGATTTTTCAAATCAGTTTCTATGAGTTTTATCATACCAAATGGTGCATGATAGGAACATAAAGTAAAACTCTAACTGATGTGCGATCCTTGTATAAATTTCTTATACACACATGCTATTAAAATTCACTAGGTGCCTGAATGTATTTCAGGTGAAATAATAAAAAAGATAAAATCTATATATACAGGGTGTCCAGGCTAAAAGTATTCAAAAGTTATGGCTTATTTTTACGGAACTACCCATTAGAATTTTTAAAAAATTATTTAAATAGAAAGAATATCTCACCAAGTTTTAATATCAATCATAAATTTCAATCGTAGTATCATAGATTTCGATGTGTGCACCTTTTATAGCACGACAAACGTTCAAATGGTAATCCAGTTCTTTCCAAAAGTTTCATAGCATATCAGGAGATATTACACGAATTGCTTGAATGATACGCTTCTTCAACTCATCCACAATTTCAATTTTTTGTTTATACACAACATATTTAATGAATCCCCAAGCAAAAAAAGTCTAATAACTCCTGATATGCTACGAAACACTTGGAGAGAACATGATTACCATTTAGACGTCAGTCGTGCTACAAAAGGTGCACACGTCGAAATCTATGATACTATGATCGAAATCTATGATACTATGATCGAAATCTATGATTGATATTAAAACTTGGTGAGATGTTCTTACTTTTAAATACTTTTTTTTAATTCTAATGGGTAGTTCCGTAAAAATAAGTCATAACTTTTGGATACCTTTAGCCCAGACACCTTATATATAAAAGGATTTATGTATGTATGTACGTTCCAGCATCACTCTGGAACAGCTGGAGCAATTTCAACGAAACTTGGTACACATATGACTTACAATCTGGAAGAAAATACTGGGGGGGAGGGGGGGTTAAGACACCCCTTGCATCCCTAGGGTTGGGGAAGGGAAGGGGTGACGTGAAAAAATAATCGAAAACGACTTATATAGTGTCAAATCCATAGTTTTCGGTCCATTAGTTTCACTGAGATGACTAGTGACACCCCCGAGGCTGTGTAAGTGGAAGTTCAGCTCCGATCAGCATGGGGGGTGAGAAGGGTGGAAATGAAATGTTCAAAATGATAAAGAGGGTGTCAAATCCATAGTTTTCAGGGTCTCTGAGCTGATTAGTGACAGTCCCGAAGCCGTTCAAGTCCAAGTTCAGCCCCATCGGCATGCAATGGCGGCTCCAAGGTACGGGCAGTAAGGGCAATTGCCCCTCACAAAAAAACCCGGCGTATTTCTTTTCATAGCCTAAAATTATATAATTGTAGACCTAATACTAAATGAGTTTAAATTTAAAATGAGACGATGTTTATTTCTTATATATATATTATAAATAGATATATATATTTATAACCCTAAGAACCGACGTTGCCCCCCTCCCCCCCCCAAAAAAAAAAAAAAAAACTCTGGACTGGAGCCGCCCCTGCTGGCATGAGGAATGAGAAGGGGTGAAAAATTAAATGTCCAAAATGACCAATATAAACTGAGATGCCCCAAATACCCGGCCAACGCCGAGCAAGCAACTAGTTCGTAATAAAAAAAAAGAAAAGATTTTACAAGAGTCACTGAAAATTCTACCTTTTTTTCTGCTGTAGAAAGTTAAGAAGCTTCCTGTTGTTGCTTTGTTTTCTCACATGCTATCTTCTGTTCTTAAAATAATGTTACATATCATATTCTGAAAAGCACTCATTATTCATGCGATTGTCGCATGATAAAAAACTGAGAATATTCCCTAAATTAACGAGCAATTTCCATAAAGGAGAGGAAGCATTCAGTAAGAGATGGAAATCCTCTTTCCTTTCACAATTCTCTCACTTGTGGTGCCAGTAGTAGAGATTATTTTACAGATAAATATTTGACATCGGTTTTGTTGCACTTTCGAAACGTTATTCATGTTGACGGCCTAGCGTGCCAGCTCTCTCGACACGGACATCTGAACGCACGAATCTCCCTCCTAAATCATGCGTGACGGCCTTAAGTTTCCGGTGAATGACTTGCAAGAGAAATCATAATGCACGCAGGGCATCCGATTTCACAACCTCTTCGCTTCTATCAAAATATCTTATGTAATTAATGATATCATCTGCTTGTTTTAAAGCGGTGGAATTTAAATAATGGCGATCCATCTCGGATATATCTTTCGTGAAGTCATCCAGCCATGGAGTACGTTTTTTTTTTCTTTTTTCAAGACAGTGGTCACATGTGATGGAATCTAATCAGACGACTAATCAGAAACTCTCGAAGAACACTTAATTAGTTCCCCCATAATTATAACAATCGCTAGCTGAATACCTATGCTTTGCTATGGAGTACATTCAAATTAAATACAACGGTCAATGTATGCAATCAATGCCAAATATATATATATATATATATATATATATATATATATTTATAAGAAAATCGTAACGGATATTTTTATAGACAAAATAATGTAGAAGAAAATATTCAAATTATATACAACGTTCAATGTATGCAATTAACTTCTATGTTTAATATCCATAAAACATACTATTTTGAATTAAATTCTTAAAAAACTTCCATCTCAATTAGTCTAGTGGTTAAGTTTTATATTTTACCGCATTTTAATAATTTTTTTTCGGTCAATTTGTTTCGTTGTTATGGACGTGACGCAAAATTAATTTAAAGTATCAGAAAAAGAAAAGAAACCACGTGATCAGCATTTAATAAATTAAATTCTAAAAATTAATCTTTAAAAATTCATGAAAAATCAGAAAATGAAGGTAAAGATTCGAAAAAGATATCCTTTTAAAGGATTTTTTTTTATCTTTCTCGTGATATAAATTTTATAACCCTCAAATTATTATTTTAAATGTAAACTTTAAAAAATGTTACAAAAACAGCTTAAAAATTTAATTTTAAAATTCTAAGAAGAATTTTTCAAAAATCTTTCTTAGTGCACCCTTACACTATAAGAAGAATCGCCATGCAAAAATTTCAGTCCTTTAGGTCCAGCGGTTTGGTCTGTGCGTTATCTGTCAGTCAGTCAGTCAGTCAATTACGGAACTGTTTTATATATATAGACTACCGTAATTAGAATCGAATCCGTTCACAGACGTTAAAATAGCTTTCTATGCATTCTGAAGCCTTGGAGAAATTTGTAATGCAAATTAAATACAAGTGCATCGGTATTCAGCTGCGATAAACGAGTGCTATCAAAGAAAAGTGGGTGCGCCATCTGTCCCTTTAACTCTTGTTTACATTTTGATGCTAACACATTTTAACATAGGATTACGTTCCTCCGGAAAGAAAAATTTATGACGATAAAACCGTCGTCGCGAATTATAAATAAAGAGTGGCAGAGTAGACATATGTAACTTATTTTTCTTACCATCGACCTATTCTGCATAGGATTATCACTCATCCTTCTCTTCGTATGTAGGAATTTTATTGAAAAAAAAAAGAGGTAAGCAACAATAAGTAATCCTACGTTAATAACCCACGGTAGTTTCGTTAGAAGAGACAACCTGAAATTTTTTTAGTGATACTCCGAGTAATTATAGGAATTTTTGCTTCACGCATTTTTTGAAAAGCTCAAAAATAAATTTAGTTCAACATTTTTTTTCAAAAAAAATTTTTTTTAATATGGTTTAAGAGTAGTATGACCCCTAAATCAGATAACTAATCAGGAACTCGCAGAAGTTGCTGATCACCAGCAGTTGTCTCATAAGAAATATTAAACTCCTCTCCCGTCTAAAAAGTTAAATATTTTACAAAGTAGTAGAATATCCGAGTCCTACCGTGGATTTGTGATGTAAATTATAAGATTGATATGGATCTTTCAGTTCAAATATGCGTACAGCGCTTCACTCAGATACGTCTTAAATATATGCAGTTATAAACCCATGTTGTCATTTCATTATTAAAGTGACGGAAACTGATTTACCTTCCCCTGCATATGAAGTTTATAAAGCTTTTTTTTATCATATCATATGATTATAATTTAAGCAGCATAAAACTTAGCTGATCGCGGGGCTTTTTTATAACTTTCTAACTGTTGTTAACTTTAGTCTTGCGTTTAACAACTAAGAGAAAAAAGTATGATTTCAGTTGAATTACGTTTATATCTGTAATAACACAATTTACCCGTCAGAAAACGTGAGAACATGATGCCTAATACAGGAAGCCATGAAATATGAAATATTTTTTTTAGGTCATTTTACGCTCCAAACGCATGCGTATCAGATTTAATCACACATATCCTTGTTTAGTAAAGAACGTGTTTCTGATGTTTTCAGCTACCATTAATGTACATTAAAGTTCTCTTTTTTTTATGATTTGTTGCTCGTTAGTGACGTTATCAGATTATGTATGTGCAAAAGTTATGGAAGTTAATATAAGAATTTTTGTTTTATTTAGTACATTAAATATTTATTGGAATCCAAAGTTTGCGTAAAACTATAGGCAGTTGTATCTATCTCATTAACACTAACTGAATTCCGTCGAGCGAAATTTTGAAATTCACATAATTTAGTTTTATTCTAGTGTTTTACACCTTATCAAATAAGTTACGATGACCAGCATCAAGGACCGAAAACTGAATCCGGTTCTCCTTTACGTCGGCTTGGGTGTTCGTACAAGTGAGCTATTCTGTCGTTGTGGGGGCGAACTCACAGCCTTATCTCATTCTTTTTAAAACCAACAATACGCAGAAGGCTTACTTAATATATCTGCTTTTAATTTTTTTTCTCTGTCGATGCTGTATATTTTTCACGGTTAAATTTTTCCATGTGTTTACTTAATAGTCCATTATCGCTATTTCCAACGATGTCCGACGATACCGTTACGAGTAACCGCCTGTACCGGATATGAACTTGGCTTTCGTGACCTCCAGGCGTTCGGCCCTTATGCTAAGTGTCCACTTGAGAGAAAACCTCGAGAGAAAGTCTCGAGATTAGTCTCAAATGGACAAATTCCATTTGAGATCACTTATGCTCTCGAGACAGTTTCGTGAGCCTCCACAGTCATTGCAGTCTCGTGACCAGGAACATTTCGTGTCGACTTGAGAGTCAACTCGCTGTCAGTTGTGCGATTGAATCGCATTTTGTTAATTTTTATCTTTTCTTTCCAGATGGATTCGTGTCAGGCCCTAGCTTTTATAATTGCATATAAAATTGTGAAAAAGCGGAAAGTGAGAAAAAAGGAGTGTTGGGTAAGAAAATGGTAGGATTGACGATATGAATTCGGAGCTTGTTCAACCCTCGTAACTGAGTTGAGAATGGAAGATGCACACAACATTTCAGAAATTTTATTCGGATGTCTGCAGTGCAATTTGAACTGCTCCTAAATTTATTAAAACACCATATTGTTAAGCAAGATACAAAATTACGCGATGCAATTCCTGTTCATGACAGATTAATAGTAACACTTCGTTTTCTGGCTTCAGGTAAGCATATTCAAGCGAATATTCAAGTACAGTAGAGTCCCGTTACATATTTTAACTATTTTTTTTCTCTTTCATGAATATATTTTTTTTCTTCAGCTTAATTTTGTAATATAAACAAATTAATACTTTAGTTATTATTTTGTCGCAAATTCTTCGAACATGCTCATTTTTTTATCGCAATTCCTGTATAATTTATGTTTCACTTTCCATAAAAACTCCTGTTCCTCATAAAGACGGATTAACCCCAACACTTCATCATCAGTCCACTCAATTTTATCTGGTAGAACCTTCTTTTCACTCGTTTTGAAAAATTATTCACCGATTTATATTAATTGCGAAATAAAAATTAAAATAATTACAAGATAAAAAGACTTTTTATATACCATGTTTTTAAATTTTCTGTTGAATCATATAAACTTGACAATTCTATGTATTAATAAATACTTTTTGAAAATTTTTTTGATGAATTATCCCATCAATTTCAAAGAAAATGAAGTTAATTGGAAGTTAACTTGCATTTGACTTTTAGTTCCCTTTCCGGCCAATAGATGGCTGCACCAGTCTACAAAACAAAATTAACTGAAAATTAATTTAATTCTGCTTAAAGATGGCTAAAAGTATTAAAAAATGCATTGTCATCGTGTTCTGAGCTATTCTAAAAGTTTCAAATATCTAGCTAGTCGGGAAGTTAGTTAAAAATCGATTGCAAGATTTGTACTACACTGGTGAAATAAATTAAGAGAATTTGCATATTTTATCGAATTTCATGAAAAGAACTGAACTGAATGTAAAACCACTGCTTCTAGACAAAAATGCAAATCTTGTACGTCAAATACGTAAGCGTAAACGTATGTGTAGGCAGAGCCAATAGAGAAACAGGCTTTATAAGCGCGCGTAAGTTAAGACGCATTTCGTTCGCTAACACACAACGGCGAATTTCTTGGTGTTATTTTACAGCAATCGGTTAATTTCAAATTGTAACAGTAAAAATGAGTAACCACCAACGTTTAGATGATGGAATGAGGTGGCGAATTGTGGAGAGGCTAGAAGCAGGCCAATCTCAAGTCCAAATTTGTAGAGAGTTCAATTTAACGCCCAGCGTCGTATGTAACTTCTAGAAACAGTTCAGGGATACCGGATCCATCGAGAGAAAACCTAGGCAAGGTCGTCCAAGAGCCACGACGGCCAGAGAAGATCGCCATTTGTCGATTATAGCGAGGCGTAACAGGAGTGCTACAGCTTCTCAGCTCTCTCGTGACTTGTATGCAGCCACAGGAACCCCTGTATCAAGGGTGACTGTTTCCAAAAGACTTCATGAGAGAGGGTTGTTTGCAAGAAGACCTGCTGTTTACGTTCCGCTCACTTCTACGAACAGGAGAATCCGTTTATCGTGGTGCAGAGAGCATAGAGATTGGAGTATGGTTCAATAGGCGACCGTTCTCTTCACTGATGAGTCCCGGTTCAGCCTAAACACCGATTCTCGCCGTACGTTCATATGGAGAGAATCAGGGACCCGCTACCTACCCTCCAATGTCCACGAAATCGACCAATATGGCGGAGGAGGTTTAATGGTCTGGGCAGGCATCATGTTGGATGGCCGCACACCTCTCCATGTCTTTGAAAGAGACACTGTGACTGGTGTGAGGTATAGGGATGAGGTCTTGGAGCCCTATGTTCGCCTTTTCAGGGGTGCAGTTAGCCCTGAGTTCATTTTAATGGACGATAACGCGAGGCCACACAGAGCTCTTCTGGTCGACGAATTTCTAGAGAGTGAGGATAGTCGCCGGATGGATTGGCCAGCCAGATCTCCAGACCTTAACCCTATAGAGCATGTCTGGGACGATCTGGGGAGGGCAATTGCAACTCGCAACCCCCTCCGAGAATCATCCAGGGAATGAAAACAGCGTTGCTGAACGAGTGGGACCAATTGCCACAGGAAATGATAAACTGCCTTATTTCAAGTATGAAATCACGCTGCGAGATCTGTTTATCTGTAAGAGGGCACCATACCCCCTATTAACCCATCTATTAACCCATTTTTTTTTTTTATTCTGCAACCGCTGTTTCATACCTTCCGACTCCAACGAGTGTTACGCACGATCATGCGTGTGTATTACAATTATTGAATGGTTATTTGTTTTGTATTGTATCAATGTATGTACATATCAAATTTCATTAAAATCGGTACTGTAGTTCTAGAGATAATCGACCAAGTCTGCAAATTCTCTTAATTTCTTACACCAATGTAGGCAAACACACACAGAAACACACAAGAAAGCAAGTTAATAAAAACATGGTAATAATTAAATCAAAAGAATGAAATCAAGTCTCAACGCTGACAAAAATCTTCCAACAATGACGGAAGACTGGGGACTAAGTCACGAGAGCAGGAATGAGCATGTCCACTTGTGACAGGTGCGGTCTCTGATACTGCTCTCAGGCTCTTATCTATTTGTGAGTCTAGTCTCGAGACTACTCTCGAGAATGTTTTGTCACAAGTGGACACTTAGCGTAACATCTAAGCTAACTTGGCGACGAGAGGCCGTCTCAAATGCTTTTCGTCGCAGTATTTAAGATGTAAAATATTTTAACTGAATTAATTCCTTCAACAACAAACAAACATAAACGTTTTAACAAAAGGGGCGAAGAATTTGATTTTTCCTGGTTTAGTACTAAAAATTTTGAAATCGCGCCAAAAAAAAGGACCTAAGTATATTCAAGGTAAGAATGTCTTGTATTTTCTAAAATTTCTGTACATGTGTCCTCAAACATAAAACCGTATCCAAATATCTCTTTCACAATCTGTGGGAGAAGAGAGCAGCGAGTTTTCATCTTTCTCTTAATGTCCCTCATTCAGAATGCATCAGTTAGGTTTCTTCCTGTTTCCTAGTCAACTGTTGACTGTTTGATACGATTTCGTTTGATACGAGCGTAAAGCATTTAAAAACAATGCATTACCCCATCGATCAAAGAGGAAAAAAAATATCTATGACCTCGATAACAATGCATTGGATTCAGAGCTGTTCAAAGCTGGCAACATAAGTTACATTTAAAAGGGGATCGAAGAAAAGTAAGCCTATAAAATGTTTACTCAGTTCTCAAGTTCACGAGTTCGCATGTTTCGTCACCTGTAATCTGAAGAGGTTTTCACACGGGCGAAATTTAAATTACTTGTTTCCTTTAGTTATTAGGTTTTCCTAAGCTGTACTTTATTTTCACGTAAAAGCTTAATATATTCTCAGAGAGAAATTTTGAGAAACCAAAAATTTTCAGTACTTTCACGCTGGATTTTTGCTGCCATAAGATGGCCGTGTATTTGTTTTAATCTGCGTTCAGTATCAAACATTTCAAAGCAATAAAAATTTAAAATGTTTTGTTTGCGGGTACGCAATTTCCCTGCAGTCCATGCTGTTACTATGCGGAAAAGAAACGGCAGGTTTCTTAAAGTGAGAAATTTTAAAAAACAAAAAATTGAATGCGTTGTCAGTCCTTGCGTAAGTATGTTTTGATAGCGTTAGTTGCGTGGGTTTTGAGTAAGTTTGTTTTTATAATGATTAATTAAAAAACAAAATGAAGTAAGGAATTCTTATACTTCCAGTCACCTTCAGAGTCTTTTAAAACATTCAGTATGATTGTTCGGTGTAAATATATTTTCCCGTCGTAATATCTGAAAGAAAAGGCCTCTCTGAAAGAAAAAATACCAGTTTTTGAGTTTAAAAAAAAAGCAATAGTATTCATTTTAAATAATTCAGCGTAAGTACTAAAAGTAGCATTCTAATACTGTTAAACAAATTTTTCGTAATACAGTTTTATCCCAGTACTGCTGTGTAGTTATTTAATTATAACATTTTAAAACTACTTTAAATCCACTGGTATTTACCATGCTAATATGTAGCTGAATAAATTTAATCATGTAATGCACCAAAATAAAATATATGGTTCAAAATAATCATGAGAGATTTCAAGCGGACAGCCTAGTGGAAGGGCTGGACCTGAACTGCTCCAACTTCTCACTTGAACACTTTTTAAAGGAGTTAAGATATTGTTTTAATTCAGAAGAAAGCAGTTACTTGTATTCAGACGAATTCAGAAGAAAAACTATAACAGCTGTAGCAGCAACACCACTAGACTCTGTTTGGAGCATCTACACAAATTGCTGCCATTAAAACCTTTTTACATTAATCTTGGTTTTAGGAAAAAAATTCACAATTACAAAGAGAAATCGAAGTATTTTTTTAACTAGATCAACTGATCGTTTCAAGATTTGACGAACGTAAAATTAAAGAAGAAAAAAAAAATACTGGTCTTGATATTACTGGTCTTGCCTACAGTTTAAAGCAGCCAGAAACATCTATACCAACAGTGGGACTCGAACCCACAGACTCTGGCATCGAATGCCAGCAGCAAACGGCCACCCTCCGGCCATGACATATGGATATTAAATATATACAACTCCGCATTGTGTACGAGATATAATTTTTTTATATATGAGTGAGATAGCATCAAGGCGATATTACATGTAATCAAACGGAATTTTCCGATCAATACCTATTTGTATTTGTATGAACAAAATAAGAAATAAAAATTAAATTATTATTTTGAAAACCTGTGTCATTCTTACAAATTAAGGTGGCCATGCAATAAAAACAGAATTTAGCAAAGGAAAAGAATTTAGTATACATACACACGCCCAATTTACTTTTTTTTAAAAATTCGTTAAGATATTCAGTCCTCCAGCACACCTACCGACACTTTCAGCTTTGCCTTATACATATTTATTCATCTACCAACCAATAGACAAGATTATATATTTTTTTCGCATCAGGTTAGGAATGTAATGTAAGTTAAATGAAATCTTTCAAATTTATCAGTTAGACAAGAATATAATGCTCAAATGAAGGGTTCGAAACAACTTGATTAACATGGAAATCATTTTATCTATGAGAAACGAAATTTAACCAAGGTAAGTTGGGGTAACTGGGCCATAGATTTTCAACTTTTTTATATACTATACTTTTAATACATTAAAATTATACTAACATGTATAATTTTTAAAAATTTTTGTATTACATGCATTTTAATAAGTCTTAGGGAGTCTGTTTAAGCTATGATATTGATTTTTATTATATATATATATATATATATATATAAATATTCTATACATTTTTAAATACAGGTGGGCCCAGTTCCCTGATAAATGGGTTAAGTGGACCACCCAGGTCTATTTCTCATAAGAAACAACAGAATCTGTGACTGCGTAACTGGGTCCAATGTTTGTATATCTAGAATAGAAAAAAAAATTCTACCCCCCTTTAAAAATAATTTTTCACAGCAATTACCAATGTTGTAAGATGTTTTGTTGACTTCTGCTTACCAGTGCTGCCACAATAGAGTGGAATTCCCTCCTAATATGTAAAGGAAAAATCTGGGAAGGGAAGGCCCAGTTACCCCAACTAACCTTATATATATTTTACTAAAAGACTCAACATTATTCTGTGGAAAAGAATCTTCATAAGTATTTATTACTTTGATTAATATCGACATCAATATGAATAATTTTTTTTTAGAATTAAGTTTTCTGTTGTCACTTCTCTTAAAATAATTTTTTAAAAAAATGAAAAGGAAAAATTGCAAAAACTTGAACTGAATTTTTTAAAATGCATATTTGGGGGGTATTTTCAGTATCTCAGAACATGTATAACGACGCAAGTTGTAAATATCAAGGCTGTGATCAGAGTGATAGAATATTGATCACTTTTCACATAGGACTACAAGATCTGAAAATTTCATAACAAACATTTTTTAAATTTCTACATACCACAGTCCTAGTTCTAATTAAGAAAGAAGGTTTTTTTTCTCCTGTTATAACGCTATTTTTTTAATGTATTTAAATATGTTTTACCTGTAACATAAATGTGAACTTTTCGTGTAATAAAATAATATACATTTTCATTACAACTGTATAGGAACATTAAATGCAGTTTTACTTCAATGTTTTGGTTACTATTTTACGCATCCGACAGTAAAGTTTCAGATTATTATGGTTAAATTATGCTTGAAAATTTTTCTCTCGGGTGTATTAACAGTAAATTTCGTGATTGAAACTTATTTAAGGCAGTTTTTTTTTGTTAAATAGTGAACAATTATATAATTTAAAATATCAGTAATATGTTCACCTGCACTCCAGCAGAATTAAAAAGTTTTTGATTAAACTTGACACATGATGCTCTACAATTAAATATTTATATTAAATATTTATAGCATAATTAAAAGTTTTTGATTAAACTTGACACATGATGCTCTAGAATTAAATATTTATATTAAATATTTACAGCACAATTAAAAGTTTTTGATTTAAATTGACACATGATGCTCTACAATTAAATATTTATATTAAATATTTACAGCACAATTTAAAGTTTTTGATTAAACTTGACACATGATGCTCTAGAATTAAATATTTAAAACTACAGTTTAAAATACAGTAATAGACAGACAAATTTAATTTTTTCAACATTATAAAGATTCCCATTATTCATTTCATTCACTGAAAGGATGAACTTTATTGAGAGTAGAGTTTAAATTAATGACGTATCTCAGTCCCACACATTCAGATATCTTTATATAACTCTTGGGGGGAAAAAAAACCTTATACTCAAACACTTTGCTCTTTGGCCAGATGTGTTGACCTCTACACCTCTAAGCCTAGTGTCCTTTCTAATTAACCTCGTAAATTAATGCTTCCTTTCTTTGGTAATTTTTCAAATTTGTACACTGGAGTACTAGTTACTGACAAAGCACTATCCATTATTTCAAACAGAAGTTTCTGATCTCCCATGTTAAAATATTCACATAGTATTAATCACCACAGTTTTTGTAATATAATAAATAATACCACTGTATAATTCATTCAAAAATTGCAATTAAAACAAAAAACAATGACAAGGAAAATCCCTCTATAGATCTCATAATAAAATTTATCAGAGATCTGTTTAATTAATAAGTTTAAACAAAAATAATGTACAACTAAGTAACAAACAATAACTTCAAGAAAAAATTTGACTTAAAAAGAAAAAAAAGATTTTGTGCTCACATATAATTTGAAAAATGTTAAAAATTTAACAGACTAGCAATTCTTTCAAATGATATTGACATTTTATATAACATAAATCGATATACATTAAATTGTTGTAAGGTTGCCGAAAAGATATACTCTTTCAAGATCTGATTAAAATATGTGCGCTATTCCTCCATCCAATGATAATCTCATACAAACAACTCAAAAAATTAAGTATCACTCAGCTGATGTAATTTAAAATGCAGTAATGTATGAGAGTATTAAAGCACATAATCAATGCTGGAAAATACAATTTTTGGTTGAGGATGAAGATTAAATTTCATAAATTTCGAAAACCAGATCACTTAAAGTCTTCAATCTTGGTGTATATTTTTAAAAATATTTTTTAGATTTCATTCAGTTCTTTCACAGTTCGTTAATAAGTTACTCGAGCGATTAACTAACCGAACGATTTTCCGTTATCGACGTTCATAAACAGTCTTACAGTCCTTGACTTCTATTTTGACATTTTCATCTAGATTATAAATAGAGTTAACCTGGTGAGCAAGCATCAGTACCTGGACATTCATTTACTTTCTTTCATCTGGAGCCTCTCTATGTAATCTCTCATTTTCGACTTTTCATCACTGTTGATATCGTTTCTTTGGTTTATCCACTCATTCATTTTTTCTTTAAAACTGTCCCACATTTCCTTTGTCCAAGCCGACATATCACTCGACCTAGCTCTTACCTCTACTTTAAAATCATCCCATAACGCTCGCAACTTTTCGACAAAATTTTTAATAGCATCTTTAAATGCTTTCCAGAAATTTGTTGCACCACTATTATCTTCATCTTCCTGACACTTCACGTTTGACACCAGCAAGGAAACCAAGATGCAAGCTGTGCACAGTAAGACCCTCATTTCTTTTACGAGCTAATCTACTAAGGCAAAATGGGAACACTCTCACTCGCAAAATCACTCCAGATTCTTTTTTAGAATTACTCTGATACCCTCCGGCGCAACTGCTCTCCTTTTTAAAGAGGAGTTGGGCAATATTAGATAAACAGTGTTTTCCCCGCTTTATTCACGTCTTCGGGGAACTGCATCTGCTTAATTGGAACCAATGGATAACAAGTGGACGCATCACACAAAGACTTGTCGACCTTGGCTGTCCAGAAGTTCAGATCTGTTTTTCCTCCTCTTTATTCCTTTCTAAATTTTGAGGCAATTATATTCAACAAATTTCCTGCAATTTTAGGAGGACGGACCGGACTTGCACGACATCACCCTTTTCACGACAGGGCATGGAAAGCACACGGAAATGGGGTATATTTTTGAATGCATTTTTTAACGTATTTCAGGTTTATTTATATTTTTCCAGTCATACTAGAATAAATCAGCATTCCTGATAATTGGGAATCAACGTGACTTCGGATTGCCAAGGCTCAACTTCATAGCGCACGGCACGGAACACGCGCTGTTTGTAAACAGAATTTCGACACGTAATGAAATCACAGAATATTTCGAACATATTGAGCACAGTTCACACGAACACAAAGACGTCATATTAAATATTTATGAATGCACTCATGACATTCAAACTAGTAAGTAACAATAGTTTTTGTGCTATGAATAGGAATTCACGGCCAACATATAAACAGAAAATTCAGAATTAATATCGTTACTCCGATTAAGTGTTAAAACAGCTGTGTTATATTTTCAGTTCCGTGAAAATCTGAATTAAAGATCACTCAACGCAAAACCAATATTGCACACAAAACCAGAAGTTATACAATTGTATATGAATGAATATGACAAGCTTTCGTATACATTTACTTTCATATTTTAACTTTTGATTCACTTGTATGCTAGAGAAGGGGAGGACAATTGTTTTGGCCCGGAGGCCACTTTGTGTAAGCGGAGGTTAACGGAGTGTCGCACATTTTAAAATTATTGCATTTATTAGTTAACTTTGAACTTCAGAAAAGGTATAAATTGTATCATAAAAATCAATAAATATAAGGTAGGTGTCCCAAATATCGCATACTCTTAACTTTTTTTCGACATTTCATCCAATTTTTAGTGTCTGATTAGGCTGGAAACTCAAAGAACATCCCTAAGAACTATTTCCTTTGGTATCCTGAGATCAACCAGTGCCAGTTAAAGTTATGTAGCTAAATTGGAAAAATTGAAATTTCCAGTGAACTCTAGAGCGGTTCCTAATATCGCCTACCTCTGTTCCTCCTACCGCCTACCAGGCGAAATTAGGAGCACATGTTAAAAGGCGTTGCTAGCAAAGTCTCTGTTTAATGCACTTTCAAATGGTATAAGAAAAATTATAATTTGGATGCACCTGCCTGGTCATTAGGGCGGAGCGTAAAAAAAAAGTTTTCGATTTCGTTTTTGCCCTAGTGCGGAAAAGTTGGGTACTGGTGGGTAGGTCACGTATGCAAAGTTTTGGGAAAAACAAAAAATGTCTTCCGTCTCCATTTCGGCCGTGATTTTCAGCATATTTTTACCACACAGTTACAAATGCGTATTTCCATTGTTTTGTATGCAACTCGTTATTTTGTTCTTAAATAAAATACAGAGGTAATTCGAAACTTAATACAGAAAGGCAGCAGCGGACACACTGCGTGCAGAAAGGTAAAGAAATATTTTGGCATGTAAACATTGTCAACAACAACTTTAGAAACGAAGCTTAAAACCTTCGTGAAATACTCACGGAAATTGTTCGACATTTTTTCATGTAAGTTTGTTTCTTTTAACAAATGTTCTTTCCCAAAGCATAAAAAGATCCCTAAAATGGAAAGAACTTTTCTTCTAGACCAACGGGCACTTAGGCAAATGTCCATAGGCGCAGTTGACTTAAAAGAAACTGAAAGCTGAGGAAACGAGCGGATAGGAAGCAGAAAGAGACAGAAGCAGTAAGTCTTAAAATAAACGTTTCGCTATATGTTACGCCACCTAGGCTCACATTTCCTGATCCAGATTCTAACGTGGATCCACATAACTTCGATAGTGACACAGATCACTTGAAGCCTTCCCCATCCACATCCAGGGTGACTCAATCTGAAGGGAAAAAGACATTAAGATCAAGCCGATACCCAGAAGTAGCTACAGCTTGTGACAGAACCGGAGTTTCAGATCGGGCTGGAGCCATCATTGCAAGCGCTGTTTTGGAAGATTTGGGTATGATTACCAAAAAAGACACTTTAAATGTAATTCATAGACATAAAATAAGGAGAGAGAGGAAAAAAATTCGGAAAGAATATCAGCAAGGAAATGAAAGACAGCTGGAACCACTGAAGGGACTTTATTTTGACGGAAGGAAGGACAAAACTCTAATGCAAGAGAGCGTGGGGGGAAAGATGTACCAAAAAATAGTCCTGGAAGAACACGTTACAATAATTAAGGAACCTGGAAGCAAGTACCTTGGAGACATAGCACTAACTTCATCATCAACTTTGAGTATTTCTCAAATGATGCTACAATTCATGAAGAATAAGAATATTGACATTCATCAACTAGTAGCAATAGGGTGCGATGGAACAATCGTTAATACTGGCTATAAAATCGGCGTGATTCGCCTTTCTGGGGAAGCCATTGGGAAACCCTTGCACTGGTTTATCTGCCAGTTATACGCAAATGAGTTGCCACTCCGACATTTAGTGCAGCATTTGGATGGTGGAACGAGTGACCCTAATGCATTTTCTGGTCCTACTGGGAAAGCATTGGCAAATTGTAAAAACCTCCCAGTTGTGAAATTTGTAGACTTTAAGAGCGAATTTCCGAAAATCGACATAAATGATCTTAGCACACACAAGCGATAGCTTTGGGATATTTGTCAAGCTGTCACAAATAGAAACTGTTCATCAAGTTTGTCACAAAAGCACCCTGGGAAAATGACTCATTCACGTTGGCTAACAACTGCAAATCGAATGAAGTGTTTATACATTAGCTCGTCAGAGCCTTCAAACCAACTTCAAAGTTTGACAGAGTTCATCATGAAAGTGTGCCCACCTATGTGGTTTACAGTCAAATTAAATCCATATTGCACGTATGGTCCACGAAATTTGTGGCAGACAATAAACGTCTCACGCTATCTTAAAAACGATTTAAAGACTGTGGTCGATCCCATTTTCAAGAGAAATGGCTATTTCGGCCACCCGGAAGCAATAATATTGTCAATGATCACAGACGACAGACAGTCCATTGCAGAACTTGAACTACGTAGGATTTTACGAGCAAGAAAGGAAAAAAAAGGAAAGAATCAGACACTACAACATTCCGTCACTCAACTTCGGGGCAGTTTCATATATAGACCTCATTGATTGACAGAAATGTAATTTGACGGAACCCCCAATTGACAGAAGAGAAATTTGATTTCCAGGGGAGAGTATGTAGCTCAACACCTGGGAAGCCTAAAATTTCCTTGCCACACCTAGTGTTGAACGTATCGTGAAACTAGTAACAGAGATTTCTGCGGCTGTGTGTGGAGAAAATAAGCGTGACGGTTTAGTTAGAACCCGAACAGAGTCGAGAAAAGCTATGCCACCATTTGAAACCAATGCGAGTACCCAGTAAAAACTGCAAGGGCAAAGGTATGGTTGGGTGGATAGGTGGGCACGGTTGGAACTTGCAATGCAGCCACCTTCCCGTGGTGAGTTCTCGGTTTTTTTCTGAATTTTATTTTAGAAAAAGCGAAAAGCTGCATGCAAAACAATGGAAATACACATTTTTAACTGTATGGTAAAATTCTGCTAAAAATCACGGCCGAAATGGAGACGGAAGATATTTTTTGTTTTTCCCAAAACTTTCCATACGTGACCTACCCACCAGTACACAACTTTTCCGCACTAGGGCAAAAACAAAATCGAAAACTTTTTTTTACGCTCCGCCCTACTGGTCATTCACTGGATTCTTTGAAGCCAAAGTTTACGAAGACAACAGCCAAAACAACTTCAGACGCCATATTGTTTCTATTGTCAGTGATAAGAGCGTTGTCGCTATCGCCGCTGTTAGCACAAACCCCGAACTAAGAAGTTACTGCATTTTCTCATACATAGCGCGAATCCTACTTTAGAAATACGAGTAGGCGATATTAGGCACAGGGGCGATATTTGGGACACTCACCCTAAATTAAATTAAATATTGGCAGTTTATTTGGCTGTCCGGATTTTTCTGGGTGTTTTGGCGAGCTACAAAAAAAAATCTAGCGGGCCGCTATTTACCAACCCCTGTGCTAGAAGATACTTGCGAAGCAAGAATCAGTTAGATTGCAGAATAGACATTCGTAAGGGAAGTTCCAAGCAGATCCACCATCCCATCCTTCTATATTTTGAATCGATATATGTTCTTACGTTGCAATAACTAAATCTGACCTGATTTGCGTTTTCGTCAAGCATTGTCCTCCTTTCCCGAAATTCTTTTCTTCTGGCTGTGTTACTGGGTTGCAGATTTCACTGCTGCCAGAGAATAAAGCATTGCTATAAAACATTTCGTGCGGCGAAATGGCGTAAAGCGCAATAGTTATCATCATTAGCTTATGTTTGAGAAACTTTTGTGCCTTTACTAGGCTGAAAGGAAACATACCTATTCATAAAAAACAAGACATAAAAGTAGGAATGATTAGATAAGGTACACAGCCTATATTAAGAAGAAATATTGTATGAAAAGTTGTAGTGCCAAAAACCAGAACTGTTAAAGGAGTAAACACCGAACAGTTGAGAGGTGGTGTTGGTGACGATGGTGTGTCAAACTGAACCATATGAAGGTGGGGTCGTAGGAAGTACAAAGAATGGGGTGAACAGGAAAGAGGAAGAGTGTCATCCATTGCTTCTCAACTTCGCCTGAATCCATCAAGTCAAACACTTGAGGACGAATTCTGGTCTACTTTGTCCATAGAAACAATCGCAGCTAATGCATCCCGGCTTGAAGAAGAACTATAACTATCACTTGGAAACTAACAACTATGGCCCCCCAGGTAGACTAGTGATAATGAGTAGGTTTTCGGTGCAGAGGGTGCTCGGATCAAATACCGACAAGCGCCATTAAATACTACCTCCATGTCTATGCCGGATATGGGCACTTTAAATCCGTAGACCGGAAAGTCCTGTGACGTCAGAGAAGGTGGAAGATGATAACCCCCCCCCCCCCAGATGTAGTCCCTGGGGCTGCTCTGTTAAAATTAAGGTAGCACCTGGCTTAATCGGACTCCGACCCTTGTGGTACCTTTATAAACCGGAGCCGCACCCCTCAGCTCTCTAGCCTATATGGACCTGGTCTGGAATACTTCCGGCCAGGGGGCATTAGAAAGAACAACAACAAACTCACAACTCTTTTTAATTTATGTTGTGGAATAAATAAACTTTAGGGTTCAGTTTTAATATCCTTCATAAGTTTCATGTCAGTAACATTTTTTCGTATTCTGGGATTTTACTTTTGCATATTTTTCTCTTTGATGTTACCTTTCTAGTATATATGCACTTGTGTATTGTCCATACCGACAATCACATCGAATGCTGCCCGGCCTGAGAAGAACTATAATTATTAGTTTGATACTTACTGGAAATTCATTTTTATTGAGGATTTTAAGGAGCCGCGTGTTTTTGTTTTAGTAGCGTTCCCAGCGTCATGTATGTAAACTTCAGATATAGACAGACAGACAGTTGAAATCTAACATGCTACTTTCACAATTAGACTAAGTAAGTATTTAAAGGAAATATTTGGCATCAGTATTCAACAGTACGAATCCTGCTCGAATCCTGCTAATATAAAATTTTTACTTATTTATTGCATGTGGAATAAGTTCCTATACCTGCGTTGTTTTTTATTCCCCGCTGTCAATATTAAAATAAATATCGGATATAATTAAAAACAATTTTATCAAAAGCTTGCATTTACCTACAAATGAAAGAGTTGGCGCGTCTGCGTGTCTAGAAATATTATTTCTTAGTTTTTAGCAAGCGAATAATAAAAAGGTTCGTCACCTCAGTTCAAAACATGTAATCATTTTCTAATTTTCAATACATAAATATATTTATTTCTTGTGGTATCATGTTTTACAGGAGTTCAGTTTCTTGTAGATTTTTTAAAAATAATTCTTGTGGAATTTTTCATTTAAAGTAACAAGTCGGAATTGGACGAGAGAGAAGCTGCTTATAATCTGTTGATGACAAATGTACGCTTCTCTCAGGAGAAATCGTTTCAGCAAAATGAAGATCGTGCAATAGCAGCCCTGTACCTCTGGCCCCCGAAGTATTTTGTTGAGACGCATAATATTATAAACCTAGAAAATACGGAATATTAATTCTAGATTTATAATCTTACGAAAGGAATATATGAGCAATGAATATTAATATTTTCTTAATTTTTAAAATAATCATAAATTTATTTTTTCTTAGATAAAATATTTTTCGCTTTCCCATCATCCCATTTTCTTGCGGCCCGCAGCCAGGGCCTGATTTAGAAAATTCTGGACTATAGGCACAACTCGGGATGGAGGCCCCCTAACACTGATGTGGGCGTAAAATTTCCAAAATTGACACACAAAATATAATCATGAACCATTGTAAAAGTACCATTTTACCAATAATTGACTATTTGAAGCGTAGAAGCTAGAACATTATCAAATAACAAAAAGCAATACACATATTAGCTTCATCATTAAAACACCATACATGCAACCAGAAAAACTTATTAGTCTCTTTATATACACTATACATATGATGAACCAATTAATCAAAGAATATATATAAAAAAAAAATGCTATAAAAAAGGTAAAAGAAAAAATTTAATTGGGAATTTTTTTTTTCCCTTTTAAAATTAAAATTTTGGGGGCCCCTAGGCCCGGGCTTAACAGGCCCTAATGGAAAATCAGGGCCTGCCCGCAGCAGCTTTCCATGAAGTTATATGGCCCTCATCATATTTCGAGTTGTGCAGGCCTGCTCTGCAATAGTCTCTTGCAAATTACTCGTATTTTAACTTACTGGATGGCACATTATGGTATCACGGATCTTCGGTTTACAGCGGCGTTTGTTGTACATACCGATTTCTTTCATTGACCAAAATCTTTTCCCCCCGCTGTAAATGAGAAACTGCACAATGTTAGTAGAATCAGGTTTTGTTCTAAAGACAGAAAATAATCGGAGGAAAAGTGCATATCGCTCATCCGGTGGAACAACTACCTAACTGCAAATACTGCAGTTTTACAGGAGTGACAAAAAAAACTGAAATTAAATAATTAGAATTAACGTATTAGAACGTAAACATTTTAAAAACAGTTTGAACAAGTACAAAATGCTCTTCGTAAAAAATGTTTACGTTCTAATACATTAATTCTAATTATTTCATTTCAGTTTTTTGTCGCTCTTGCAAAATTGCAGTATTTGCAGTTAGGTCGTTGTTCTACCGGATGAGTGATATGGAAAAACTTATCTTCGAAGACGCATGTTTAGTAACAGTCTTATGAAACTTGTGTATCAAATAAATGGTAATTTATTGATTAAAATTGCAGTTCGTACCTATGCAGTTGACGGGAATAAAACGCCCCGCTAAAAAAGCATTCACATGAATAATTCCCTGAAAGGACTAGTAATAACAGTACGACTATAATATATAAAATGTTATGATAATACATTTTTCTATTATTAAGCTTTTAATGCAGGAGATTTATTCTGTATTTGTTCTTTAATACATAGACTAAATTAACGTTTTAAATCTAGCTTTAACATTGAGATAAATTGGAAAAAAACTGAACACCCAAAAACACTTATCAACAATGGAACTAAAAAAAATTTCAGGTTGTCTCTTCTAACGAAACTATCGCGGGTTATTAACGTAGAATTACTTATCGTTGCTTACCTCTTTTGTATGTATATATGCGTGCGTGCGTGCGTGTGAGTCAGTCACTGACTGACTGACTGACTGACTGACTGAGTCAAAATTTTCACGCATTTTGGTACTTTTCTGTTTAACTGTTTACTGATTGCCCAAGCGATACAGACTGGGTTTGGCGCGCTGCCAAAATTATAACTCGCTCTGGCGGACGGTTTTAGTGTCTGAAATTTTGCTTTCCGGAGGACCGTTATGGAGGAACGTAATCGTACGTTTAAAATTGAGAGTTAATGAAGAAACTAAGCTAGTCTAATTTAGACTGTATTCGACAAATTTTTTCTCTAAATAAAACTTTTTTTAATCGTTCTCTGTGAAACTAATATCCAGAAATATCGAATTCTCATTTCGAAATTTCAATGCTTTTTAAAATAAAACTGTCTTTCCTTAGTATCTTACTTGCAGATACTTTTTTTTTTAAATCGAGTTCCTCTGTCAAACACTTAAATAACCTCGAGAAATAATGAAATAATTATTCATTTTTTCTACTCAAAACATTAAATGTATGTTGAAAAAGAAGTTAGCATACTATGAGGCGTCAGACAGACTATTAGACCTTGAACATTATTTTTCCCTCCTCTGTCAAAATAACTTGCGTATAAATGAATTTATTTGGTCAGGTTTAATTCATTCCAGTATTTTCCCGATAGAATTTTTTAAAAAAAGGTATTAAAAAGGGCCGAAGTGATATAACAATATAACACTAATTCCCTTGTAGTTAAGGGTAAAATGAGGTAAATTAAATGCATCAAAAGTTTTTAAATCGACAAGGGACACATTAATCGCCAGTTTTTGCTCTTTTTATGGCAAAATAAAAGGTGGGGTGTTTCTCTTCAGACATTGAGTGTCAGTCAGAAATTCCAAGGTCCATTCCATAATACACACCAGTCGCTTGTTTTGTTGCATGAATTGGATACATACAATCTGATCAAACAGGTTTCAATAAATACAATAAGAAACGACGCAAATTTAGACGAATGGAAATGACAAAAAAGGAGACTGCAAAAACACACGCACTTAGTTAAATAAAGATTATTCTAGCTGTATCCCTTATCAAAACAAATTCATAGAATGAATATATCACTTGTTTTAAAAACCACGACTCAGCAAAAGCAATTGTGAGCTGTAAATTGTTTGAAATAGAATGTTAAACTTAAAACGCTCTTTTTAGTTACGTAGTTTTCAGTATATTAATCTATTTCAACTAATTAATAAATGAAATCCTTGATATATGCTATAATAATTTCGTATGTCTTCATAGGAATGTCTTCTACATCAAGAATTTTAAAACAACTTTACTCGTGCCCAAAGGTTTATCGTGGTAGTAATAAAATGTAAAGTCATTGGTTGACACGAGTAGAAAAGCTAAAATTTTTATACAAATTAGTAAAGCAGCTGAAGCCTCCGTACATTTGCAAAGATCTTCGGATAACGTCAGATAACTTGTATTTATTTTTATTGTGGATTTTAAGAAGCTGTGTGTTCCTCTATAACCTGAGATATGCAAATATATCACAATTCAATAAACAAAGCTTACTATATCCTGAGTGTTATATAGTTAGTTGTCTTGGAATCCACGTGACAAGAATTTATGTGATTATTGATCAAGAGCTTAAAATATTGCAAAGATGCTTAGTTGATGACTGCAGCAAGGTAAAATAATTGGAGGACTCCAAACTGTAGAGTTTTGATCACGAGACAATCGCTCTAAAGTCTCTAGATACTAGATTTGTCCAAAGTGCCATCTTAAAGAAATGGAGTCAGCAGCTCCAAGACACAGGTTAAATATCAGCCAATATAAAGTCACCCAAAAGCCACAACTCTTCAGTATGACCACAATCTTACATTAAAACTCTAGGACGATGTATGCTAGAAAATACTTTGCACAGCTTACAGATATCTCGGCAGCAAGAGTTTCAGTACAAACTGTTTACTGGCGGTACAGACACTTGCTGTCTACGCTAAACATCTAATACAGTTGGTTCTCTGTTTAACGACTTTCAAGGGACCGTGAAAAAATCGTCCTTAAGTAGAGATCGTCCTTAAACAGAATTTGGGAAAAATAACATTTCCCTTCACACTTTACAGGCTTAGGACTGTCATATATTTCTTAATATATTGGCGTGTTTAAAAATGTTGTTTTATTATCATCATTATTTTATTCACAAAAAGTTATTTTAAATTACATTGAAAAAAAAAGAGTTCAAACAATACAATAAATTACGTTTTAAAAAATTCAAAAAGTGTTGATTGCTTCATTCGCCTTGTTTTCCGTTATTCTCTTTTTCCAGATTTTCTAAAATGTTAAATGAGTCACCTTCCATTTTCGATGTAATATAGCGTCGGAGAACATCTAGAAGCAGAAATTGCTCTGTGTAGACGGTGTAAGTGTCTCGTTTTCCGTGTCTTCAACTTCACCTTCTTCGTCTGACACTGTGTTTTCGTTTACAATATCTTCATAAATTTGTTCTACATTTCTGAAATCTGTTGTTAAAACATATTTATCACAATTGTAGAAATCTTGAATTGAAACATCCTCATCTTCAACAAGACTTCTCCATTCTTCAGGGGTAATGTCATCTTCATTGATTTCTACATCCGTACTTTACAGTTCCACTACAAGTTCTTTGTAAATTCCAACAACGCGAAAGCAGTTTTTTATTGTGGATGAAGAAACTTCTTTCCATGCTGATGCTATCATGTGCATTGCTTCCAAGATTGTAAATTTTCTAATTTTTATACTGTCAGCCGAATTGTTTATTAATTTCCTAATTAAAGACTTTCTGTAGTATGCTTTCACACTGCGAATGATACCCAGGTCTAATGGCTGCAACTTGCTAGTCCATTAGCTGGTAAGAAATGGATTGTCAAATTTGTAAGTCCAGGGATATTTGGAGTAAAGCTTGTCTTCTTTTCTCGAATGCATTTTGCATCAAATTTTCTATTCAGTCAATAAAATTCGTGATGTCATCCACGCTTTATTGTTATTGCGGTACTCACAAGGTTTCCTGGTGATATTCTTAAAATACCTTGGTTGCTTTGATTTGCCTATAACTAGTGGTGGAAATTTCTCAGATCCATCCGAATTAGTGCACAGTAAAATAGTCAATCGTTCCTTACTGTGTTTTCCACCAAAACACTTTTCGCCCATATACGTTAAGGTTTTATTAGGCACCATATTATAGAATAGGCCCGTCTCATCTGCAATGAATATGTTCTTCTCATCATATCCATCTAATATCCCCTTCAGCACTATTTTCCATTCATCCACTATTTTTTCATCTTCGGAGCCACTTTCGCCAGATATGCTTTTAAATACAAGCCCGTATCTTTCTTTGAACTTTGTTAGCCAACCAGCCGAAGCCTGAAAATTTTGCATTCCAAACTTTTCTGCCAGAATAATAGCATTTTCTTTAAATATCACTCCGGAAATTGGAATGTTAGATGCTCTTGCTTGATGAAACCATCGCAGGACTGCCTTCTCAAACTCTTATGATCGGCCACATTGAATTTTCTGCCGTTTGGATTTGGATCCCAAACCAAATTTTTGTGCTGCTTCAAGAATTTTCTCTTTGCTTGATAAAATGCCTTTGAGAGTAGACTCGGGTAGCTGAAAATGTCTTGCGAATTGGACTTTTGTTATTCCAACACTTTCTTCCCAGTTTTCAATAATTTTCACTTTTTCGTGTAGCGTAAGATGCTTTCGCTTTGATACCATTTTGCTCTGCTCACCTCGTATTCGTACTGGAATGAGCTCCTACACACAACCATGAATTCTCTAAACATGAACACGTGCTTCCCAGAAGGAGTGAGAGAGGGGTGCTTTTGGACAGTTCGTAAATCACATGACAACATGGTAGGTACAATAGAGTGATTCCACACCCGCACTAAGAAATTTGATCCACCAGGGAAGAATGTTCGATTTTCCGAGAAACAGTAATCCCCCTCTCCCCCGGTTTTTTCCACTGCAACAAGTCTATGATTGCAACAAACATAAAGGAAATTCCGGGTCTGTTACTGAAACCAAACTCCCTCACAGAAAGTAACCCTCCTGTAGATAAAATGTTGAAGAAAAAGTTTATCATGTAAGAAAAAATCGTCGTTAAATAGAAACAAAATCGTCTTAAAATAGAATTTTTTTACGTCGGAGGGACCGGGACCGGGAAATATCGTCTTTAAATAGAGATCGTCGTTAAGTAGAGCGTCGTTAAATAGAGAACCAACTGTAGTTTAGTAAATGTCTTGATAGCTCTGAGACTAAAATGGTTTATTAAAGGTTACATCAGGATTATGAGATATTGACTGAATCAACGGAGCAATATGCTTTTCAGTGACTGCATAGGTTTAATTTTTAGGTTGATTCTAAGAAAAGGGTCAGTTTGATGTGGTCAGTCATGGTAAGGCAAGCATCGAGTTGAAAAGCTTCACCCAGACAGCCGGGATGAAGAGAGAAGCAAGCATTTATCCAAAGGCATGTCTCCCGGGAGCTTAGCTAGCTTGTGGACATTTCGGACAGCTACTGTTCGCCCGTGAAAGAAGTTTAAAAGGCTTCTAATGAAGATAAAGGGCGGAATCCTATCAAATCTAGATAGTCAATCAATCTCGAGCCATCACGCACCGGAAAATGAGCTTTCCTCCTATGAATATTTTAATTTTTAAAGTGTTATCTTTTTTTTAGACAAAAAAGAAGAAGGAAGCCCATCAGGGTGGTTACGACGGAATAGTACACCCCCAATCTATTTCTCTCAACATATATTAACTCTCTTTGACACTATTGGGAAGCTTCTTTTCATCCTTTCAGGTACACTTCTCTTCACAGCGATATTTCCACGACCTATAGTGGCAACTGTTATGTTCTATTTGCTACTCCCTAAAATGGAACGGATAGTATTTCTGGGGAATTTAGAGAGGATCATGCTTGAATATACACAACATGAAACTCCAAAACTGACCTCAAAAATTCAAAACTCTCATCTGTAATCAACCTGACATCTCAGCCTCTCACTCGTCGAGCACGTTTAGGCGTGATGGGATCCCAATGGGGTGATCAAAAACTAAGGTTACAAGGTCGATATTTCTGGAGTTTCGTCTTTTATACAGAAATTAGTTGTGTGCGGTAATTCTAATACATGCGGTTGCTAACTGTGGAGAGTTTCACCTACCCGCTACCTACAGGGCTAGTGGAAGGTTAGCAGAAATGGCGACTCGTTTGGAAAACTGGTCTCGCGAAGAAATCTGCTCAGTTATTCGATTTCTGTGAGCGAAACATGTAAGCGCGGCTGAAATTCACGGGCAGTATCTTCCTTCACGACATAGCGCTACCTCATACAGCCCAGAGGACCACCACGCTGTTGAAGAAATTTCGCTGGGACAACATCGATCACCCTTCCTACAGCCCGGGCCTCGCTCCAAGCGACTTCCATCTCTTTCCTCACTTTAAGGTGGACCTTGGGGGCCGAAGATTCGGTTCAGACGAGGAGGAGAAACACTTCGCCACAACGTGGCTGAACACGCAAGGACAGAATTTTTACCAGGAGGGAATATTCAAACTGATCCCACGAAGCGACAAGTGCCTAAGCCGATATGGAGACTATAACCTAAAATAACCTAATGTCGAAAAATAACCTAATGTATGTAACTATCAGTTGGCTATATTGGTTTTATGAAATAAAATGTACACGTTTCCTTGCAGGCTTTGTAACCTTACTTTCTGATCACCCCTCGTAATAACTTCCCTAGAAACCCAAATTGCACATGCTAGTTATCTTCGATATCGCATATTCCTTCAGTATATGTATACATATAGTCAAACACAAACATAATATTCAAAATACAAATTTAGAGGTTTTACTTTTGCAACAGCTTATGGAGAGGGGTGGGGGCACAATTTAAGCCTATTTTTAAAAAGTTCAACAAAAAATTCGCCTACAGATATTCAAGGATTGTGATCTAGTCAACCACTTTTACCCTTTGTAACGTTCATTAGGCGAAAATCAAATTTACCGAATTATAATTTAGAGCTAAGAAATTATTTGCATTAGACACGATACAATGTAAACCGTGTGACAATCTAGATGACAGGCTGAAAAGTAGTATTTACAGAAAATTTGGTCAGTAAAAATTAATATATCAGTTTCTAAAAATTTAAACATAAGCATTCAAAATATCATTTTCGCGTGTCTCCTGTTAAGTTTCTAAAAAATCTGGACTCATCAAAAACAACCCTAACTGGCGATACTGTATAGGACAAATTACACGTATTGACCATTTCTTATTAATGTATAGCGAATAAACAGTAAATGCATTATCTTTCAAATACAGATTGCATTATCTTTAAAATACAGGGAAACTTCTTTAGCCGGCCACCCCTGTTCGACGGCTACTTTTTTTTCGGAACTATTACTGGCCGCCATACAGAAGTTTCAATGTACACTGCTGGCCATTAAAATTGCAACACCAGGAAGAAAAGCAAATAACAAAACTTTACTTATTATAGGTGTACAGCATAGTAGGGAGAAAACATGATTGAATTTGTAGGCAATTTGGAGGTATACATGGTTCAAAATTAGTACACACAGCTGCCGCCTCTGGCAGCTAAAACGGCTCTAACTCGGTTAGGCATCGAGTCGAACTGGGCTTGCATGACAGATACGGGCAAGTCATTCCATGCTTCTTCAAGTATATGCCACACTTCAGCAACCGTAGTGGCTGGAGAGCGGTGGCGGCCCAGCCTTTCAACAATCCATAACCAGCTGTTTTCAATGGGTGAGAGATCTGGAGAAGGCACAGGCCAGGGAAACAATCGAACACCCTCTGTGTCGAGGTAGGTCAGGACATGACGGTCAACATTCGGTCTTGCGTTATCTTGTTGAAAGATGACGTCTCCGAGGCTTCGAAGATAGGGCACAGCCACCGGCCTCAAGTTCTGAGAAATGTAACGCTGGCTGTTCAGATTACCGACGCGAACAAGAGGTGTTCGTGTCGTGTACCCAATGGCTGTCCATACCATCACACCAGGTGCAGGGTCCGTATGACGCTATCGAATTCAAGCACACCACGTGCTTTCTCCTCGGTGCCTCCAGACACGGATACGTCCATCATGGTGCTGCACGCAGAACCGGGACTCGTCTGAAAAGATCACGTGGTGCCACTCCTGTATCCAGTTTTGTCGTTGGGCGCACCACTGACACCGCACGTCTCTATGGTGTATTATCAAGGGAAGCAATAATGGTCGGCGTGCAGACAGTCCGTGCTGCTCCAGACGCCGTTGCACTGTCCGTGTGGATACTTGTGCTGCAAACAAGCCCATTTTCTGACTTAAGGTCCGTGATTTGGCTGTACGATCCTGCAAGGCCAACTTGACAACATGTATGTCCTCTCGGGCGTTAGTGGCGGGAGGCCGTTGAGATCCTGCATGGCATTCAGTATGACCCTCCTGAAACCATCGATTCCCTATTCGCATGACAGTCGCTGGATTCCGACTAACGCGAGTAGCAATATCGCGGAACGATAACCCGTACTCTCGATAAGCTACGATCCTGCCGCTATCGAATTCCGACACGTGCTGGTAGTCGTTTCTCCTTCTTATACAAGGCATAATACAATCTTCTCACTAACAACCAACATTCATATGAGATTTCCGAATGAGAAACTCGCTGCGTAACTTTCCTTTATACAGAGTTTGAGATGCTGTTTTTCCCTCCTGCGTCGTTGGATTGCGTTTAAATGCTAATCAATTGCATATCCCAGCATCTTCTTCCTTTCATGCGAATTTGACGTTTGTATCATCCCTCCTTCATGGTGCCGAAATTTTAATGGCCAGCAGTGTATATGCTTGTAGAAATAAATAGTTTAATTCTAACAAGAGTTACAAAAAGAACTTCATTTGAAGGAACCCCTGCTTACCTCATAACATCTTTATGGCTGAAACTTTTTCACTTCAAAATAAAACACATGAGAATTCCTGATAATGATCCCGTATTTTTTTCCTCAAAAATAATAATATTAATAATAATAATAATGATGATATTGAAACGAACAACAGGCTAAACTATTGCAGATGTTGTCTGTATTAATATTTTACTAATAAACTTTTTTCTCCCGATGTGTCTACTAGGATTGTAATACTTTCGCTATAAATTCCGTAAAGTCCCATTAAATCTTATACACTTGCATGCTAAACTTAAGGAAAATCAATATTTTCAAAGGTGACAACCTGAAAAATAAACGAAACAACTTCTGACGATTTGCATAACCGTTGATATTCAATAGAATGCCTGTGCATATTCTAATTTTGGAATCTTAACGTTAGAGGTGGCGTCATAGCACATAAACGATAAAAGCTGAAGTTCTCTCCAAATTTACGATTGTGACAGTCGTTAAGTGAGCTTCGTCGCATATTGCAGGTCGAAAAATGGCCACTGGGAAACAGACTATTTTACACGCGGTAGAATCATTGGAAAACTGAAGGAAGGACGAAGTTTGAGGAGTGTGACCGCAGAGTTCAATGTCGCCCCTAGTGTCGTCTCGCGGGCATGGACGCGTTGCAAACGGCACTAGCGCTTCTTTCCCAACGGGGCACCCTATGCGTGGAACAGTCCATTTGAATTTAGAGGTGGGATAGGTTAGGATGAAGGGTGGCGCCATCTATTCGCTATTCTACGATTCACTTGCGTGTTACAAGTTGTTCGCTTCTCTTGTGTGTTACAGAATTTACAGTGTTTCATTTTGCTCTCTTTGGTAATTGTAAAAATGCACTTAGCATCCTTCAATTTATAGCCACAGCTTCGAAAGGTACTGGCTTTTGAGGTTATTGAATTTTAGAAGTTCATTAGTATTGTTATATACAATACAAAGGATAAATGCAATCTTTTCAGGTAAGTAATTTTTTTAGTAATTTTTATAAGGGCAATTCCGTAAGCCAGTTTTCGTGGTTTACAATGGTCAGACGACTCCATCGAGGAGGGCTGTTTGCCCACCGGTCCGTATACGCTTTGTACCATTAGCACCTGGACATCGGCGACACCATCTACAATGGTGCAAAGAGCACAAGAACTAGATACCAGTACACTCTGGAACATCCTCTTTACTGAAGAGAGTCGCCTCAACCTCAGTTGGCCGTTGCTCATCAGGTGTGAGGTTTTAGCACGTTATCACAACACAAACATGAACGAAATCGATCGATACGTAGTCAGAGGTGTACTGATCTGGGGAGGTATTATGATGGACGGCCGTACAGGGTTTTAAGTACTTGACGGTGGTACTATAAGCGGTGGTGCATGGTACCGCAGTGGCATATTCCGTCCCCATGTGCTTCTGTTCCAAGGCGCCGACTTTATGGACGACGACGCTACGCACCAACACACTGCAGCCGTTCTGGAACTGCTAGAAAGTGGGAATGTTACACACATGGTTTAGCCTGCCCATTTCCCCGATTTGAATCTCATTTAGCATATATGGGATGCTCTACAGCCAGGGCCCGACTTAGCCTAATTGGGGCCCGGGGCAAAAACTTCTTTGCCCCCCCCCCCCCCGCTTCACTACTTCAGTAATGAAGAACTTAATACTAAACTTTCTATTCGATTTGGGTCCCCCCCCCCTCTGATGTGGGGACCCGGGGCAACTGCCCCGTATGCCCCTGCCTTAGTCAGGCTCTGTCTACAGCTCATATTCAAAATATTAGAATAATTACATTTTTTTACAAATTGAAAATATCGTTTGATAATTTAATGTCTTTTAATACAAATATGCAAACAATATTTTGAAGGCCTTGGCCACACAACTCACCAGACATTAATCCTATCGAAAACTTATGAGATATAATGAAGAAAAAACTCCAAGAAAATCCTCCTTCAAGTAAAACTGAGTTAATGGCACGTATAAAGTCTATTTGGGCTAATATTGATAGAAATGTTTGCAAACACCTTGTATATAGTATGCAAGATCGATTGTACGCTGTTATTAAAGCTAAATGGATGCTACAAAATATTAACTACCATTTACTTCATATTCATAAGGCAATATTTTTGCGTAAAATAAAATATTCTAATATTTTGAACCAATCTAAATTTTATTCTAATATTTTGATGTGTTTCAGAAAGCTGTCGTATACCTAATTTATTGTATTTTATATTTTGTAAATGTTAAAATCTTATCTAAACATTCCAGATTTAATTTATAAGAAATTTAATTGCATTTACTTAGCATCAAAACAAATAGAAAATAATTTATTTCTTATTACTTTTCAATTATTCTAATATTTTGAATCTGAGCTGTACAATGACAGCTGGTGGCGCACTAAACATCATTTAAAAATTGCTCTGACAGAAGAATGGGTTCTACTACCGTAGAAACTCACCCGCAACCTCATTCTCAGTATGCAAACTCGGTGCAAAGGCTGCATCAGTATTCGAAGTGGTCTTACAGCCTACTGAGAATCGCTCCCTCTCTTTAAACTCTCACTGTTGCCAATCCGTCTCATTGCACCCAGTAGTGTCACCATTTCTGTTCAAAAATTTAAAAAAAAAAAAAAAAAACACGTCTACTTATGTTCTTGCTATCGTTTTGTTTTAATTCATAGACTATTTACCGTATCTTCCGACGTACCTTTTGTATCATTTTTTCACATCAAGGTCACTTCACTGCAAAAGCATCAACTGAAAATCTTGCTGTTCCGTTAAGTTTTGTACGCCAGTGTATAATTCGACTGATTCAGTATTCCTTTTCAGTGATTAAAAATTCTAAAATGTTTATTTTTCAATGCTCGTAAGAGGAATTTCCGGTACATGACGTCTCTATAATATTCTGAGTACACGATTACATCATTTATGCAAACATTTTCCAATCTAAGAGATAACACTACAATGAAAATTCAATTGTTAAGATTCCCAGAGGTTCAAAGAAAGCACATCACCCGAGAAGTTCATATTTCCAACCCCTTTTAAAATGGAGCGTTACATTGAATTGCATAACAAACAAAAGTGTAAACAAAAAATATTTATTAAAGCACAGCTATTATTTGACAGTGGAATTTTATAAGGCAATCTCAAAATATATCAAAATGAGAATGAATAGCACCAGAAAATAAAATATTAATGGATAAAACAATAACATGCTCTAAAATTGCTTTACTTTACCATTTCAAACGGAAAACAACATTTGAATTTCACCCGCCGTAAATAAGAATTATGTTCAACCGCCTTTAGCCCACATTACCGCAGCACACTGGTCGAGGCTTTAACAAGATCGGTTCCTGAAGATAATTAACTTATAGTTCATAGTTCCTAAAATGAATAATTAATACCTTACGTCAACAAAGAGTCTTTGGTCTCTTTCTGTATACAACAATGCCAGAATTTTTCTATGGATTTGTGGCTGTACCCGTGTCCGGTCCGTGCTGTACCCAGGTCAGCTTAGAATATGAGTATTATTCTTCCAACCGTATTTACCTGTGTAAAAAATACAAGCACATAACAGCTTGATGCAGTTAAAGAAACTACAGAAATGTCTACTCACATCTCTCGGACGATGGTTAATCGATTGTAAGATGCAGCTGCTGGGAGAGTGGAAATGGTTCCCAATAGTAAGAAATAATTTGACTTTCTAGGTTAACCAGGCGTTTAAAAACCTCACGAGACGTACTTAGGTATACAAAATGCATTTTCATGCTGCTTGCCAGGTGAGAAATTTCACTGCAGCTACAGTAGTTGTTCATCTTCACTACAACGTCAATACCAGACAGGATGAATTTCTTCTTAACCTGGGAAAAATGATGACTTCTTTACACCAACCAATTTTTTCTTTTAAGTACGAAGGGTCATGATTCCGCTTGCACGATCTTATCTCTTTTCAACCCAAACAAAGCTTTACGGTTTTGAGTCTTACGCACTTTTAAAAAGCGGTTAGAAATCGGTGTAAATACTCATTTTCATCCGGTTTCCCCATTGTTCCCCCACTAGCAACCTAACCTAATCACTTTCACGATCTGGATTCAGTTTAACGTTCTAGGACAAGCGGAAAATACATACAGCCATAAAACTCTTAACACCTAACCCCTCCCTCCCTTGACATTTTGTGACCGCCATTTTTAATCCTCATCTTCCCTTTGTTTTTTTCAGCATTATACTGCACTTTGCCGGACGATGGCCGAATGGCTAGAGCGCCGACTTCGGTACCAGAGTATGTGGGTTCGAGTTCCACACTGGGCATGGATGTTTGTATTCGGCTTCAAGCAGTAGGTCCAGGTCTAATTAACCTACGTGTAGCAAAAAATTGATAACAAAGCTCCAAACTAAACTATACTGCACTGCACTGACCACTAAATGGCTTGGTTTATGATTATATGCTGCTCGTTCCCGTGAGAGTACAGCAAATTATGTTTCTTCACTGAAGAAAAGAAAATTATACATCGCAAGGCATTAGAATAAGTTATCCATGTTTCAATATTACATTATATATATACTTAGTATAGCTGAACAATAATAGTATTTATATGCACACCGGCCAGTGAATTAGAAACCCCGAACAGTTATGCAAATGTACGTAAGGCATGTTTATGTAAAATACGAGAGTTTTGAGAGTTACACGTGATCACAACACCGATATAAGAATGCAGCTGGTGCGTATTCCGAGAGAGGAGGAGCAAAATGGATAAAACGACAGACTCGTCCTCGTTTAAAAAAGGTCTTATTAAACCAGCCCGTTTGGCAGAAGCCACAATGGCCAGAACAGAACAACGCACCGACTTCTCGAAAGATGAGATTGCCAAAATGTTTAACAGTTCGAAATAGAACAAACAGTCCTCGACTAAAAGGCATAACTATGGATCGAAAACAATCAAGACCGTGATCGGTGGCTTGTACGACAGAAATGAGTGTCTACTGTTCAGCAACTAACGAAAACTTTATTAAAGGCTCGTCCAAACCGATCTCGACCCGAACAATGTGCAGGGAATTGCAGATAATCGATACTGTCAATCGCATGCCCGTGAAGAAACCTCATTTCTGCGGAGAAGCGGATAGTTCGCTTACAGCGGTCTTGCTTACAATGTTGCATTTTTATCCCGCAAGTGACAGGTCCTTTGTGGACAATAACACTACTATCCAACGCGAAAGAACTGTTCAAGGGTGGATCACATGACTCCGATTTTCACCATCTACCCTGGCCTCTGTTAAGTCCAGATCTGAACTCCATACAGAACATTTGAAACAAGAGACGTCCGACAGCAATCTTCTCTCCCATCAACTTTACAGACCCTTAAGATCGGAGGCCCGGTATTCTTTTGACTTAAATGTACTCCAGCACCTTGTAGAACCGATGCCAAAACGCATACGTGCTGTAACTGGGGTGAGGATGTCCAATAAAATATTGAGCCACGGTTTGATTCATTGGCCGGTGTGTGTGTGTGTGCGATAGTGTATATATAATATATCACTATGAATTCATTTATAACAACAATTCCACAAATGCTAAAGTACACGATATAACAATCTAGGGCAGCAACAGGTTTTTAAAGTAGCTAGCAGTATAAGTAGTAGAAAGTCCTTCCTCGGAGAGAGCAGTTGGATTCTTTTCATGACCCCAGTACATAACTTGCATCTACACACTAGTAAGGAACAACGCGACGCCAAGTTTTGCAAACCTACTTATACCGATAGGAGCAACAACTGACGCATTACTGCATTAGAACATGTTCTATGACACCTAAATATATTTTACATATACTTACGTAATTCGGATACTTAAAATTTAAATTGGTAACATACTATAACAAATGCTAAAATGAATACAAATGATGGTGCCAATGCAGTTTATTAACACTGATTATTTAATTGAATTACAGACAAAATTAGTATATTATCAATACATGGATAATACCTGAAACTGTTTGTTTAGAGGAACAAAAATATTTCTAAGTATTTTAGGTTTGCAAAACAAACTTTTACAAAATGATATCAGTTTTTTTTAAGCTATAAATCAATAAGCAATACAAATACTACAAAAAACTCTCCTGAATTTAAAAATGAAGAAAGTTGGTAACAAAAGCAACAGTTTCACAAAGACTAATGAATGTCAACTTCTTCTAAATGACAAAAGCTGTAGCTTTACTTCCAGAAGAATTTTAAAATACATAATGCTTGAGCAACACTTAATTCTTTAGAAAAAAGGTCAACTCAAAAGAAAAATTTCTATAAAAAAAACACGATATTAAAGAATTATATCTTTATAGAACAAGGAGTTCCAATTAAAAAAATTGCAGGCAGTAAAATACTATGAGAATGAACCCAACACATTGAAAATAAAGGAAGGTAAATTATTTTATTCACTATCATTTAAGATAGGTTTTAATATTGTTTATTATTTCGACATGTTTAATTCTTATGCATAAGATAAAGAATGTGTTCATTTTCACATACTTGAATGTAAGCTTTTAACAAGTTTTAAAAACACTGCAGCTAAAGAAATTTATATAATAAATACTGAGTGTGTACTCTGGGTGTCTGAATGCTTTACTAAAAAACATTGACATATCTGCCAGACTTTTATGAGTTTCTCTGTAAAAAAAAAAAAAAAAAAATTTAAATTTGTTCACAAGAAGTTGTACAGTATCAAGTGGAACCACCGAGGATACGACCAATCAAGAAATGTGACAAAATAAATAGAACACACCCTGCTGGGTCGAGCCAATCATAAAAATATACATCTACAGTGTGCCAGGTAGATAGGTTTCACCCCTTTCTATGGGCTCCTCAGCAAGGAATCATTGATGAGTACTCTGGAGGGAAATAAATTCAAAGTGTGAAGCTGAGTATTTTTGCAAATTTTGAAAAAATTCATTGACACAGAAAATGTGATAATTTAAAATGAATAGCTTAGGAGGAAGAACAGCATTAAATTTCCCCCATTTTATATTACATCTATAAATCCTACGATACAACCCTCAGAAAAATTAATTTTGTAAAACACTGCAATTTTTCTTTTTGTCTTCAAAATTCACATTTTTTTATATATAAAAAAAAGTACTTCTAGAAAAAATTAATTTTGAAGTTTTTAACCATCTCATCAACTATTACTCAATGATAAATATATCTAATAAACCTGAATATGAAATACTTTAAAGTTAGTAAATATTCGTAACCACTCCAAATTTAATGAATTGTTAAGTTTATAAAATCAACCCAGTATTTTCTTTTAATTACAAACATATGCTGATAGAGCATCTGAACACATAATTATGGTAGATGCATACCAAAACATACTGTAAGGTACTACCTATACCCATACTGTATTACTTTACACACAAGTAGAATTTTAAACCTACTAATTTAGAACACTTTTTTTTTACTTATTATTATACAAATGTTGAACTTTATAGGGATTTAATAAAAAATATCTAAAAAATGCACTTTTAGTTACATAACTTCGGACATTAATAATTTTAGCCTTTAGATGGGAGGGGGACATGAGGCATTTGTCACTCACTGCATAAGATATAAAAGTAGATTTGTCAATTATATTCCAGACTACACTATAAAAATCATTTTACCATGGTATCAAAAATAACAATATTTATATGGCACAACTTTGAAAAAAATTTTAAACCTTCAGAAAGCTTCAAATATAATTAAATTCTTTCATAATTGCAGTCCTTTCTCCTCACTATTTCCTTCATGCAAGCACAACTACTAAGGTTCATTCCTCTGTCCTCACTACCTCATTCTTTGCACATCTGTATAAACATGTGTTTAACTTCAGACTTAAGATACAATTTCTAGCATGAGCCCCACACTATGTTTACATACCTGCAGGAGCAAAATATAAGTGACACGTTAATTCAGTTGCGAAAAATTTGGGCTGCAGGTTTTACGCATTAAAAAAACTTGAAGTCATCCTTTCTTAATGCAAATCCATTACATTGAATTAACATTCCTCCAAATATAAAAAAAAAAGAACTTTAAGAATAAATGGGTCGGTAATTCATACAATTTTATCTTTGATCTGATCAACATTTTCATAGTTTTCGTTAAAAAAAATCTAATTATATGACACTCTTTAGAAATTACAACAAAAATGTTTCCTCCCCAATCATTAAAAGATATCCTTTGGAACAATATATTTCTTATTAAAGCTCAGATGAAATTCAAATGAAATTTCAAGCATGTGCAATGGGAATAATAAGAATCATTTTTGAAATTTGTAAATCTAAATTAAAAATTACAAACACATACTTCAGTTTACCATATGCACTTTTTCATTTTTAAAATGGTGGCCAGTGGTTGGAGTGAGCAGCAGATGGAAAATTTAGATTATGGAGCAAAATTCATGGACTTTTCCTGACACAAATAGGCTTTTATCAAGCCCAGTTTGTAAATTTGCAGTATTTTCAAAATCTACTTTTAAACTTTATGGTAAGCCATTCTTTATAGCATCGCATCTAATTCTAGACATAACATTTTATAACTGCACGCTTAATCTTGTGCAGAAAAACCAACTTTCAATTCAGGAAAAATAAAGGCATTTTAAACCCTTAGCCAAAATATTTTAGCACTTTTATAAACCCTTGAAAAAAAGCAAGCACTTTTAAGGTCCTTAAAAATGTGTTTTTAAAGAAAAGCACTTTTAAGGATGCTATGCACTCTGTGTTGACTGAAGTCAACCCTTAATTATCTAACACTATGCTCAAAAACAGTGATACAGTAAAAGTCTTCACAAGCATGGCACCATTACAAATGCAGCAGAAATGTTATTTAAAATGTCCCCAATTACAGATAAATTGCACTTATTTATCACAAAAGTAAAGTTCAACACTAAAATGTAAAAATTTCCATGTTGTGGAGGCAAACAATATCTGCCAAATAACAAATTTAGTAATTACAAGACCATTATGAAAAGCGAGGAAATAAAATGTATATACGTATCTCAACATAAATAGATAAATATTAGAATATAACCTCAAGGGTCTCTTCAGTATTTGGTTCACACTGATAAAGGTAATCCAACTATAAGAAAAAAAAAAAGCCATTTTGGAAATAATTTATACATTACACAAACTATTGTACTTAAAAAGCTGAGTTCATCCAATTAAAATTCAAGGTATCAGTACATTAAGAAAATGATTGGTTTACGAAGATGAAAACAGAAAATTCCAAGACAAATGCATATCCCCCTCATAAAATTATAAAATACCTTGTACACGTTTTGGGTTGTAGCACTGGAACTCCTTTTCTAACAAGATTTGATTAACTAATGTAGAATGTTAGACAAGAAACTGGAAGCATTGATTTTTTTTTTTTTTTTTGTTAAGAAGTACTCTTCTAAAGCACCAGACAAAACTTTAATCTTGACAATTTGGAACAACTGACTATGGATAAATAGTTTCAGTATACGAAATGCATAAATACATTCAATATAAAAAGAAAAACACTATACAAAGAGAAAAACTATTCACAATATGAACATATGAAATGATATCTTCTACAAAATGAAAAATACAGCAAAACAAAAACATAAGTATATATAATTTCTCTATATATGTATACATAATTATTTCGACTGTTAAAATTCTATACAAAAAAAAATTGCAAAAAAATTTAATGCATCAATTAACAGCCTTAATAAGAAACAGCAAGCACCTAAATCTGAAGAAGAAAAAAAAAGATGCATTTTCAAGAAAATTTTCAAATTAGTCTGTTCTGCCACAATGGAAATGTCAGCCAATATGAATATATCACACAACACATAAAATAAGGAACATAATTTGCATGTCTGTTTTTAAGTATAACAAAAACTAGCATTTAGAGCCTGAAATTACAACCAAGGATGTTAATAATACAATGGCTCATATTTCGTAAAGAGGTTGGCTTATAATTTTAGATGACACACAGCTCCTGAAAAATTCAGAGTTAAAATATAGGGTAAAATTGATACAAGTTCACTTGGCAACAACTAACAGCAGAACCAATCAATTGTTTTAAGCATTTTGTGAAACTTTTTCACAATGATACTACTTTAAACTTAAAATATGAAAGAAGTCTCAATTCTTTATTAACAGTTGAAAAATTGATTATAAATTCGATTTTTCAATTTTTATTTTAACAATGCATTTGAAAAACTATCTAGTTTTTATAATTTGGATTACTTTAGAAGTTAAAATCAAAGAAAAAAAGTGCTTACATAACATGCGACAGTAATTTTAAAATACTAAATTTTTAATAGTATAAGCTTGAATGTTATATGCATAAAGATGTCACATAAAAAAGTTTGAGTTAAAAAACCATAAATGCTTGTAATAGAAGTTTTCAAATGGTATTTTAACAGCGCATCAATGATTTAGAAAAAAAACTAGACAACAAATCACACTTTTAATATCAAATTCCTGTTCCTCATATATATATATATATATATATATATATATATATATATATATATATATATATATATATATATATATATATATATATATATTAATTATATATATATCCTTTTAGAATGCCAAAATTATCACCAAATTAAACAATATCTTGTTATTTAGACAAGTAGTGGGCTATCTGTTTAGAGGACACAAAATAAACTATAAAATTAAGACACAATGATACACAAGATTTATCTGAACGATACATTAAAGAGATTTAAATCACATTTCAACAAACATCAATCTTTCAATATTTAAGTTTATAGCCCCAATAATTTTTAACTAGGATTATAGCTTTTTAAAAAAAATATTGCATTTTCAAATAGATATTAAAATAATAAATAACCAAATTTCTCTCTTCCTTTTTTTCCCCTTTAGAACAATTTCCTATCACAAAGTAAAATATAATACACTGTAAAATTTCCAAAATATATTTATAAAACTCTTGATGCCACACAACTGCTTCAAAATAACTCTCTTGATGATAACAAAACCTAAGTCCATAGATCTAAGCTTGTTGATTCTAGCAGTTAGAGAAGTTAAACACTGATGGGATAGATATCAGTAAGTTAAAACATTGTGTCTAAATAAACCAAAGAATAAGTTTTAAAATCAGAAGCTTGTTCTTTTATATTTGTCAAAAGAATATTGAATATAACTGACAATGCATTTTCAAAATCAAATGTAAGATATTTTTCCTTCTTTTTTTTAAATGACACATTTTTGCTATATTGATACACAAGGCGCATGAAAATGAACTACAAATAATTGTAAAATATAATAATCTATTATTTGATGATAATTACTTTATAAAGATGTACTAATCAAACTACATTTGTGATAAAAGTATAATATAAATTATGGTACATCATCAAAACTATATTTTCCACAAGAAAAATGTATCAATGTTTCAAGTAGATAATGGAGCTTCAAACAAAAGTTAACTTTCAGTTTTCTCCATATGCTAGACTCGTTAAAACAAACAAAACAATTTATAATTAAAGTATCACAAAAATATCTAACAACATAAATTGCATTACAGCAGAACACACAAGCAAATATGACTTTTTTTATACAGTTGAAATATTTTTGGTATTTTTTCAATAATTTGCCTACATATACAGAAAAAAAGAAATGTAACCTAAAGCAATGGTGAAAATAAATATTCCTCACAGGTATGATCTGACAACTTAAAGCAATGCTCGAAAGTTAGAAGGCACAAATATCTATTTTTTAGAAATTTATTTAGCAAAATTTTTTTCATGTATGTTAAGTTTCAGGCTGTAATGTAAAACTGATCAATTCTCTTCTCAGACTGTTGACAGCAGAAATGTTAAAATTCAAATGAAAAAAAAACCTAAATACCTTTCCTAAACAGTTATTTAATAGTAAAACATATAAAATATGTAATAGACAGACAACACAAAGTAAGCTTTACATGATGATAATAAGAATTATTACATCATAGATGTGTGATAAAAACATGGTGTGTAGAGTATACATCACCAGCTGATGTTATGTTGATGACACCCCAAATTACACTTTGATCACATCTAACAATCTAACAAAACTGCACTACAGGTGCTTTAGAAATGAGAACTATGGGTTCCGTACAAGAATAATCACACTCCAATATCTTGTTATCCACAGGGTTCGTATGGAAAATTTTTCCAAAATCTTTATATACCACTAAGAAATTTTAAATAACCTAAATGTCATTGATACGGAAAAATTGATTATATATACAACATTTATACTTTTAAAAAAATACTGGCAATAAAATAACATAATATAACACAAGTTTCTTTCAATTCGTAGTAGAATGGAACAAAAACAAAAAAAATCATTACAGATTTTATAGTCTGAAATTCCATTAACACTTAAAAATCCCACATAATGCCAACTTCAAATCCTTTATTATTGCAGCTATATTGAAAAACTAAATTATATGAGAAGAAAAAAAGCAGAAGAAAAAAAAACTTTGAGCAAATGAGAACAAATGAATGTTGAGTGGGGAGATGACATACGTATATAAAATACCATGTACATGTATAAAAAAACAATAGAAAAGACATATTCAGTACTTGCAAATTTTGTTTTCTAATCACACTCATGAATTTTATTTTTATACCTTAATCAAAATGACATATTTCCTCTAGGTCACAATAAAATACACATACAATAAAATTGAAATATATATTAAAAAAAAAAAAAAGGCTGGAACAAGTACAATTCATATAGTTTCAAATTAATTTTATAAGGCAGCACTTTAAATCTCATTCCTTGCTACATTAAAATAAACCTATTTAGGTTTATTTAATAAAAGATTTATTTCACAGAATTTTGAGGCAGTAATATTTTTCATTTCAAAAACCTACATTTGTATTCATTTACATGTTTTAGTTTTTTTTCCTGCATATCAAATTTTTTCATATATACAATGCATATTCAAAACAGAAAATTTGAAGGTTCATTAATTTCCCATAAAGTTCCAGTTAAAAAAATTATACAAATATTTATCATATTAACTTGCAATAAATAAAGAATATTATAAGGTTCACTTTTTAATTAAAAAGGTTAGAAATTTGTTTACCTATTTTGTTATATATATATATATATATATATATATATATTTTAAATCCTCACAGCAATGAATGTAAGCACATTTTAGATTAATTGTCACACTTGGATGAAAAAATTTCTTCTAAGTATGAAAAAGTTTATCCAACTATGTTAACTTACAAACTTTGGTAAAAAACATACGAACCCTGCACACAAATCAGTGACATGATAAAATAATATGCAAATAGTAATGTGGACGATGAAAAACATAACCTAATCACTCTTGTACCAAAATAAGATTAAGATGCATAATCCAGAGTTTCTGATGTGGGAGTTGAACTTTCAGCATTTGACATCCTTTCTGCAGCAAAAGAGTTTTTGGCAAATCCAGCTAAAACCGACACTGCCACTTCTGAAGCACTTTCAAAATCCAAAATAGTTGGACTTGTCACATTATCTGAATTTGAGTACAAAGACGCTGAATGTGCTGGTACAGAAATGTCACTTTCACTTTGGTGAAGAGATTCCCCAGATGCATCATAGAATGAAGATTCCTCTTTAAGATGGAGCATATGATGCCTATCACCACCTTCACGACTTATGCAATTGGGACAGATATAATCTTCAGTTTCACTGACTTCAGTAACATCTAGGCCAACACACAGCAAATGAAACCACTGTTCACAACCACCATCACATTGGACCCAGTTCACAGCCTCACCTATGTAAATAGGGAAATTGTATGAGAGAAGTTATAAAAAAGACAAATTATTCAGAAACTGTGTATTATAGAGTATTTAAAATTTATATCAGATTGGAACTAGTAGGGTGAAAATGAATAAATAAAAATATTAAAAAAAACTCTAAAGAGAAATATAGCTATATGAACATTAACTCCCAGTCTATGATTATCTTATGTGAGAACTAAATTGAGTTACTAATAAATTAAATTTAAATTATCCAAAATTTGGTAGTTTCACTACTACAAAACAAGCAAGTCAGTCCAAAATTACTTATTTATGCAGGGTGTTTCAAAAAGAATCATCCGATTTTTAAAAAATCATAACTTCATATTTTAATCTGTTTTGATCGAATAATGTATAGGCAGAAAGAGGAAAATCAAGTTTCATGCATTTGCTAACAAGTAGTGCTAATGCACTTCCTTCACCCGCCACTTCAGTCTTTGTAAAGATGGTGACTTGACTGCACAACAGAAATCACTGTGTTCTACACTTTGCGAAGTGTGAATCCGAACTGTTCAGCATGATTTTTGTCGACAAAACCCTGGTAGAATGATGTTCCTACCTCTCAGGGAATTAGGTGATGGTACAAACAATTCCAAGACACGGGTTGTGTGTGTATGCATAACTGCCGCAGAAGCAGTGTATGCAGACATGCTTGCGAAAGTTTGGGACAAATTTGCCTATCGTATAGACATATGTCATGCATCTAAAGGTGGGCATATTGAGCACCTTTAATTTGGTTTGAAAAATAACTTTATGATTAGCCATGTAATATAAAATTAATTTTAAGTTTCTATGTTCAATATTTTTCATAATATACTCATTTCAAATTGGTTGATTCTTTTTGAAACACCCTGTATGATATCTCAATATTTTTAAGGTTGAGCTGAATTTTACTAATGTTTAATAGTTATGACATTCCCTGTTTCATTTTCTTAAGGAATTTCATTAAAAGAAATGCAGTTAATTTAAGAACAAAAAACCTCGCAGGTTTGAAGTTTGTTCACAACAGATGTCTCAACAGAAACAAAACACACACATAATGATTCCCCTCCCCATTTATTGCATAGATTTTTTCCTTCCAACACTTTCAACATGAGCAAATGAATAATAATCTATATATAAAACAGTTCTGTAACTGACTGACTCACTGACATACAACGCACAGACAAAACCGCTGGACTTAAAGGGCTGAAATTTTGCATGGCAATAATTCTTATAGTGCAGCGGTGCACTTAGAGATTTTTGAAAAATTCTTAGATTTTTTTAAATTAAATTTTTAAGCTGTTTTTGTAACTTTTTTTGGTTCCAAAAAAATGCGTTAATGGCCACGATATGCTGCTTTATTTAAAAACACAGATTCAATGGCATTGTAATATTTAGACTTGTCAGAAGCGAATATCTATTCGGAAAGAAAAAAGGTTCGAGAGTTCAACCATTTCATTTGTAACTGCACTAAGATTTATTTACAGCTGGCGCAGAGAACCGACTACTAAGGAATGGGGAAAAGAAGAATTAGAGTTGAGTGACAAGACTGTTATCGATCGGAATAATTACTTAAGAGAAGTTTGTACACACAGTCTTTTAACAAGGCCAAAGAAAAAAAATCTGAGGGGCCAACCTCATTGTCGAAATTGATGAGCCTTTTCTCAAAGCGTAAAAACCATGCAGGGGAATAACCCCCGGAAATGGTTGTTTTGAGGCATCTGCAAGGAGACCAACGAGTGTTTTATCATAAAAGTTCCAGATAGGAAGGCGATAACGCTTATGCAAGTGATAAAAGATAACATCGAAGAAGGTTCTACAGTATACTCAGACTCATGGAAAGCTCATAAAACCAACGAAAAAAGAGCTGCTAATTTCGAACATTTCAAAGTTAATCATAAGTACAACTTTGTAGATCCGGATACCGGCGTACATACACAAAACATTGAACGATTGTGGGGTTCGGCCAAGTGGCGGAACAAAAGACAACATGAGACAGCGCAACACCACTTAGATTCTTATATGGAGTGTATTCATGTGGCGTCATCTTCACAAAGAAGTGGACATATTTGTTTCTATTTTGCGTGCAATTGAAGATTTTATGCCGCCAAAATGATTGGCGTCGGAAGCGGCCGGGAGATATGGCGGATTTGCACCAACTTTTATGGTCGACTGGATTTTCCGTAAGTACCTTTTTTTAAAGTTTGCATTTAAAATAATAATTTTAGGGTTATAAAATTTATATCACGAGAAAGATCATAAAAATTCCTTCAAAATGAAATCCTTTTTCGAATCTTTACCTCCACCTTCTGATTTTTGGTGAATTTTCAAAGATTAATTTTTAGAATTTAATTTATTAAATGCTGATCACATGATTTCTTTTTCTGGTACTTTAAATAAATTTATCATCATGTGCATAACAACTAAATAGACAAAAAAATTTCCTTGCTAATGCGGATGACAATTGGACATTATCCCAAAAAATATTAAATTACAGTTAAAGATATGATCCTCAAACTGTATTATATTAAATGTACTATATTCTTTAGTATGTCCTATTAGATTTAATTTGAATATTTTCTTCTACATTATTTTGTCTATAAAAATATCCCTTATGATTTTTTTTATAAATATATTCTTTGTTTTTTTTACATCAATTGTATACATTGATCATCGTACTTATTATAAATAATTAATTATATATATATATATATATATATATATATATATATATATATATATATATATATATACACATACATATATATACGTATATATACACATACATATATATACATATATATTTATTTGTTTATTTAGGCATTAATTGCATGCATTGACCGTTGTATTTAATTTGAATGTACTCCGTAGCGAAGTGCGGGTTTTCAGCTAGTAGTATTATATTTTTGTTTCCAATGCTCTAAAGTATGCACAGAATTTCCTATCAGAGCAGTTCTAACCATTATCCGAGGCTAGACATTTAACAGAATATTTATGAACAAATTAAAACATTTTCCTAATAAAAAAAAGGGTTCTAAGAAAGCAGCATGCAGCACACTTCATACTACAGATAAATAGAGATATGTTTACCTATTGGACGAAGACAATTAGCAGCTGAACACAAATCCTCAGGCTCATTATAACGAGACTCCTTTTTACCAGTGTGCAACTTCCTCTCTATTTTAGTTTTGGTACCTGATTTTTTTCTCTGCTGGGGTTTATCAAATACTTTTGTTCTCATTTTCACAGTTTTTACAGTGCCATCTTTCATTTCCTTTCTATATTGAAACATGCCTTCTTTTTTTGAGTCTTTCACATCACCTTTAGGCCTGAATTTCTTATGTTTGATACCTGTAGCTTCATTACCATTAGGACTGGATGAATGAGGATGTTGATTACCAAATAATTTATTGCCCAGTCGTAATTTTTTCTTCTTTTGCTTATTTTCCTTCAACTGAATTTTTAATCTGCTCTTGGTATTAGCAATCTAAAATAAAGAACATATTTTGAAGTATGAATTTAAATAAAGATTCTCTTTTATAGAAACAGATATCAAGGAATCTTATATAAGCCAATAATCTTGGAAACCTATAGACCAGACTCTGCTACAGTGAAAAAATAGAAAAAAGACAGCTAGAACAAAAATAAATAGTTATTAGATTTGTATACACATGAGTACAAAAGAGCTCTGAAGGAACAAAGAATTATACATAAAAATATTAAAGTAAAAAATTATTTGAAAGAGTTATTAAGGTAAAATGAGTATCATAAGCTATAAAAAAAAAAAAAACCATGTAGATTGAAACCATGAAACCACTGAAAATTACACGCAAACTTTAAAAGAAACAAAATATTCAGCACATCATTTAAATAGATAAAATGTAATCAAATTCAAATAGGAAGTTAACTTTGCGTGTCATCATTGTTTAAGAGACTAATAATTATAAACTTTTAAAGTTAAATGTGGAACAAAGAGAATAAACTGTTTCTGTTAAACTGTCTGTCAAAAGATTTTTTTTAACCAAATATGAAATAACTTTCCTGAAGTTTCATCTTAAAATTTAAATTTTATAATTAAATGATTTCCATAATTTGCCCACAAAACTTATATAGTGTAAACTTTATGAAAATTAAAGATCTGTAAAGAACAAATCTTGGAAGTGTAAACCATCCATATATATATATATATATATATATATATATATATATATATATATATATATATATATATATATATACACACACACACACATACATATATATACATACATACATACATACATACAGCCATTTTTTAGACGATTTTGGTAAGCGGCAATAAAAAATCGTTTGCTTCAAAAGAAATAATTGCAATTGTACTATGTTTTTAAAAAGTCAAAATTATCGTCTGCGGCTTGAAAGTTTTGTTTTTATTCAAAATGGCGTTTTTAACAAAGCAGTGGTTTGAAGGCTACATTTATGCTCTTTCCGAAGAGAAATATGCATACTCCGTTATCCAAAAAAGATGTGAGACTCATGGTTTTGTGATATCTAAAGCGTCGTAGGTAATATTGTCAACAAGAAAGGAAAAAAATGTCAAATTGGAGACTCAAGTGGGACAAAAATTCCAAACAAGTATCCAAGGAAAAAACGGACATCTTCGACTATTGCACAGGTACGTTGCTTAATGTTAAAAGAAAATCCTAGTCAAAGGACAGTTGCAAAATCATTAAAATGCTCGGTGTCCACTGTAAACAAAATGATAAACGTTGATTTAAATCTTAAGAAAGCGAAAAAATGCAACGTGCATCATCTTCCAAATCATATCGCTGAACGCAGGACACGCTGCAGAATTCTATATGAGAAACACTTATCCAAAGAAAAATGGAAAACAATTGTCACAATAGATGAATCATGGGTGTATTTAAATGATTGCAACAAAAAAAGAGCCATTTATTATCATAAAAGGGGAGAAAAAAATTTAAGTACATGGTTCAAAGAATCGAAAGAAAGTTTTTCCTAAGAGATTCATGATTGTTGCTGGTTTTTCTTATAATGGCAAGTTAATCTTGACATTTTTTTCCACTCTCTTTATTTTTAACTCCAAATACTATCAGGAACTTATTTTATCGCCAATTTTTCTAAATGAAATACCATCGCTTTACCCACAGTGCCATCAATCTGTGAGACTCATTCAGGACAAAGCTAGCAGTCACACATCAAAATCCACTGTAAATTTCCTAAAAGAAATGGAATAAAAAACTGGTATCAAGGCCACACCCTTGACTGATATCCCTACTAAATCTTCCGATGTATCAGCTATGGATTTTTCGTGCTTTCGGACTTTTAAAATCTGCATTATCCAAACGTCGTCCCAAAACCCTTACAGGACTCTGGAAAGCTGTTCAGGAGGAATGGGATAGAATACCTCTTCTGACACTTCAAAAGGCATTATTATCCTGGAAATTGCGGTGTCGAAAGATAGTTCAGAATAAGGGATGTCAAATAGAACATTTAAAACACAAGAATTTTATAATAAATAATCCAACAGAAATAGATAAAAAATTATACTAAAATAGACAAAAAACAAGCAGACTAAAATAGACAAAAATCAAGCACTCTGGGCATCCACGCACCAACGGCAAGATTCTGTATAAGAGCCGGAACTGAACCATAAAACGACGGAGGTAATCGACAGGTCACATCATCAGGGGGCCTAACCATGTCAATTACCTCTAGGGGAACTTTCTGAATAGGATGCAGGTAAGCCCAAAAGACATCCAAGGCCCCGAGTCCCCCAAAGAAGCAATTAGTCAAGAAGAAAATGAAAAGACAAACACAACTTACTGTATGGGCTCAACGCACCTTACAAGCAAGCACAGAAAAATCCTAATGCAATATAATCGGTGCCTACACACCCCAATTCTGTAAGAGATATTTAAGATAGTAATAATAATTTTAAAAAAATATGAAATGTAAAGTATTAATCCTACACAAACAGGAAGTTTACAATAAGTCAACTGGATAATACTGAATGCTCATGCTTGCATGGATGTTTTAATAGCAGCTGTTCATTCTTGGGAAAGTTAGGTTGTTCTGAGGTAACAAGTCTGATGCTGTTAATAAATAAGTTTGCTATGGTTATTTTGACAATACCAAATGCACATACTTGCACAAATGAGCATCCTGTCATTAAACAGAAGCTGTTCATTGATCGGGTTACATTGCATTGTTTGGATAGTGTGAATCTGTTTCTGTTGATATACTAATCTGCAAGTTTGCCTAGTGTTTGCTTTAATAATTCTAAACACACTCAAATAACATATTGTACCCTAAAAATCAGAATTAATAAATTGAGGAGTTCCGTTTTATGTTTTGTTTAACAAATATATTAAATAAAGTACATGTCTAATCACAACTCTGTCTAATCCCTCAAGCAAAAACTAAGTACAGGTCGCCCTCCTACAGCACGGCATCTTACAACATGGTTTCGCTCTAACATGATAAAAAAAATTGCAAAAACCTTTCTACAACATTGTACTTCTATAGCACTAGATTACTTTTTAAATGTGTTAAACAAAAATCATGTTAACTACCGGAAAAAAATAATGATGGGAAGGAATAATGAACTATAGTGGCTTTACATGAAAATGTATAAACAAATTATAATTTATTCATTTATAACTCTACAAAATTACAAGACCTAAGCTTAGCTGAAAATCTTGAATCTTTTTTCCTGAATGCAGACCCTTCCGCTGAAAGAAGCCGAAAATTCTAAAAGGAGCTGAAAAATTGTCTATCTCCATACCGTGAACTCCAATGACCTTGTAAGAACCAGCAAATAAACCAAAATTACAGATTTTTTAAAGAGGATAGAAGGTGCAAAAAATCTAAATGAAGGAAAAGGTTCTGAAAGTGAAGGTGATATCGTCGTTCAATCGAAAAAACGCTCCCGTTTGATTGTACTGAGCAGTGATGAGGGAGAAATTTATTAAATTAAGGTCGCATTAAATACAAATCTAATAACTATTAGATTTGTATTTAATGCGTAAATATACAAATATAAAAGTGTGTATACAGATATTTTTTTTGTTTCTTTTCCTTTTGTATTATACATACATTTATATTTTTAATAAAAATTAAGTTGCTTATATGGAATTTTAAAATTTTTTTTGTTTTTAATAAGTTTTCAGAACATAACCCCCCTTTTTGAACTGTCTCTGGGTCTCATATAACACGGTTTCACACAACATGGCATTTTCTAGGAACCTATCTACCGTGTTATAGGAAGGTTACCTGTACAGTCAACCTTCCATATTTGCTGGGATGCAGGACTTCTATGACTGCATGAAATTTGTTAATAAACTCAGTCCTACAGCCTTAGCCCATAATATATGAGAACATATATAAAACACACACAAACACATACAAAACAGGCATGCTTTGCAATTTAACTTACTCCATCAAAATTCTAGTCTAGTACAACATGTCTAAAGGCAACAGGTGACACACAAAGCATGGGATGCAATACAATGTATTTAAATTATAAAACTTAAAAGTTAAAAATTCAACACAGTACAACGCTGAACTTTATAAACAATAACCTTAATATAGCAGAAAGGCTGCAGAACTCAAATTTTCTGTTCAATTACTAAAGGCAAACTTATCAATGATCAAATCTGCTAAAGTTAAACTTGTGAAAATCTAAGTTAATTATAGATGTATGCGAGATCAGATTAACACACATTTAAAGAATATAAAAAGGTTATATAAAAGATATAAAATAGTACAAAAATATAATTCATAATTATTATTAAAACTAAATTGAATATACCTTTGACTTCATAAGATTTCCTTTTGGATCATCAAGTTTTCTTTTCTTAACCTTTTTCTTTTCCATTTTCATATTTACAGGATGGTCCTTTTAAAGACATGCATATACAATTATATTATAGAAAAAAAGAAAAGGGTAATTTAACCTTTTCCTTACAGGGTGGGATAGCATGTATCCCAAGAATGAAAATATATATTATATATATTATATATACATATATACATATATATATATATATATATACATATATATATATATATATATATATATATATATAATATATATATATATATATATATATATATATATTATATACATATATATATATATTATATATACATATATATATTTTATATATATATATAATTATATATGTACACTAGCATTATTGCCCGGCGTTGCCCGGGTAGATATATAGATATAAAATTTTTCATGAATTCCATCAAAAAAATACTGGGCTGTACCCCCCCGCTCATGTTCATCTGGCCAGACAGAATGCGCTTAGCACGTTTCTACTGAAATGATATACCCAGTATTCTTTTGATGGAAAGCATGAAAAATTTTATATCTATATATCTACCCGGGCAATCATTCTTTAAAAATAATTTCATTAATTTTCTTATGCCTTAATATAACTAATGGACTAACAGTTCGGAATGAAAGTTATGTGTCGTTATGTTTCTCTGTTTAAAGAGCTTTTCCTCCCACTGCTTAAAAAACCCCAAAACTCTAAAAGATTTATCTTATATGATTTCACGGAATAAGTAATTTAAACACATATCGTATGTTAACTCTGTTTCGTGAACTTAGGGGGAAAAACCTGTAGAACTCTTAAACTTCTTCCCATTTTATGATCCTCAAACAATTAATATATTTAGATCAACAGAAGGCTTCCAAAAACTTCCAAACTTAATTTTTCTTTTTTTTCTCGCTTTTTTTTTCCAAATTTTATTAAGTTCTATGAGTTTGAACGCCATTGTCTAAAATTGTCTAAAGCAGCGGTTCAACCTTTTCAGACTAACGATTCCACTAAACGTAAGAAAAATAAACACCTCGTCCTCCCCCCCCCCTGTTACCCCCAGACCAACTCTCAAACCACCCCGCTTTTCCCCCGCGTATCGAATTTGAAGGGTTGTCGTAAAGGGACTGTATCCACATTTAAGAGGTGCGCTTAGGGGCACAAAAATCATTAAAAAATTAATTTTAAAAAACTAATTGAGCCCCAAATTTTGTTTTTCCTGATTTAAGTTTCTAGGGTCCAAAACATTAACTGTGCTGAATTTGGTCCCGGTGGGTGAAACAGTCTATGATTCTATAGCGGACAAACAAACAGACAAGCTCTTTTATATATATAGATTTATATTACATATATACATATACATACACACACACATATATATATATATATATATATATATATATATATATATATATATATATAACCCCGTTAAGGGCCGTTCTTACAAAGGGGGGTATGAAATTTTCCAATCTAAAGAGGGAATCTGAAAAATGGGTCCCGTAAGCTAAAGGCTAACACATCTTTACATTATGCGTTTCATATCACATGCATAATGAAGAGCACACAAATCAGATAATGCATAAATATACAATTTATGTCAATAAATAATAAATTATACAACAGGAATAAAACACTAAAATAAATGAAGTATTAAAACATTATAGGATAGCTATTCATTAAGTGAGATAATTTCATGTTACCCTCCTCAATAATAAAAAAAATTGGTAGAAAAAAGTACCTCCATATCCGAGAAGGGGGACACGGACAGAGAGTCCCTTCCAAGTTTAGTAGCTTGCAGTATACTCCATATATGCTGTGTTTCATCTAAAGACATTTCTAAAAGGTCTCCTTCCATCATAAGTTGTTCCAACTGAGTTTTTGCAGCTTCAGACAGTTGTAATACAGGGGATTCCATCTGACGGGCGACCAAGGGGGTTTTCCGTGCATGTTTACGTGGAGTGACAGCTATGAGAAAAATAGTTTTCAAAAATTACTAGATTTTGCACTGTTTATGCATACTTTAAAGAATGCTCATAAGAAAATTCATTCATTACATGCATCATCTAACATTTTACATTTGTGCTAATACTGTCAAAAATGATTAGAGTTGTAAGGCAGATTAACATGAGAAAAAACTTTTGCTATTTTCCATAAATATTGTATACATCATTATACAATTTTTAAAAAGTATGTTTTTTATAATTTGAATTTCTTGTACTTATTCTAACCTTAGGATTCCACTATCTTACCAGCAAACAAAAATTGAACAGCAAATACTGTTAACTTCAACTTTGACTTATAATTCTGTCAGTATGTTATTTAACTAAATGAGCTATTCAGACACTTTTCCCCAGGAAAAAATCAAAATAGCTCATTCCAAAACTATTATAGGAACTTCAAGCTGATAAAGAAATTATCAAAGTTTCAAACAGAAAAATCTTTTATACTATGTAAAATTCAATCACCTACTAATAAAAAGCTTTGATGCCAAAAAGGGTTGTCAGAATATCAAGAGACTTAATTCATAAGTGTAACAATTTTAATTCCTATTAGATACATTTAGCCAATTAATTTAACTTTAACCTTAACCAGATTCGGTCAACAAAATGATTTTATTCAGATTTGATCAGATTATAACATGAATAATTACAAGATGAAAAGAACTTTTCCTATACCATGTTTTTAAATTTTCAGTTGAATCATATAAACTTGACAATTCTATGCATTATTAAATACTTAAAAAAAAATTTTTTTGATGAATTATCCCATCAACTTGAAAAAAAAATGAAGTTAATTAGAAGTTAAATTGCGTTTAACTTTTCGTTCCCATCCCAGCCGATAGATGGCTGCACCAGTCTACAAAACAAAATTAACTGAAAATGAATTCAATTCTGCATAAGATGGCTAAAAGTATTAAAATAATGCATTGTCATCGTGTTCCGAGCTATTCTAAAAGTTTCAAATGTCTAGCTAGTCAGGAAGTTAGTTAAAAATCGATTGCAAGATTTGTGCCAAACAAACACACACACAAACAAGAAAGCAAGTTAATAAAAACATGGTAAAAATATCTACAGCCTTCTCATAGATGAAAATCAAACAGATTAAACCTTCAAACATAAAATATGCTTTTTAAGTTAAAAAGACATCAATCTGCTCATCACTTTCATTCTTAATATTTATTTACATTAGATTACTTGATGATGCTTAATAATACTTGTTTCAATGGATCTTCACCTTTCCTTTTGCATTTTTTAGGGGGAAAATACAGTTTAATCATTAGACTGCCATCAAATTTTGCAACTAATTATACTGCTTTTTTATGACAGATTTTATTCAGTTTAACTTTGAAAATCATGAATAGGGATTCTATTTTCAGAGACCTGACAAATGCAATACAAAATGTGAAAGGTAATGTCACATGAAACAATTAAATTTCCTTCAAAATATTTACTAGTAGCAGTTTTTGAAGCAGTAGAATATGCATGCTCCATACTATAATTCACAGAAACATCATTGTCCGATGCATTACTGCCATCACGTAGCTGTACTGCAGGGTCAGCATTCACATCAGCACCATCCATCTCCATTGGAGCAGATGATTCACCACCCTACAAAAGAAAATTTCGTTACAAAAGCCCTTGAATAATATGTATATATTAAGCTTGAAAATCACACCAACTTTGGAAACATTCTCCAAGTAGCATGATTATAAAATAATAATAATAATGCTCATATATAGCAATGCAAAAAAGTAACAAAATTTAATTATGAGATAATTTGGTAATGACAAGGGAAAAAATCAATACAATAAATGAATCAAAACTGATGGAAGATGAAAATAGAAAGAATTTTACAACTGTAAGATACATAAACCCCGTGGCTTATGAGTATCTGAGAGATAAAAAGTATACAGTATAAAATATCTTAAAAGTATTTGAGAGATATATCATTGCTTCTAACTTCTAAATGAAGTCATATATGTTTTCCTAATTCAGATTTAAGAACTAGGTTATTCCCATAGTGAAATTATAAGGCAGAATTTTTTTTTAATGTTTTGCTTTTATTGATGTTAAATTAGTTTTGTGTTTATTCATTTACTGATGTAATTCTACACAAAAAATGCTAAACTTTTTAAAAATATATATTACTATTTTCAAATTATTCAAGAACGCAGTTATTAATTCCTTATTTTTTTAAATCAAAGAAAATTTTACTTTCTCTCAAGATACTGTCAGAATAGTTAAAAACACCATAACTGTGTTTTTAACTATTCTGAAAATTTTGGTTAATGAAATTATATTAGTGAGATTATTATTATTATCACTTTTTAAAAATAAAATCCTCCTTCACTTCTCAACACACAGAAATGTTCCATTCTAGGGAAAGTTCAGATGCTTTATGAGTCCAGACTCAAAAATCTACTTTAAGATTGTGATTTTTGGACACTGCAGTTTAAGAAAATACCATAGGTCAGAATAAAATTCAAGAGAGTGGGGCAGAGTATTTCAATAGAAATTCTGCTTAAAAATTTCAATAACACAAGTCAAAGAAAACCTTTTTTCAAATTTGTATGATACTTTAAATCATTTAGTGGGTAGAAACAAAGGAGAGTTAGTTAAAAATAGTAGGCAGATTATTTTATTTTTTGTTTTATTTTAAAAAAAAATTCATTACTTTAAATCAGGGGTCTCCAAACTATGACCTGCGAGCACTACCAATCAGGCCCACTACAGCAGGCCAGACATGCGTGGTATCTGGCAAGTCAGTTTATTTTAATTAAATTGTAAAATTTACAATATACAGGGATGAGTTTGGCAAAAAAGCAAAAAATGAAAAAAGATTCTGGAAAATTTATACACGGGGTTGGAAGAGGCAGAGCTCCTTGCGGGGTCCAACGGGCAGATCCCTTAAGGGGGCTTCGTCCCCTTAAGCCAGAACATCTTTGATATTTAAAGCATATTTTGTTAGACTTTCAGCATGTTTTTTTCTTAGACTAAAAAATACAATTTCAAGACTAAAAAATACAGAAATAAAATTAAAAATACTTCAAATAATGGAGTGTACGCAACGGGCATTTTTTTGGAGACTTTTTTTTGTCGCCAAATCCCCATGTGTCTCCGGGGGTCTAAGTTTGGCTGCCATCTTGAAAATTCATAAAAACATGTTTTTTTTCTTTCCAATTCTCCAAGCTTGAAATTAAAAAAAGAAACACTCTTTTATCGGAGGTTAATTTCCAATACACGGTGCCATCGCCAATTTGGCGAAAAGTTGGTGCGAAAATCCCCTTCGGAGACCTGTTAGGCTTAAACTGCGAAATGAAAACAAATGTGGCAACCAAGAAAGAACAAATAAATAGGAAAACAAATCTTACTGCTGGCTTTATGAAACTAGTAGGCGCACACGGGATCTTCACTTCGCTCAGATAACCTTGCTTCACTACGTTATGCATCCGTCCAAAAACATTACAGAAAATTCCCAGCCCGGTGGCTTCGCCAAGTACCGCTGGCTGTAGTACAGTAAAAAAAGCTTCCGCTGGCTGTAGCGGTCAGTAAAACAAAATTTATCGCACAAAAATTTTAAAAATATCATCCAATCTTAAAATCAGAAAATAAAAACCGCCAAACAACCATCAGATTTGGCGAAAAATCACCCCTTGGCGTTCGTTGCGTATATTACATCTGTACCCAAAGGCTGTTTGCAGCATATTATGCAATAGGCAACTCTAGATTTTTCAATTTTCCAGAAAACGTCTCCTAAATATGTTTTTGCTACACTTTTCTCCAACAATTCCCAGTGCCACGGATTTTTAATGCCAAAGTCGATCGCACGAAGGTTCAGTTTATCCGATCGACATACTATATCTTTTCTAACAGTCGCCATAACGACAATATTAAGAAAAATAAAACCAATCTGTTTTCTTACACCACGTATTAAACTAAAGCAAAACATACACAAAATCAAAAGTATACAACTCCATGTGAGCAACAAGCAACACACGTGATACGGAACAAGTTCCTGGAAAGAGACGCACGTCGGAACACGCAAATGAAAGAGTTTCTCTGATTTGCTGTGATGTCACGATGACGACATAGCGACATGTATCCTTCCATCAATCCACTTCTTTCACATCGATCGCGCTTGAAACTGCCGGTGCGAACGTAGTATAAGCTACATCGGAAAAGTGGATCTTTTTTCAAAAAATTTTAAAAAGTGGAACTTTTTTTGAAAAAGCGGAAATCCGCCAAAAAGCGGAAAAAAACTCATCCCTGAATATAGGTAAATCATACAAAATAATAATCAGAATTTTATTTAATGACCAATTAAGAAACACAATAACTGACATAAATAATGAAATTGAACATTTTAACTGCAATTAATGATATGAGATTTATCCTAAAAAGTTACAATAAGTGACACACATAGATAATTTACATAATGAAATTAAAGATAATAATTGTGATTAATGATATTTACGTAGCTGTAACTTTCCACTGACAATTGCTTGTTTCTAGTGGAAATTATCAGCAGCGACTTCAAATGCTCACAAGTTAATTTGAACTCGCGACAGGAAGTCCCAAAATGAAAATCTGCACATAATTCAAAACTACAGTATGTTGGTATGATGAGCTAGCTAGGTCTTGGCCCTTGGGACTTAGTGCAGGAATCAGTGTGGCCCTTAGGCTAAAAAGTTTGGAGACCTCTGCATTAAATCAACTCTCTCAATATTTTAAATATCATAAAGCAAACCCTTGATATACTAGCATTTTATAGGTGGTCAAAAACAACCAATATAAAGGAAAACAACGTACATGAATTAATTTATGGGAAATACATAATGATGTCAAGCATTTTAAAAGAACAGAATACAGACTAACTTCCATTCCAAAAATAAAACTTATAATTCCAAATCTATTTGTTTTCTAATTTTAAAACATTTAGCTCACATGAAATAGTACTTTGAAAGATATAACTTGCATCAGATTTTTCTACCCCATGAAATGACCATTCTTTTTCAAACTTCTATGGCATGATACTTGAATTTATTGAAACTCCATCTCAGTTATTATGTATTTAAGCAATCAAATTAAAAAAATTAAAGTAATTGATAGAAGGGACGATAGGAAAAAAACATGTTTGAGTTTGATTCTCTACAAAGATTTAAAATGGCAAAGTCTACTAAATAGTTGTTAGAACGTGTAACATTTCCTACAGAAATTAAAATATTCTTGATTAAAAGCAAAGCTAACGAAAAATATAAATAGAATTAACACTTACAACAGATGGAACCTCTTGTACTGCAGCAACACCAGGAACTGTTTCATCAGTTTCTGCAGCCTGTGACGACATCTGAACAGACTCACGATGTTGTTGAGAAGGAATACCACTAACCCCTACAACAAAATAAACATAGAATATTTTAATAAAATATGACCATGAAATGATTTGATTATTTATAGTATATTTAAATAGTTAAAGTTAAAAATGAAGTTCTGAGATTTGTTGTTATTGCTTATGCCCCTTGACAACAGTAACATCAGATCAAGTCCCGAAGGCCATGGGTGATGAAGGTGTGGCTCCTGTTTTGAATTAGTACCACAAGGGTCAGAGTCTGACTTGGCTAAATGACTGGTCCCGTAATTTTGAGACCAGAACACTTGACCTCGCACCTCCAGAGGTAAATTTGAGAACTTGGAGGACATTGTAGCCATGGCCTATTTTATGTGCCTCGGCCACCATTAGTGAACATGGCGGTGGATTTGCAGCGACGAGCATCGAACCAGAGACGTTCGGATCACTGGCCCACTGCTATTGCCAACTGGGTTACCGAGCCCTCTAAATTTGTTATTGCGAGATTTGTTAAGTATATGTATTGACAGATGTGTGCATATACTTACAGGAACTGTTTGCCAATGTGGAGCACATGTCAAGACATTTGCACGTGACAGACATTCACACTTGAACAGTAAAATCAATGGTATGGTTACTTTCAATGGGAGCACATGTATAGGTGAACCAACACCACCCCGTGGTGCCACCTCAACTTTAACCAAGCAACCCCCCCCCCCCCTCTCCCCATGGGCAACATCTGGGGGATTGTACATTCTCCCACCCTCTCTAACCTCAGAGGACTTTCCGATCTACAAATTTAACATGCCCATATCCAGCCTAGACACGAAGGTATTTAATGGTATTTGAAAGGATTCGAAATCAGCACCCCCAAGTCCCAAGCACTTTACAGAAATAGTTATTTTAAAGATAATTGAATATTAAGTTTCGTAGTCCCCTAAAAATTAAACATTTACTAAACAATAAATTTTCACTAATATTACGATTCCAGATTTTAATAGAGAATATAAGTCACAATTAATAAACAGTAACAAAATGTAGTAAATCTGTAAAATTAAGGGATGGTGTTATAATAGAATTGTTTCAGATGTTCCAATAAAAAATGAAAGCAACAAGTCACTGTGATTTTTTAATTTTTTTATCATACGAATACTTTAATTATAAGTGATATGGAAATGGAAAAACATTTCATAATACAATTTGGTATCCTAGGAAATAACAACACAGGCACTATAAAAAGCATGAACAAATAGAATAATGAACAGAATAATTATTCATAACTTAAATAACAAAATCAATTTCATACGGCAATTTTAATATATATATATAATTTAAATTTGGATAAACTCTAAAAGTTAATAGTATTACTTTGTTTTTATTTTATTTATTATTTAATTAAATAAAATCAACAACCAAAGGAATGTACCTTGTTAGACAAATTATGTTACTAGTAATAAATACAACTTTATTAACTATTGACTACCTACTACACAACATAGCTTTTGGTTACTCTTGGCTACAAGTTAATTACGTGTATGAATTTTTTTAGCCACAGAAAAAGATTCAACCCCTTTCTTTTTTCTAAGCACTTTAATTATTGGTATACTACTAATATAAACAGCATGTAGCAATAAATAGAATATATTTTTATATTCAAGACAAACTTGCTAATTGTTGGTTTATATACTGCATACTCACATCTAAAAGACTCATCCTGCTTAAATTCTTCTCCAATTTTGTTATGTAACCCACTGAAAGCACTCTGAGCAACATTGTGAAGATGAGGCTTTAATTCAGGATTGCTTGCAGCTTTTCTAAGCTCTGTGCTAATAATTTTCTCAGTCTTTTCCCGTGCAGCTTGTTCTACCATGCGCTGAGATATTACTGAAAGTTTTGCCAGAGCAGCAGCCAATTCCTCAGTTGCCAAAGCTTGTCTCGCTCGATCCTAAATTTATTGAATATAAAAAAATTTAATAAGTTGGTTACTGAAAAATTAAAATGTGGTATTTTAGTACCAAGCTGAAAAATTCAAGACTTGCACTAATACACAGGGTGTTTCAAAACGAATCCCCTGATTTGAAATGAATATATTATGAAAAATATTGAACATTGAAACTTAAAATTAATTTTATATTACATGGCTAATCAAAGTTTTTTTTACAAACAAAATTAAAGGTGCTCAATATGCCCACCTTTGGATGCATGGCATATGTCTATACGGTAGGAAAATTTATCCCGAACTTTTGCGAGCATGTCTGCATACATTGCTTCCACAGCTGTTATGCGTACACAGACAACCTGTGTCTTGGAATTGTTTATACCATTGTCTAATGCTCTGAGAGATAGGAACTTCAATCTACTAGGGTTTTGTTGACGGGAAATCATGCTGAACAGTTGTAATAGACTCACACTTCGCAAAACATAGAACACAAAATGATTTCTGTTGTGCAGTCGCCATTTTAAATAACACTAAAGTGGAAGGCGAAGGAAGAGCATTAGCATTACTTGTTGGCAACTGCGTGAAACTTGAGGTTTCCCTCTTTCTGCCTATACATTATTCAATCAAAACAGATTAAAAGATGAATAGTTATGATTTTTTTTAAATCTGATGAATCTTTTTAAAACACCCTGTATTTTGTGGACACATTTATGGTAACTGAAATAAGCATACTGTGTTACCTGCTTCAACACTGTAATGATTAATAATTAATGTATTAAAAAACTGGTTCATAAATACAGTTAAATCATTCTTGCAAAAGCTATAATAAATGACAAAAACTCATAAGTTATGTATGATTGTCTAGAGAACCAAGGTTATAATACATTTTTACTAACCTGCCAAGACATGCCTCTCTCAGTAAGACATTGCAGGGCTTCTCCTTCAGGTAAACGAACAGGTAATTTTTGTAGTGATACAAGAAGTGATAAGATTGTTTCTAGACGTGGTCGGCGAGATCTTAAGCATAATGGACATAAGAACTTGACTTCTTTCGCAATCTGAGCAAGAGAGGATGCTGACATCCCAATTTGTTGTTGCTTCTTTAAAGTGGCAGATTTTGGCAATGGAACACAATTAACTGAAATGGGATATTTGTAACAAAACAATTTAATAAAAATACTTAAAGTCACTCCAAACTAGAAAAATGACTTTTCAATACAATTATTAAATAGCACTATTTAACAATAAAAGATGATTTACCATGAAAAAAATCTTTACATAATTCACATTGAATCATACTGTTATTCATCGCTTTGTTACAAATACAATATTTTGCCTCTGGGCTATCCTCCATGCGTTTCCTTAAATTCTTAGCTCTCAACTGTAACATAGATTCCAGCTCTCGTTTCTCAGCCTCTTTGAAATTAGCAACCTAAAACATGGTGACATATATAAGAACATATAATATAAAATAACCTCAGAAACTGAAATAGGAACACACAGATTAGAACTTCAAATAAAAACATCTTTTAGCCTGATACTGAACAAAATTCTAAACACCAAATGTATTCAAGAAATTACAGTATGACTGCTAGATAATCTATCAGGGCTGACATACTTGAAGTTTAATGGCTTCTTAAGAACTTAGTTGCTTTTTTTTAAAAAAGATTTTAAGCATTTATAAAGATTGACAAGAGTAAAAGTTTAAAAAGATTTACCAAATTTTACTTTTATCTGAGCATTACTAACAATCAGATTGAAACTTAACCTAATACAATGGAACCTCGTTCAATCATTCCCTGAACAATCGTTTTCCTGTATGTGTCATTTATTTCATCCAGTCCCGATGGTAATATTCCTTTGTATGTTCTACATCTATAGTTTTCCCATATTTTTCATTTTGTGAAATAGGTCCCTTTAAAATTGATAGATGTTTCACTGTATTTGAGAGCTAATTTTGTTCAGAACCCATATATTTTCATAATTTAAAAGAAATTTGATTTTTTTTTCAATTTATTTTTTGAAAATTATTAAATTTAGAGATCAATGTAATTACTCTGAACAGTACAGATTATCTTTTATTCTCAATATAAAAATTTTTTTAAAAAAAATTATGATAACCAACACTTAATAATTACAACTAGCCGCTGCGCGACCAGCATAGTCGCTTTTAGTTTTATATTTTCTTTTGCAAAGAAACTCAACTGAAAGTAACATATGTAAGGAATGTTACCATTACCTGTCATCATAAATATACGTTGTTAAGGGGTAGTGGCAGCTCAGCCAAAAAATTTATAATCATCGCTAAATTCACTATAAGGTTGATTCTAAAACATCGGGATTAAAAAATGTGAATTTCCATTACTTCAGAACAGAGCAGCAGCGTACGCAGAAATTTTAAAAGGGGGGTGGGTACTATGAAAGAGTAGTTTTGAGCAATTAGTGCAAAGCTTAAACCTAATTAAATAATATATGTAATCAGAACCAATGGTGTGGGGGGGTTAACCCCCATCAAACTGCCTTATGTAATAAATCTTTCATAGGAAAATTTTTTATTGAAATCCAGAGGAAATGCTTAAAAATTCTTAAAGATCTTTCTTAGAATAAAATCAAAACTTTTTGTAAAACTTATTAAAAACAACAATCTTAGCAGGCATACCTGAAAGACTGTAAACTTCTATTTATTACAACAAAAAAGTGGGAAACTTATTAAATTACTAAAAAGTTATCACACATAAGAAAAATTCTGTATGCACAGTAAAACTCACAATAGTAGCTGGATCTTTAGCTTCTTCAAATTTCATATCTAGACTAACAGAGTCATCACCAAAGGAATCGTCATTTTCTCGTGTTTTTTTCTTCTTGTTTTTCGATGTTGGTGGAGCACCAATATCTTTTCTTGGGGATAAGACCTTTAAATAAATACACAATAACTATATAATAAAAGTATATCATACAGAATAAATTTACATAGATTACAATGAGAGTTAGTGCCATCCCCCCTTGAAATTCTAACCATTTGTATAGATTATGATACATTTTTATACCAGAAGAGCGAGAGATTACTCAGTAAGTTCTCTGTACATCTTACATAAGGGTTAAAGATACATTAAAAACAATTAACTTATAATTCCTCACCATTAAATTTGGTTGAATTTCGAAGATGCTAAGTTTAAAAGAGTTCTGAACCTATGACTAATCAATCCAAATTGATAGATAACCGAAAATTTTTTGGGGGAAACAGTAAGACAAGAAATGCGCTGCCCTTTTTCTGCAATCATGATATGACATGACATTGATAGCAAATCTTCACATAATTTAGTTAGAATTTCCAGTGTACAATTCTATTAGGTTGAGACTGGTTTCAGGGAAATGCTCGTTACTTTTTCAACATTACATGAAGTTGATTAACTTCTATCAAATACAATGCCTCTCTATTATAATGTACATTGATTTTAAAAAACTATATCAGATTTCCTATTTAAGCATATAATAATCTGGATACACTTTAGAGAAAAAAAAAAAAGGGGAGGCATCTTTCTGTTACATTTCTTAAACTAGCAATATATCAATGATGGTAGGGATAGATTTGCAGAAGTTTAGTACCATTGTGAAAAGCAATACAATGGAAAATACTGAAATAATCCAAATTTTCTTTCTGAATAATAATACTGAATTTTGAAGTTAACCCTTTCAGGGATGCCGTTCTCACAGTGTGAACACCTAAATCTAGTCTTTTCACTTGTATTCAATGTATTGCAGTTAAATGAGCAGAAAATTGACTAGTGCTGCCATCCATCTGTTATCAGTTTAAAGAAGTAAAAAATTTTGCAACTTTTAATTGGAAATTTTTTCAAGATTTTTTAGATTAAAAAAAATTGGGGGGAAAATCTGCTCCCTGCAAAGATTGGAGGTTGTTGCCCCTGAAAGGGTTAAGAAAAAAATTGCTTACAACAAAAACTTTATCCCTTCCAATTTTTAAGCATATTAATATGCAAATTTATTTAGTCTATTTCTCAAAGAAAATTGTCTGAAAACTAATCAATAAAAATGTAATAATGATAGTATTTAGATAGATCAAAATTACATGTTACATAATTGTATGCATGCTCAACAACAGTAATAAAGCTGATTTAAGAACATTAGTAAGACCAAATTACTTCAAGAAGGGAATAAGTAGAATTCTTCTTTAAAAAGGTTCTTGCTGTTTTTTCACGCCATGCCTTAGCAGCTTCAACCTGGTTTTCAATTTGTGCAAGCTGTTCCAAACGAATAGGGATAGGTCGACCTTTAGTTACCAAGTATTCAAGAACATCCAGATAAGGATTATGTGCCCCATTCTGCAAAGTTAAAAATAATTAGATATAACTACAATTTTGAAAAAGAAAATTTAAAGATTCAAAATTTTTATAAAATTTAAAGTATTTTGCTGCAGAAGAGAATTACACAGTATGGATATACCTGTACAGCTAGAACTTTTGCAACCCATTCTTTGGCTTTCTTCACAGCATCTGTCAGCTGTAAAACATTAGGAAGATGTACAGCAAGATTTCCAGCTTCACCAAGAACTGACTCCAACACAGCAAGAGTATGTTTAGGTCTATAATTACAACAATCGAAAATATACATTTCTTTAATTTCTAATAAATATACTTGTTGACAAAGTTATGAACTATTTTAACAAGAATTCTCAGCTACTCAGAACATGCTCAAGAGTAACTTGCAGCAAATTTTTAAGTTGCTACATTAAGTATGCCATAACAACAGAAATGTCTACTTGACAGTTATTTTTTAGAGACAAAATAACATGATTCCCCTTAAATTTAATCATTAATTTGTGAACAAAGCACATATCTGGTTAACCACAGAAAGCACCAAGATAAAATTTTAGAACTTTAAGAAAATTTATAGAAATTATTAAAATGCTTAATATTTTAAAAATATATTCCATACAGGCATAAAATATACACACCTGTCATTGAAAGAAAAAAAATATTCACAAATTTTTTTTTATATTAAATTAACTAGCGATTGAAATCCTAATTTTGCCATTTTTACATAGTTTAAATACAGTACAAGTCAGTAATATACTATTTTTAGCATACTTATTTTTAAATAGTGAGCTTTTTAATTCTTTGACATGATTTAATTCTTTTTTATTACTTAATACACAGAACTAAAAATTGGTATACTAAAAGGATGCATCACTCTGAAAAATTTCAACCCATACATAGACAGTTACATATCACATTATATAAAATCACTAAGAAAAGCTTTAAAACCAACCTCTCAGAGACTGATAATCGAGTGAATTGCAATAAAAAATTAGTTTAACCCTTTCAAGAGGGCCATTCGCACAGTGTGAATGCCTAAATCTAGTCTTCTTTTCACTTGCATTCAATGTATACCAGTTAAATAGGCAGAAAAATGGCTTCTGCTGCCATCTGTTATCAGTTTAAAGAAGTTAAAACATTTTGAAACCTTTAATTGGAAATTTCTTTCACGATTTTTAAGGTTAAAAAAAAATTGGGGAAAAAATCTACAGCATGCAAACGGTGGAGGATAGAAAACTTTTTCCACTTCTGATATGTCCAAGTACTAATTTAATAAATAAATGATATGAAGAAAACTGCATTTCATTGCTCATGTGTATTTTAATAACCCCAAATAATAATTATTTTTTAAAGATCTAGTTAAAAATTTCAAAGACTTTACAGGACTATCCATTTCACAGGGACATATCTAACTTGTATAAACCATATATATGAAATATTCAACATATATTACACAATCATGAGAAGAAGAAATGGCTATGTTGAAAGCATAACCAGCCAAAAATATTGATATGTGTTTGGTTATATGAGATTATAATGTCATTTACATAGACAAGAGATAAAAGTTTACAAACCTTGCTTGTAAACACACTTTAGCTTTTTCTTCCCATCTTTCCCCAACAGTTAATAATTCCTGCAACTCTGCCATTACTTTTTCCACTGTAGAATGAGGCGGTACATTTATGCCTTTATCAAGAAGTTTTCTCAGTACATCTAAGGTAACCATATCAGGATGACTGAGGGCTGCTCTAACTTCTTCTAACCAACGGCTCTGAGTCAATTTCTATAAATATAATTAGCATTCATGTATAAGAATTTAGATAATATTTTTATTAATACACAAATTTATTCAAGCCAGTCTTATGTCTTCAATGACATTCCTTCATTAATTGGCATGTAAAATGCAGATGAAAGTATACACGTTTACATGTGTTTCAGATAGAAAAGTCCTGAATTCAAAGAACATGTCATTTGAAAAAAAAAATTAAACAATGAATATTTTAATAACAATACTAAAAATAAATTCATTCATTCAATGTTTTTATCAGTAATAAAATTTAATTTCAAAATGTGGAAAATAAAAAGGTTCAAATATAAATAATAGAGTGGCATTATTAACATACTTAAGTCTAATTTTTTTAATAAAAAAAGATAATGAAGTATTAAAGAAGAACAGCGATAAAGAAATAGTTTATAACAAAATTTGTAAATGACTAACACATCCCAAAAAGAGAAAAAAAAATTCTCACTTTTAACATGTTTAAAATAATATAATTCCCAAAAATTTCATACAAAATATGATGCAAATTCCTGAAATTTTTAACAAACGTAATTGATGCAAGTTAGGGTGAGAGCAAACACTATTATCACTCATATATATATGACAGCATTAACTTATTGAATTACTCAAACAGCTCAAAAAATGTTTAATTAAAAGTTAAATCAGGGTGAAAAATAAGAGGAAAAAATTTAAAGTTTTAACCTCAAGAAATTATGAGAGAGGAAAGATGATTTAAGCAAATGTTTTACAATATCCTAACATGAAAAGAGTATAATATCCCAAACTGTTAAACTATTTTTCGAGGACCAATGATCAACAGTAAAATAATCAGACATTTCATGAGATAGTGCCACAGATTTCTGTAGAAGACCATTGTATCTATTATGAACATAAGTTATCTAATCACAAAGAAACACTATACGATATCGCAAAATATATCTTGAAATATATTAATAAAGTACAAGCAAGAAGAGGTTATGCTTAGGTAACTGAATAATCCCATTAAAAATATCCAATCAAAGTAACCTGTTTTAACTGAGGAATTTCAGCAAGATTTATATCCAAATTAATTCCTGTTTCTAAGAATTTTTCTAGTTTCTTTGAATCTGGTACTTCCTCACTCAGAATCTCTTTAGCATCAGCTTCAAACTGAAGTGTACGGTCTAACCAATCCTGGAACACAAAGAACAGATATAGTATCAGTTCAAAGTTTAGGCAGGCACAAGTAGTACAGAGATAAAACCAAATTCTAGCTCATTCTTAAAAAATTACTTGTAAATGTTTAAATCCCCCCATTTGCTTCTTAATTTTCATCATATTTTAATATAATAATATTCATGGGAAAAATTCACTTATATTTTAAAGCATATTTTACCTCTGGCATTATGATAAATCTCAGATCAAATTTAAACCAATGTGTGAAATTAGACCTCTAAATATGGAGAGTAGAATAATACTAACTATCGCAATTTTTTTTTTAATGACACAAAAAAACATAACTCTCAGAATAATTTTGAATCAGGAGAAAAGGATATGAATAATTAATTTTCACAGTTAAATGTTGAAACTACATAGCTTCTAAATACTGCCATAAGAATGTCACGATTAGACTTTTAGATAATTTAGCAAAAAACGATATACATAAATGAAAAATAAGTATATAATAATAGTATAATTTGTCTGATCAGTAAAGAAACAGAGGGAGATGGGGAAAAGAAGTATCTAAAATCAAAATAACTATTGACAAGAATTATGCCCTTATTTTAAAATGTAGAATTTTCATATGGCAAATTCTTTTCATGAGACTTTACAGACAACTTTTGTTTCCCATGCAATTGAAATGTTTGTATATTTTACAGATAGTGTGAAAATCCTTAAAAAAGATTTTGAAAGACAAATTAAAAATTTATTACCTTCACTACATAGGCTTCTTTTATTTCACATGCTAGAGTAGATAGCTGGTGATGGAAAAGTTGAAGATCTTCTAATGTGATACGGGCAGGAAGTTTAATTTCTCCTGATTGTCTAGTTCTGGAGGGAAATAAGCAATTTAAAACACCTGATCAAGGAAAGCAATTTTAAACAAAAATTTATATTAAAAGAGCTTTACCTTGTACGAACTCTTCTGTTAAGAAGTTGCTGAGCTAAAGCCGCACATTTCTCACCTTCATCAACTACATTACCAAGACTTTGAAGCAAATCCATACTTGGAAATCGCTTTTCTTCAGCTTCCTGTATTAGATCTTTAAAATCAGAAAGGCCTGAAGAAAGTAAAGAAGAAAAAGTGCACATTAAATGTAGCCCAAACTTAAGTTTTTATATGAAGAATTAAAACTTAAACAAAGTCTTACTTAATTTATTATTTTCATTCATGTCCAAGGCATTTTTGACTTTTATGCACCAATTATCAAAAGATTCAGCTCGTACTTTTAAGCGGTGTAACATACCAGGTAATTCATCCAATGTATAGCGATATCTAAATAAGAAAAACTGTGTAAATAATACACCTTAGAATTTACAAAGAAATTACAACAAAGAGGTTAAATATACGAGGGTTATTCGGAAACTAAGGTCAGTTTACTTATAAAACAGAAAACATTAGATTTTTTCAAAAAACTTTATTTTTTAAATTCCTTACATGTGTATTTTTCTACATAGTTTCCATATTTGTTTAAACATTTGTCATAACGTTCTACAAGCTTCTGTATGCCTAAGTCGTAGACGTCTGCCGCCTGTGAGGATAACCAGTCTTGAACTGCTTCTTTCACCTCGTCATCTGTTGCGAATCTCTTGCCACCGAGAAACTCTTTTAGGTAGCTGAATAAGTGAAAATCACTCGGCACCATGTCTGGACTGTATGGTGGGTGGTCAATCTGTTCCCATCCAAAAGATCTGATCAGATTTTGGGTGTGAATGGCAGAATGGGGTCTGGCATTGTCATGCAGCAACAAAACTAGAGACGTCAGAAGACCACGTCGCTTATTCTGTATTGCACGTCTAAGTTTAGTTAGGGTAGTGCAGTAAGCAGCTGCATTTATTGTTGACCCTTGCTGCATAAACTCGACTAACAAGACCCCATGTCTATCCCAAAACACGGTTGCCATGACCTTAGTGTTGAGATTGTCTGCTTGGCCTTGACTCTGACTGGTGATGTTGTGTGACGCCATTCGATTGAATGACGTTTAGACTCTGGGGTTCTGTGAGAAACCCACGTCTCGTCCCTTGTGACAATCTTCTCTAAAAATTGATCACCACCTTTATGATATCGGTCCAAAAAATCAAGAGCACAAGCCATTCTTTTCAGTTTATGTTCCTCAGTAAGCAGCCTGGGAATCCAAAGTGCGCACAATTTGCGAAATTTAAACTTTTCAGAAACGATTTTGTGCAAAGTTGTTCTACACACATTCGGAAATTCTAATGCTAAAGTTGAAATTGTGAATCGCCGGTCTTCACGAATCTTTTCTTCCACGGCATTGACCAAATCATCTGTGATCACTGATGGTCGACCTGAATGCTGTTCATCATGAACATTTTCCCTGTCTGTCTTTGAAAGCTCTCACCCACTTATGCACTTTGCTGCTACTCATCGCATTTGAGTCATACACGTCGCTTATCTGTCTATGAATTTCCGCTGCTGAAACGTTCTTTGCTGTCAAAAACCGAATCACTGACCGTATTTCACAGTCGGCGGGCTGATCGATTGTTTTAAACATTTTGAAGTAGCACTGTACTTAGCACACTGCAACAATACCAATGCAAATGGCGTCGTTTGACGAGCAAGGTATGCCGGAAGTTGGTACGCATGCACGTTTCAATGTTTGCGCGACATTCGATTAGCTACGACGATTCGGACCTTAGTTTCCGAATAACCCTCGTACATACATACTATGATACAACACATGACAATAGAACTTTAATAATCAGGATTTACTGATCAGTTAAAAATATTAGAAAAATAGTATACTGCCTGAACTTAAATGAATTTAGAAAAGCAAATAGGATTATAATAATATAGAATAATATAGAATAATATATTATAATATTAATCTAGTAATAATAATATAGCTTTAGGTTATGTCCGCGAGAGCCTCAGGAGTGGTCCGGCATCACATATAAAAAAGTTGCCAAATAAAATGGGAAGTTGAAAGCAATGTTCATTGAACTAGATAAGCGGAATATATCGGATGACTACCAGGTGTTGAATTAAAATTTCTTAAGTGTAACATAATTATTTTATTATTAGAATATGATACTTTAGAATGTGAGTACGTTACTCCTGAATCCCTTTTGCCTGAGGGATATTCTATACCCCTCATAACCTCGGGAAGGTCCCCCCCTTCAAGTCGGTGAGGGGGGGAGGTCTCCACATGGTTCATTTTCTAGCTTAGTGGTCCGCAGACTTCTACAGGTTGGGAACCACTGTTATAGAACAACTAAAAGCACAGTTGTTAGAAGTTACAATAATTTTAAGGATATTGTTTTTTGAAGATCAAACTCAACATAAATACTAATTATATATTTAAAAAATTAGCATAAAACACATGTACTGTACTAAGTGCAGACCTGCCAACCTCAGTAAGAGCAAACTCCTGTAATATTCTACCGTGCATAAAATAATCGACATAACACAAAACAGTATAGTAAAAAATTATAATAAAAAAATCATAATGTACACTTATTTATAGTTTATACGATCTCTTTAATAATATTACATAGTTAAAAGTATTTCCTTACTGTTCAGCTGATCTTGAAATTTTAATATAAAACAAAAGTTATATATTTGAAATTTGTAATCATACATTTTAATGTGCATCATATTTACACTAGAAGGGACCCCGGCAGTCTATATTTTGAGTACTTCTTAAAAATGGTTTTAATTGCAGAAAATCTTGAAATTTTTGCAGCATTTACTGTAGCTGATTTTGCTCTTTTTAAAAATTTATTGTGAAATTGTTCTTCATAACAGTGTCCTCGAGGGTTCGATTTGCATATTAGCAAATTTTCTAAGGTTTCCCTTGACATAGATGACCTGAACTGAGTAGATATTTTTGTTATGTAACTAAAAACCCTCTCAAACTCTGCATTACTGTGAGGGATTGTTAAAACCAGCATTATTTTTTTTTTTATGTTTCGGAATCCGGTAATAATAGTGTCGATTCCGGAAACCCGGAAGATGCATTAAAAATCCGGAATTGCCGGGGTAAATCCGGAAAGTTGGCAGGTCTGTAAGTGGTAATATGTATCACAGATAAAAACTACAACATTACGAAGAGTACAACATGAAAGTCACAATGATCTAGTAATAATATAAAAAAGTAAGCAGTTTCTAAAAGTTAATGATGATTTAGAAGTCAAAATTTAAGCAAGAGAAACATGATCACTAACAACAAGATATGATCTTCAGGAGGACATCTGCATAACTTTTCTTTGTGAGGAATGCACACAATCCTCCCTGGAAATAAAACAAAAGTATTTTACATAGGAAAAACTAGACACTAAAAATTTAATGTAACAGTTTATACATCAATTCAACATACTGTTTTACACATATTTGAAATTGACACAATCTAATTTCACAATTACCAGATTAGAGTGTTCAAACATTTTTATATGACTTACAAATCTGTTACCAATAACAAAACAAACAAAAAAAAATAAAAATTTGCAAGTTATAGTTAATTTGGATTCACATGGTACAATTCAAACATTTTCCGAGCTCAACATCATTTTATTGAATAAGGTATTATAAGTATTATCTGTTATTTTAATAAGCAAATAAATCAAATTAAGCCTTTCCATTAATAGACAAAACATACAATGAATAGTATTCTTTCATCATGTCTAAAAATGAATAAAGAATAATGTTGAGAATTTCTGAAGCATTTGGGGGTTAAGCCCGTCTTAACAGCTACAGAAGAAAGTGAATAAAGCATAAAACAGAACAGGCAAATGCTGCACTGCTTGCTTTCCCATGACAAAATGGATCATGCAGGTGAAATAAGTTGTACCCCTTAACATACACACACACACACACACATATATATATATATATATATATATATATATATATATAGTTGATGACACACACACACACACATATATATATATATACAGTTGATGACATAAATGAATACTTTATGTATTTCCTCAAGAGAATAGAAAGAAAACTGTCTTAAATGTCATTAAAATAACTAACTAGACAAATCTTACTCTTATAAGAGAACTACATGCATTAAATTAAATGCTGAAATGACAATAGAACTTTTAACACAGTAAAAGTATTACAACCTCTCTTAAGCATAGATGGCAGAAAACAAGTTTCACTACACACAAACAAAAAAAAAAAGCTTAACTTTACAAGCGTCTTATACAAGGCTTATATTTCCATGTGTCTTAAATACATCTCATAAAATGACCTTTTTCTCCTCTAGCGAGAAACTTACTTGGGAATCTAATGTAAAAATTCTGATAGAAATGGCACATCCTAGTTACAGTGGACAATTCTCCAACAATGCGCTGCCGACTTAGTAAAAGTTTATCACTTGTATTAAAAAAACTGACAATAACATTCAAACATTGAATATAAATAAATATATAAAAAATATATATTTAATAAAGAAAAAAAAAGAAAAAAAAATAGTGAAACAATGGGCAAATAACATTAACAAAACTTACTCTCAATACAAGGACATGCAACTGCAGACAGAAAGCAAGTTGTTTTACAGTAATCACACTGCCTTTCATCATCAGGTAAGAGTTCAAATGGCTCCTTCTGTGACATAGTTACACCCTGCAAAATATAAATAGACAGTTTAATATACTTACAAGCCTAATGTGATAATGCACAAAAATTGTTGGGAGCATTTTCTTCTATTTAAATATATAAAATATCCCAAAGTTGAAAAGAAAAATGTTTATTATATTTTGAAACAATCCAGTAAATTACAGTATAACTCCTTCAGAATAAAGTCAATACAAAGATTATTAAATATTGCTTAAATGTTAATGTTTATCCTTAATGGAAATGAACACATATGTAATGCATCATGGAAAACATGCATACCCAATCTAAAAGAGATTTTCTCAACTCCTTTTCTGCTTCAACCATTTTCAGCATATCTTGATATGTTGAAGCTGCAACACTTATGTCTAATCTGTCTGGATCTGTAGCCATTGTACACACTAACTCATCGTGGGAGAAAACACAAAAACGATGTAACATACCATAATGTGAAACACACACTCGACCAATGGGCAGCTGCAAAGAAAATTTGAATAATAATTCTTGCTCATTTAACAATTCTTTTACCTTAAGATTGAACAACTGCAATCTACATTTACATAGGGTGAATTTTAATTTAGATCTTTTCCCAGACTAGAATATGTGGAACAATGAAAATAAACAACAAGAACAATCAAACTAAATTTAGTCAGCACTGATCTATATTAATAAAGCAAGGTCCAGGTCTGTCTGTCGGTCACACTCTCCGGGTGTACCGCCTCAATGTGTGCGTGTGTGCGGCCTATGAAACTTACAGCCATGAAATTTGGCACACGGGTAGTGCAGACTATGAGAAAGTGCACCTCTAAGCCCAAATTTTAAATTTTATTCTAGAAAATTTTTTATTTTATGTTTTGTGGGATATTTTATGTTTTTTTAACTTCAGATTACGATATCTCTGCAAAAAATTATAGAATTTTGATTTTTTACAATCTAAGACTACAGATATTTCTCCTTCAAACAAGACCTCATTTGTTTAAAAATAATTTAAAACAGACTAATATTACCATCAAAATATTAAACCCACTTTTTCGAGAAATTTACACAATTTTGAGGATCTACGGTCGATGCTCTTCGAGTTTTTATCTTACAAAGAAAATATTTACATCATCTGGAAGATGAAAGCTTTCTCATTCATATAAACCTCATTTCAAGTTTCTATCTTAAAATTTCGATTTTTAATTTAATTTTAAAGAACGATACTTAACAAACTTTTCCATCGGTTCTTCAAACGCGAAGAACGGCAAATTCTCCCCATGGGTTGTACACAATGAGTCATTGATTCACTTGATTCATTCATTGTCTTCCTTTGATGGCTTGAGCATAGATGCGCGAAGCCCGGCTAGTAGTTAATAAATGTTGACAATTTCTTTAAATTATTATTAACTACTTAAGAAGCTAACAATTACTGCACAGAAAAACTTGCAGAAATGATTTTATAAAACTTTCAATCTTCAACAGACTTACCTTTACTCACTATATTCAAGGAATTTTAGAATAATAGTAATAATAATAAAGCAAAGAAGGCTTGTGTTTATCAAGCAATTTAAAAAAACTTATTCAATTTTAATATATAGGATATCCTACATACATACATAAATAAATACATATATATACAAAATAAGTACCCAATCTGCAGGAGCAAAATTAACAGCTTCAGCAAAATTGTATCCTTGATTAAATCCAGCATGATATGATCTTGGGAATGTAACCACAAATTCGCCAGCTAGTTGATTAGTTCGATAAATCTAAAAAAGACAATTTTCATAAAGTTATGTCAAAGATGGCTTATAAAAAATAAAGGTTAAAGTAACAAAAATATTATTTACAAATATTCAGTGGACTTCAAATTATGTTAATGAAAAATGGAACTAAATACATTTAGAACGTTTAAAATTTCATTTCTAATCTTATACTACTCAAACCTTCATCAAAATTTTCTGTTACTTTTTTATATGAACTGTATTTCTGTGTAACAAACAATTCATAGTCTTTTCCTACTTACAGGCACACCTTGAGAAATTAACAGATTTGGATTCATAATTGTGACCAATTGATGCAATAAATCAGGTTGTGCTTCAAACAGCTCTGGAGCTACAGATCTCATGGCATCTTCGAAAGATTCAGCCTCTCCACCTGGAACTCCATACCATGTCTTTGGTTCACCCCTATAATTAGCAACATAATATCTATAACTGCAAATTAATGTATATTTTAACTATATTTATTTATGAATGTATAAATATAACTAAAAGTAAATAATTCAACAAAGCAAGACAATTATTAGGAGGAAGAATGCAGACAAAAATAAACCAAAATCATACACTTAGGGCTCAATGTACCATAATGCAAGATTCTGTAGCAGTAAAGAAACTAAACCATATAACGAGGCAACCGACTGGTCTCTTCATCAGGAGGCCTAACCAAATCAGTTACCTCAAGGGGGAGCTTTCTGAATAGGATGCAGGTCTAACCAAAATAAATCCCAAGGCTCCGAGATCCCCATTAAAACAGATAGTCAAATCAAATGAAAATAAACAGACATCCTGCACTTAGGGCTCAACACACCATAAAAAATAGTTTAGTTTTAGTTATATTTGTCTGTTTTCAGTATGAGAATTTTTTGCAACTGCACAATCTTTTATTGAAAAGTTGAAATTTTTCAACGCTGGGTAGGTTTTCTGTTAATTTGTTCGGCTGTCTATGCCCTCTTTATAAATATTATTTTATGTTTAATTATTTACATTGTGTTTATGAATGTATATTAATACATACTAATCCCTCCCACAAAAAGTATAAAAGACAGACTACTTAGCGATCCCCTGAACAATGAAGGCAAAAATTACATGCTTTGGAACAACCCATGGAAAGAACAGTGAATTTTGAGAAAATCAGTGAATGAATCACCACAAAAATTAATGCAGAAAAATGTGAACTGCCAGTGAGGGATATAAACATAAAATCCTACTCCTATTTCGAATTTGGAGAACAACGTAAACTTATTTATAAAAATGCATTTTCTATTTCACATTTCTATTTCCCTTTTCTCAATTTTTAAATGAACAATTCAGTTAAAGAGCACTACTTTCAATAGGGAACAGAAGGATCAAACAAGCCTATTTCAATTTATGTTGACACTAATTTATTTATTTATTATAAGAGTGAGATCAAGGGAGGGGGGTTAATTTTATAACTCCTATTGTAAATTACTAAAGTAGAATTAATTTGAATTAAATTCTTAAACTTCTCGTCACACAAATTTTATTTAAGAATTTCACACACAATTCACTTATTTATACATCAGATGACCAATTCAACTATAAGATCTAAATATTTTAAAGATTGACTATCACGAAATTAAATAAAATTTTGAAAAAATACATTACCAATGAAGATAATTTATTGAATAACTCCAGTGATCTTCATTGTGCCAGCAAAATGTGGCAAAACACATTCCAACATATGTCCAAGGAATCTAAAATACATTTTACCCTATTAAGTAAAGATCTCAACCTTTACAGCATTCAATTACATGGAAATTTATTAAAAAATTAGCTTACTTTCATTCCTGATATATCCGCATTAATATGTTTTAGTACAGAGCCTTCTAAAACAGGAAGATTATTCAGATTCCAACCAGATGTAACATAGTCCTACAAAATTGTGAAGAATAAAAGAGAAAACTTCAAAATGTGGTTTCACAAAAAAAAACATGAATGTAAATCACAAAATTTTAAAAACTAATTTCTTTAGCCACAAAAATATGTAAATAACTGAACTTCAATATTATGCAATTCTTGAAGTAGAAACAGGGAAAATGGTCACTAATGAAGATTTATAGCACTTTTAAAAAGACTTTTAGTTAGTTGCAAATAATAAACTCAGTAAAATTACCTCATGTAATCAAACCTGCCAACTCTGAAAATAATCCTAATCTAAAAGGGAGGGGAGAGAACAAATACATAATGCAATTTTTATTCTAGATTATGCTTACATATTTCTAGAAAAATGCTTTTCTTCTGTAGAAGTTGATTCCAGTAAAGAGAAAGTTTGCAGTTTGGGCACATCAGTCTCATGAAAAAAAATGCTATTTTCTCCCAACAAATCAGTTGTTTGAAGTTTATGAAAATTCCGAAGAAACAACTGATTCACAGCTATGTATCTATCATTACTACAAATATAAGACTTTATAAAAATCATTCACTGTAAAGAGTAACAACATCTACTAAACAGAAGCATAGCAGGACTAATGCTGCACCAGTGTTACTAATTTAGGAGACAGCCATTTCTAGACAATTTGAGTTCTGAAACTCGCTCACTTTTTAATGACATCATCACTTTATGATTTTACTTTATGAAAAGGACAAATGTTTAACAACAAACAAGATTTCAAAACTAAAATTGTATTTTTTTTTTTTTTAATCTTATTACAGTATAAATTTTTATGAATTCCGGTTAAAATTTTTGATGAAATACAGTGACAATTCAACATAGCAAAAATATACTAGGTACCTCGTCTCCTGGTAGTAGGCTTTTGGTCTTTTTGTTGGGAAAGCCAGATCCATGGTCAATGGTGTGCAAATCAGCTCCATATTCCACAGTGACATCTTCATCAACTGCATTAACAATGCGCCAAAATTCTTTTTCTACTAGTGCATAAGGTACTCTCTAAAATATAGAAAGGAAAAAAGTTTATTTCCCTATCAAAAAACATGTAGAGAGTGTATGCAATGAATTTGTTGTATTGAGGTAAAATTTGGTAAATTCAGATAGGTTTACTTCATGAAAAATTTAACTTCATACAATGATAAATGGAAGAAAGTTCTATATTTAAACAGATCATATATGGTGATCATACATTTTGTGTCTATGGTAACCACACATTTGTGTTCAACATTTTTAACTTTTAAAAAAAAATCAGATAAAGAAAATTGTATTACTAATTAATTTAGTTTCCATTAATCAGAATACAAATAGTTTAACTTACATGCACTGGCATGTTGAAGTAATTGGTTTTAAATTCATCAGCTTTTAGCCCAAACTCTTGTAAAGTGTATTCTCTTTGTGCCTGCTCAAAGCCAAAAGCTTCTTGAGGTTTACATACTTCCTAAAATACAAAATGAACAAAATCATAAATATATGCATTCAAAAAAATCTGATTTAAAACAAAAATAATTTTTAGAAAGTTAGAAATATGGAAACATTTAAGTCATAAAAACAAATTATCTAAAATCATTTCAAATAGTGAAATTTTATTTCATTTTATTTTATATATAAATTTTTTAATCTTTGCTGTAACAAAGTCTAACACTTCACTGAGGTCACGAACAAACTACCAATTTTGTTTTTTCAAATAGTTCCCAGATTACAACTTCATGAATTTTTATTTTCAAATAATTTATATGATTTACCAAGCAAACAAATTTCCATTAAAAAACCCATGACTATAAACATGAAATAATAGACTCAAAACTAGGAAAAAAACTGATACAAAAATAATAATAATAATAATAATAACAACTTTGAAAAATGTACAATAATAAGTAAAATAATTACTTTATTCAAATTTTGTAGGCGGAAAGCAGCCAGCCACGTCTCCTGAAAATATAGTCTTGGTTGCTACACAAACTAAAGTAAACTTCTAAATTCTGTTTATAACCTCATTCATAAAAATAAGTAGGTTCTTACAGGTAAATGAAACAAAAGTCATGCATTTGAAACTTAATTTAGGTTTATCAACATATTACAAGAATCAGGTTTTTAATACATATAAAATGTGACTCTTCAAACAGAAAACTTTCTCCTTTTTATAATACTTTTTTTTTTTCTCTTTACACCTATTATATTTCTAAACTTAAATAAGTACTTTGGTTAATGGGTACTACACTACTAAGAGAATGAAAAGGAAATCATTCAACTTTTATTTCATAAACAGTATATTTATTACTTTAAATTGTACAATTCAATAAATTTATTTTGAGCATTAAATTTATATAACATATTTACCAACAGTGGATATTTGAAAGAATCAGGAAATTGCTAAATGTTCTCAAATTAAAAAAAAAATAATTTACAGAATGGAGAGGAAACTTTTTCATACACATAAATAATGAAATGATAGACTACAATTAAATTAAAAAAGATTAAAACCACTTTATTAAAACAAAAATTTCTTTGAGAAGAAATTAATAATAAAATGATTATTAATTTCTTAAATGATAATAATAAAATGATTAATACATAGAATTAGATTGCGTGTGAAAATTGTTGTAAAATCAAATTAGAGTTTATGTTTGTCAATTTCTAATATTATATTTTATATATTATATTAATGGATAGATACATGTAAAATAATAAATCTTTTTAAGCGGCTATATAATTTTCATATAAAACCATGAACTTAAAAGAAAAAAAATTAATGAAAAATATGATTTTAATTTCATTTCATGTGCCCATTATTAAATAGTGAGCATACAAAAAAAAAATTAAAGAACTTATAAATTGTTTCAAAAATTAATGTGGTTCATTCTAGAAAAATCTATATCAATTTGCTATGATTTTAAATTTGCAAAGATTTTTTAAAAATTTTATTTTTTTAATAATAGCTGTAAAGGAATGCTGGACATTTATTTCCTGAAGTCTTATGTTAGTAATAAGTATTGTCCAACCATGCAGAGTTTAAATGGAATCATTAAATTTTTCAGAAGCACTATCAAAAACAGCTGTAAGCATTCATTCCTAAATTTTTTCACAATTACTACAAAAGTTTCACTTCCACAACCAGCTAATAGTGAAACAAGGTTCAAATTCTAACTTTCACACAGATATAAAGTAATTTCATGAATGGTTAGTGACCATTAACTGTGGATCAACAAGACTTCTTCACATTTGACAATACTAACTACTAACAATTTCCATTTTCAGAAGGAATGGTTCAAAAAATAAATTTAAAATCCTGTAACTTCTCTCTTAAGAAACACACATACTGTTTTCTGGAAACTCATGAGATTTTAACAGTTTCAGGGAGGTCATAAAATTGCTATGAAAATTATAAGTCAGAAAAATTGGGAGGATTGGCAACTAAGATATATTGCTAAATAAAGTTTTAAAAAATAAGTACCTGTGCAACACAATGTGGACACCTCCAGTCCCCTTTTGGAATATCTGGTAATGGGGGTTTTAAGCAAAATGTGTGATAGCTACCATCACAACCATCACAAAGTAGCATGGCAGCCTCACTATCTCCTCTATTGCACTTAATACATACAATCTGGTCAATCTAAAAAATAAAATTATGCCAGTAACTAAACTAAAAAATTTCAATAAAACTGCCTCCCAGTAGGAGAGAAAAACTAACAAATTTGAAGTAACTGAAATTTAATAAACTCGTCCAATTTTAAATTCTTATGTTACAAAACAATTTAATGATACATCAATCATATATAAAGACAATACATCAGAACAATTTTTAAATCTAAAAAGGTGACAACATGCATTTTATACAAATGAAATAAAATAGAAAATTATAAAACATTTCAAAGTCTATTAAAACAATAATTCTGCAAATAAACATACAGGAAGTTTTCCTTTTGGCCTAACTGCTCCGAACTTTTCTGCTTCAACAGCACCCATTGCTCTTGTTTCTTTAAGAAAATTCCCAGTCAATTTATTTCCAAATCCCATTTTTAAATCTTTTGCACCAAGACCCATTTTTAAGTCTTTGAAGCACTCATAATGATTTTCTTTTAAAAAGGCAGCTCTATTTTCATCATATTCACCTTTTCCTAAAAAGATATAGAAGGTTAAAAGGCAACACATTACAAAATAGAATTAAGAGACAAGATTTAAGAAAAATGTTAATAATAAAAAAAAATAATAAGCCTTAAACAGGGTTGTACAAAACCCAAGATTTAAACAAAAAAAATTGATTAGCTAGATAAACGTAACTTTTTACATCCATTTCACCAAAAATACCAAAACAGTTTAAATTAAAAAGGGGGATGACCACACACACACATACACACGTGTGTGTGTGAATTAATTGCTATTTTAACTCTCTCGGGAAAAAGTTGAAATAATCAAGAACACATTCTGCATGCTGTTGTATAACATTTCGGAGTTAACCCTCTTGCATCATAGAACAAAGGTGGAATGTTGATACACATGTATTTTATTATAAGTTTATGTGAAAGAGCTATCATGAGCAGAGGAAAGATATAGAAAAATTACATTTATTTGTCATTACTTTTTTCCATTCCCAAAAATAACATTTAAATAGTGTATTGATTCAATAAAATACAGCATGCAAAGTAATTAAGACTGTCACACAACAAAAACATTGTAGATAAAATTCTTATTGCAAGAGTTTGTCTACGAAGTTTAACATTTTTAAAGTTAATTCCAGATGCATATATTCTGTTAATAAAAAAATCAACAGGAAATCAGATGCTCTAAAGTATTAATTTTTTCTCTCAATTATAAAAAGTAAAAAAAAATTTGAGAAATTCTGTTGGTTAGAGCACAGGAAGTTTTATTGAAATTTAATTAGAAACACAGTTCACAAAAGAGACAAAAAAAAATTCAAAACTTATTAGTGCACAAATTTTTATGAAGGAAAACATTAACTGAAAAGAGCAAATGGTCATATAACAGGTTAAAAAAAGCTATAAGTTTTAGTAAAAGTGTGCAATAACTAATCAGAAAATTTCATGAAATGACTTCAAAATCATTCATACAAACTATAACAAAGAGGCATAAAAAACTTGTTGAATATCGGCAAATTTTTGCCAAATTAGGTTTTCTTATAAACAAGTAATATATAAAAAAAAAAAATTTTAAAGTCGATTCCTACTTAGGTCAACAAATAAAAATTTGAGTGTCAACTAATAGTAGAAATTGAAAAAATGATTGCCTACTGTGCGAGATTAGGAGGGGGGGAAAGAGAGAGAAAAAGTTTGTCAGGTTGGGGATTCGATCCCGCAACCTACAGGACGGGAGGAGCCCTCGATACCGCAGTGCTACCGTTTACACAGTAAGAAGAGGGAAATTACTATTCAAGAGCAAGACACTCTAGGTCTAAAACTAAAATTAATTAAATTTAATTAATGAATTAATATTTTAAAAAACTGTATTAACATTAAGTGTCATCCACTACAAGTTTAAAAAAATGTATTTGAACTTGAGTGGATGAATAAAAAGTATTTTATTAATGATTGAAAATTTGAACAAGATATATAAATATAGGGAGAGTGTGAACTAATAGTAGGAATTGAAAAAGCAATAAAAAGAAATTAGAAAAAAGAAAGCTGAAGAGGTCACCATTTATCTTAGTCATAAATGTTCCAAAAAACATGCATAAAAATTACAGAAAATACCAAACACCTTGGGGGGTCTTATTTTTAAGCCACTTAAAATACAGTTCATATATTTCAAGCAGTTCTAATTCAACATCATATATTATACAGTTGATTTATCTTTCATAATTTTTTTTCCCACTATAGCAAAAATAACTATTTGCTTCAGTAAAATAGATGCTCCATCACAAATATTAAAAACTAGTCAAGCTTCGCCCAGCTACGCTCAAGCCATCAAATGAATTGTAACAGAAAAAATACCCAAATCGAATCATTTCACACTCGAATCTCGAATCAAAGTTCACTTAAATTTACATTTTTATAAATCTCCAAAAAATCAGTAAATCCCCCAAAAATCAGTATATATCTATTTAGTTTCAATAAAATATTTATTATTATTAAAAAGTTTGAAAAATTTTACACATGATTAAAAATTTCAGCGATTCACACTGTGAATGATTCACGCTTTATTTACGGATATATATCGGATAGTGGTGGAGTCTGCTTTTAGAATTAAAATATCTGTAAAACTATTAAAGTAACAGAATAACCGTAAGCAGAAAAAATTATCCGTTTTCAAAGCTCTTTCCAAATATGTATGATTTATGTACTTGCATGAGGAAAAAAATACACCGATTTTTGACCAAAATGGCCACCAAAATCGCAGTCGGCCATGTTTTCTTCCCCGATGAGTGATCTCCGGAAACGTGACGGCAACGGTGTCCACAACATTCTCCACTGTTACTTTTTTATATAGATATACTAATGTTTATCTAATGTATATTCAAAACCTTACTCACAACAAAAGAAATGAGTTCTTTAGGTGTTAATTACCTAGAAACAATGGATGCATGCATGGGTTGGAACAAGCAAGGAATACAACGCATTGACCTTAAACATACATTTATTTGATAACCCAAATTTCAATTAACTTCAGCTATGTCAGAGCTATTAATATAACAATCCATTTCATAACAATTTTAACATAGAGAACCCAGAAGCAGAGGCAAACTATGTAGTCAAATATGATTTTTAGAGTCTATTGGGGAGGCACTTACTATAACAGATGTATGCAGCGATGATCGTAGCATCGGCGACCGAGACCCAGTATCATCTCCAGTGTAGGAACACCTTGGCGGGATAGTCGCACTTCTCCAAGGCTCTGGGGCAGACAAGAGTGTCTAACATCTAACTCTCAGGAACCCAATCTCAAATCCGTCTCCTTTTCCAATTCCCTCCGTCCTTAGCGAAGCTGTTTTCAGTTTACAGGGGGGACATTCTGGCATGCCCCTCACTTTCATTGGGCAGTGGGCTGTTTTTCTTTCAGTGGTTCCTACCCCAATTGGTTCTTTATTACACCGCCTCTGTCGCTTCTGTCCATAGTCTATGAAGTACCTCCCCCAACATAATTTTATTTTGCAAAACAACTTTGACCCTTCTCATCTGACGTTTTTACTGTGGGCCATAAAATAACGACCATCCATCTTGTAAAATTTAGACTTCAGATCGCTATCACTGGCCACACCGACAGCTATTCTTCTATTTTTTTATTGGTTTACAATCATGTATTTACCCCTGCCTCTGCATCCCTTATAATACATTCTTTATTGGCCACACACCGTGGGGAATTACACCATTTTCACTTCTACAAGTTCCAGTAACTTTTTCAAAATATTAATAAAATACAACTTAAAAAGTACATTATGGAGAACAAAGTATATATGATATGATAGTTTACCTTTTTTCCTTTGGATGGATATGAATTAAAAATTGCAAAAATCAAAAGAGATATTTGTTATAGTCAAGTATTTTGGTAATGTCACATAATCAGTAAGACATGACTGGAAATTCACAAATAATTAGACTGAAGTTACAATTTTTTTAAAAATCTCCGTAACCTTGCAGCAAAAGCAACATGAGGAAAAGCAATTTCCAGATAATTGCAAGTTCTGGGTAAATTTAAGTTGTTGCTCCTGTTTTTTTCTGAACAACTCCATAAATTTTACACCAAATATCCTTTTTCCAAGCAATTCCCGATCAGGAGTAAATAATGGTAAAAATACAAACAATTTTTCATGTATTTTATACAAATACGAACTCTTACCTCTGTGCACATTAACCAAACCACAAGGTAATAAGTTTTCTTATTAAACTTGTATAGAATAAGTTCTTGCTACACCCATGATCATCATAAGTGAATTATATTTTATAAGGCTGTGTGCATAATGTTCATGCATATGCTGTACATATTTACACACACACACACACACTCTTAACTGTACACATCAGTTTTATGAAGTTCAAAAAACAATTTATATTTCTTCAGTACATACAAAAGTTTCATAACAGAATATAACTGACTTTCCACTGCCCAATATAAAAACAGTACAATATTTATGAAAGTTTTTTTTTTTTTTTAAGTATTAATATAGAACTGTAAACATTTACTGATATTAAAATCTATCTAAATGTTAAGGTGCTAAAATTAAAATCTAATTACATTTATCTCTCAGTTATATAAAACTGATTTATGGACCATTAACATTCCAGACCAATGTATGTTTACAACATTAAAAGGAATCTAAATTAAAGTAACTAAAATTTCAGATCCTAAAAATTACAAATTTAGCTTAGTAAGTCTAATATGGAAGCACTCATTTAACAATTCAAAGGTTATACCTTTGTATAAAAAACTCATTGAATACATAATTATGCTTTTCTAACAAAATGCAGACATTTGTCTTTTCCAACCTGGGCACTGCAGAGAAATGTTATTTAAAATATAGATATACTGCCAGAAATAATAACAGAGAAAAGCATAAAGATAGTCTGCATGCAAAATAAAGATAAATCAAGAAATAATGGTTTAAATTCTCAAAGTTGAAGTTTATATTTTATGCTAAAAACTGGACATTAACACCACCCTTGAAACTAGAATTCATTCACAATGTGATATACAATAAAATATCACAACAGAAAAATAACACACAAACAAAATATTGCAATTTTTAGATCTAAATTATTAGAAATATAACTGACCTTGTCCATGATAACCAGGCATTTTGGGTCCTGCACCATAAAACTGCAGTTTCTTTAATTCATTGTTTGTAGAGTAATCAATCCCATCCTTTATAAATAGGACAAAATTAATGAGTGAATTATTCAGCTTTTATTTGAAAATTAAATTTTAAACTACCAGAGCATTTTCATATTTTAAATAATAAACACAGGCTTTATTGCAGGGAATTCTGAAAAAATGATTAAGTAGCTTCACAAAATGGTCATAAAAATCCTCTACATTATCTTCCATATTTATACATGCTTTGTAGTTATGTATTTCCGATATTCAGGTAAGACAAAAGGTATACACTTCAAATAATGCACTCTCCCAATAGCATATAAGATACTACACATTATAACTTAAAAAAAAAAAAAAAAAAAAAAAAAAAAAAAAAAAATTTCGAATTCAGTTACTTGTTTATTTGCATTGTTTTCCAACAGAAATAACATTCTATGTAAATTTTCAGCATTTTCCACAAGAAATTATTAGCAAGTTTTTCATAACAACAAACATTTTAGGATAGCAGTAACTGTATGAAAAGCAAAAATATTTTATGTTTCTCCCCTAATTATGTTAAGCACTGGAAAAAACACCTAAAATATTTAGTTTTCTCTCTTTCCACATCTAAGCCTCTGAAATATTTCTCACATAACAAAAATTATTATTTATTGTGAAAAAGTAACTTTTTTTCTAAGCCCCATTCTGTTTTATTTTTCTTTTCAGCAAGTGATTGCAATCCTTACATTATAGGAAAAAGGATGCACACGCTCTTGCTCATGAATTTCACTTTCAAGTTTTAGAATAAAATAAAAAAAACTTTCTTTAAAAGAAAAACTCATGTAATTTTATGTTTTTTTTTCTAAGAAATAGCTGATGTGTCAGTGAAATGGGGACCAATTACACTTCCTTTTCACAATATAAAAATCCTATCTACAAGCACAGCAACCGGATCTTTGGCCTCTATGAGTTCTGTCACATCAGGTTATGTCAAGGATCTGTATTTTTTTTTTTCATAGTCTCACATGTTATGAAATGGTTAATGACAATATAAGAAAGAATTTGCAATTGGAAAAAGTTTAACATTATTCCTTTTTGTGTTTTTTTATGCATTCAGAGAATGTTTTAAATTTATTTCTAGATCAAAAATTTTAAACTGCCATAATTTTGGAAAGACAAAGAAAAAAATTACAGACACTCTGCACCAACAAGAATATGAAATGCCATCAGAGATTTATTTCATGTCTGCAAACTCAGCATATTTGCTTCTGCATATCTTTGAAGCTTGATATCAATTTACACTAAATTACTCCAAAAATAACACTGCACTGTAAGGTCAAAGAAACACTCAGCTGACTGAACAAATTTATTCATTTCATTATAAGACTTGAATTGACCTTGTACCTGTGTCTATGAATAAAGGCTGTAAAGTATCTTGACCATAAAAAAATGAGTTGTTTAGTAGAAAGAGTGGATAATTTCTAACAATCTTACATTGAACACTTATTTGGAACATACGATTGCAAGTGTCGTTTGCTGACTGCAAAGAAATTTAAGAAATTTTTTCAAAAAAATTACACTGGCACATACACCATAAACAAGGATTTATTTATTTTTTATTTAATTTTGTTAAGATGGTGAAACTATGTAATTAAACTTCAATTAAAATTAATTTTAAAATTTTTGAAACCAAAAAACTTGGAATAAAATTAGTTTTTTGATACATTATATTAAGTATGTTATACATTTTACAAAAGGAAGGAAACCATATAACTTTTTATGCCAAACAAATAAAAAAACATACAAAGAACACTGATATTAAGAGTCACAAATATATAAATAAAATGAAGTGTAAATTTTAATTTTTAAATGCTACACATTTAAAACTAATTCACAAGTTTTTAAATATCACTCATATATGTATTATATTATTATATTAATTATTTATATATATATATATATATGTTATTTGTTCCTGGCTGCAAGTAGCTTTAGGGTTATTACTGGTTTTCTCTATCATCTATTTCTTATATATATATATATATATATATATATATATATATATATATATATATATATATATATATATATATAAGCTCAATTTTAGAATTAGTCTGACTTAAATTTTCAGGTTAAGAGCAAGCTCTGGCCATCAAGTACTGTAGGATTAAAAAAATTTATTTGCATCATCAGGATCAAATTAAAAAAAATAAGTAGTATTCAGATAAATTTAATAAACCTTTAAAATTAAGTCATACTTTAAAGAATCAGAAACAAATTCTCAATGTTCATTTTTAATAAACTACACAGCACAATGATGAAAAAGCAAAACTTTGGTGAAATCAGACTCAAATTTTCACATTGCTAGCCCAATTAAAAAAATTTTTTTTTGCTTTCTTTACAGAACTTGAGAGTAAATTTCCAAGAATGATTATTGACAAGAATGAAAAATGTTCAAAATTCCATTCTCAAGGATGTTCAGACATTCTATTATGTCATGTTAACTACATATGTTAAATGGAGAATTCTTGTAATGCAGAGATGTTTTCAGAAATCACATAGAATGGGAAAACTTTTTGAGTCATTCAAAACTTGTAGAACTCAAATTAAAGTTTTACTTTAAAAATTACACTTCAAGTTACACTTCCAAAATTACACTTTTAGTTGAAAGTAGACTTGATAAACAAACAAAAGTTTGTTTATCAGGTCTACTTTCTAAAAAGGTCTTTAAATCTGGGGCAAAATCTCAAACCCAAGAGGATATTTAAAAAGATAGTTTTCTATAACTTGCGACAGAAATCTTAAAGCAAATACTCTAATGAAGAGGTAACTACTCTGAAGAATACTCTATTATTAACATGTGAAGTATCCTTTCCCAATCTCTTTTCCCTAGATCTGAGATATATTTTAAATGTATTTTTTTTTTAAATTGTTGAAAATAAAAACTTATAAAAATTATGTAAAGGATGGTAGAACTGTATCCCGCTGTAAATTTTCAACCAAAGCATTCCACACTTTGACTTTATGAAATTCCACTGATTATTAATAACCAGAAAAACAACACAGAACAAATGTTCAAAATTAAAGTGCAGCAAAGTTGATACAGAATATAAAATATAGCTATAATTATACAAAATAGAATTACAGTAATTCAAAAACCTGTATTCTGATTTATATGCACATTACTGAGAACATGTTTAGTTTTTAAAATTTTTGACTATCAAATTTTGATATTCCAACAGTAAGTCTAATTTAAGGTCCATAATGCAGGGCTTTTTTTTTCTTTTTTTCCTTTCAGTTTGCTGTACATTTAGTACAGATTTTCAACCTTCATATAATAGACAATAGGAAGAAAAGCCATTTATTAAAGAGGATCTGAATCATATTTAGACAACATGCTAAACATGCATTTTATGAATTGTAAATTATTACAGTCATAAGACTAAGAAATATCCCATATGCTCATTGTTTTAAATCCAACATTTACTACACTAAGATTATTTATAATCAAGAAACAATTATAAGCTAGTAAGTTTCAAATTGTCATAAAGGTTAAAGAAATCAATATTTTAAATCCTATGACAATACTGCATCTTTCATATGCAAACTTTCAAATTTTGTTTAAGAAAACTACTAAAACTCCGAGCAACATTTATTCACTAGGTATACCTCTATTAATAACTTATGATTATCTACATTTTTCATTAACTATTTTCTTATAAACTACAACAATCTTACAAAGAAAGAAATCTCACAATATTATTCTCTTCAGTTTCTTTGCCACGCCTTTTAGATCGTCGAGCATAACGATCTGGAGGTGGTCTAATTGCTTGGCGGGATGGTATACCATGTGGGATATAATCTTTGTCTCGTTTGTCTGAATCATCAGAATCTTCACATGGTTCGTTAGGATTCTGAAAGCATGAAGGATCATTCTTATCAGTCACCAGTATGGTGAGTATTTTGAGACATTAGAACCATTTAAGTAAGAATAAGATTTAATTCCTTCATTAAAAATACCTTCACTGGAAAAAAAGTTTTTTTAATAGATACTATAAAAGGCCATCAAGATGTAATAATTCAATCCTACTTATTTAATTAACGAAATAAAAATTAAGAAAAGTATCACTGATTTTCAGCTGGCTTAAACCAACAAAATTAGCATACATGGCATGCAAGTTATTACAAAAAATAATCTCATTCTTATATTTTATAAGAAGGAATATGTTTTTATATAATTTACATGGGTACTTAAATACAGAAATGAAAACTACTATATTCTAGGGCTCTTTCCAAATGGGGTAAAAAAACTAAATCATCTAAAAATTGACTATGCACGCAGGAGATGAAATAAAGACTTACTCAGGATATGCCCCCCCCCCCCCCTCCAAAGTAATCTACATACACAAGACCAGAATAAAGCTTATTTATACCTCATAACATTAAAACCCTTTTGATACTTAGATAGCAACTAAATGGAATACCTATACCTAATTACTATCACAGTTTTTGTTAATTCATTTTAAAAACAGTGATCTGGCATTGCCACTGTCCAGGGTTCAATCTATTGATACATACAAGGCATGATACATAAAAAATTTTAAAACACTTTCAGAGAAATTTTAATCTTACAAACAGGTAAGAATACAGGTACAATAACAACAAACAGGTACAATAACAGTGTCCCTGACTTCAAAAAGTTGTAATATTTTCCACCTAAAATAATTTTAATACACACATAATGACAAAAGGGCTAAAAAGAAAACATCTTACGAGATCTAAACTTGCACCACTTTGAAAGACATCATATGGGTATAAAATGCGTTCATAATGTGCTTTCAATAAGCTTCCTACTCCTCTGCCAGGAGGATATCCCATACGTGTTCCAATTCGTGACCATTTTCTTTCTCGTGAAACAATAGCCATTCCTCCTTCTTCTTGCACAACCTAAAAAGAAATATATTAATTCAAGGAATCAAACAACAAATTTCTTCATATTAATCATATAATTTATAATATTATAAAATAAAGCCTACTCTTATCATAAGATTCTTCCTGATTTAAAATGACAAGTGGGGGGGGGGAGAATAAAACAAAGCATTTAGATGAAAAAAGTTAAATAATGTGTTTGATATCCTAAACATTTTTCAGAGAAATTTTCAAATAAGTAAAAACTGATCTACAAGATACCTTTGGTTATACAATTTATCAGCAAAGTCTCTTGCTTTGCCAGACAAAAAATCTACATAAAGATTCTTAACAGCCAGTGAAATTTACAGATTCCTTTTATAAAAGGTAGTAGTAAGGTATCCATTAAGGAAATACAAGTGTGATCTATCAAAAAATGTTAGAAAAGATGACTTTTTGAACATAAATTACACACTTGAAAAACTAAAACCTATAAACACTCCCCATTACTGTTGCAAAAATCAAATAACCAAACCCTAGATCTAAATGCAGGGGCACATCCTAATAAAAGGAATGGTTTAGAGGACTAACAATTAGGTCACAAGCCAGAGTAATTATCAATTCTTTTAAAAAACACCACAGTAAAAATAAAATTGCCTGTTGTGAAATTATACACTTTTAATGACTTTTACTGTAAACAGAAATTGTGTATATTTATAGTACTTTTTAAGTAAAACTCAAATCCTGGTCATAATGTTCTTTAGCACAGAATCTTCATTTTTGTGTATATAAATCTTAAATTCACACAAGCTGAGTAAAAGTATCAGAACAAGGCTAATATTTTATCAATTTTTACAATTCTTACTAAAAGTAAAAAAGGAAAATATATGATACTGACAATATATTTTTTTTAATTTCATAAAACAATAGCAAAATTGATGTACTTATAACACAAAATACTAGACAATATTTATTGCATAATTCTTTTACTCTGACACACAATTTTTTTAATCTATCTTTTGTTGTATTTTTAGCACTTCATTAAGTAAACTTGACATTTGGTATTAAAAAGCATTTTCTTATTTCCATAAGCATATAATTATTTTTTCTAATTTTATCAACTAGCTAATTAATAAGACAATAAACGAATTTAAGAGCTATACAATATATTTTAATGTGCTTGTCTAACATTAATTTCATACCAATGTAATAAAAAAAATTAAAGAATAATGAGATCAACATAACAAAATGAATCGAAAGTCAGCCATTGATGAAACACTAGTAACAATATAACAGTAAAGAAAACAAAGCTCTGAGAAAAAAAAATTCATAATTATATTTTAAAAAGAAAATGCTAAAAGTTTTTCAGATTTTTGATTTCTTATTTTGATCTTGTTCCTTTTCTCAAGGTCACAGGACAAAGTTTAATATAACATAAGAATTCAGATTTCTCTTATAGTATTGAAGTAGCATTAACTGGAAGACATCAAATTCCTCAACACATTTCTCATCTTTGTAACATCAATTTTATCTGGTAAACTTCTGCTATTTCACTTTCAATTACAGATACTAGTAGAAGATAAGAAGTTCCTCATACCCAAAAATGTTTTTCTGGGGTACATAGATACAAACCAACAAAATACTCTTGCCTATGGTAATAATGTATAAAATAGCCATGAGAAGCTCTCTACATATCAATGTTAAGGAACAATTGAAGGATCATCATAGTAACATTTGAAGCCATTCATACGGCTATTTTTTCTAGCTGAAATTAAGCATTCAAGTCATTCCAAAACTAAAGAATTGCTTATAATAGATCATTGAAATAAAGTAGCGTTTCTTAAACTGTGGTCACAATGTCAAATGCGGTCTGGAAGATTTAATGCTGATACATGAATTTAATTCTTTTCGCCTGCCGTGAGTAACTAAGACATATACAGGGTGTTTAAAAAAGAATCATCCAATTAAAAAAAATCATAACTATTCATCTTTTAATCCATTTTGATCAAATATATAGGCAGAAAGAGGGAAATCTTGAGTTTCACACAGTTGCTGACAAATAGCGCTAATACTCTTCCTTCGCCCGCCACTTCAGTGTTTGTAAAGATGGCGACTGAACAACAGAAATCACTTGGTGTTCTACACTTTGTGAAATGTGAGTCCGTAACAAATGTTCAGCGTGATTTTCATCGACAAAACCCCTGGTAAATTGAAGTTCCGACCTCTCAGAGCATTAGGCGATGGTATAAACAATTCCAAGGTACGGGTTGTCTGTATATGCACAGCTGTGGAAACAGTGTATGCAGACATGCTCGCAAAAGTTTGGGACGAATTTGCCTACCATATAGACATATGTCGTGCATCCAAAGGTGAGCATATTGAGCACCTTTAATTTGGTTTGTAAAAAAACTTTATGATTAGCCATGTAATATCAAATTAATTTTAAGTTTCTATGTTCAATATTTTTCATAATAAACTCATTTCAAATCGGGTGATTCTTTTTGAAACACCCTGTATTTTATTTACTAACTTATTTTATTTATTGTTTTTCATATATACTACTATTTTTCTTATGTAGATTGTTTACCAAAGAAAAAATTTCTTTGAGAAAATATGTATCTTTATATCCTTATATTCTGGGATTAGGAAAAAATCTCAATAATAAAAAGGGATCATGAATGAAAAAAGCTGAAGAACTGAAATAAAGCACACACTTAAGGCACAGGAGAACTCTTTCTATTGCCTTGAATAATTTCACACTCCAATATTTAATCACATCAAGCAATAATGTCATTAAAAACTACAGTTTCTTCAACTGAAAAGAAGAATTCAGCTATTCATTTTGTTAATGATTAATTTAACAGAGAAACTTCCTCAGTTCCTACTTTTCTTCTGACCAGAAAATTAAAAAATAGAAGGAAGAGTAGTGCAGCCAAATTGTAATATTTCTATACACTTTTCAATGCCATTTGTGTTTTTTAATCTAGAATTGTCTGTGTCAGAAAAAAGAAAATCGATTCAAACATAATATTTCACAAGAATAAATTTGGTATCAGGAAAGCAATATAAAACTGAATACAAGATTAGAAAGTAAAACTTCAACAAATGTTCTTACCCTATACAAGGTGAAGAGATCCAAAGCTTTTCGTTCCACATTAGGAATTTTAAGAGATGAGCCCTGAAAAAACTCCCACAATTAAATATCTTAATATATCTTACATAACACATCTACACATACATATACACAGATGATATTTACTTATTAACAGACAATCCAAGCCAAATAATTATATTTCCAAGTAGTTGCAAAATAAAAATTCACCTTTCTCAGACTCAGGAAAGGACTCTAGGACAAAGGAACTTTAACCACAACAATAATTTACTTTTGAGTACTTTTCAAACTCATTTTTCTGCCACTACTTCCCCATAAAAGAACTGCATGACTGAAATACTTACTTTGATGTGAATATAAACACACTAGGAGTATTAAATAGTTCTATTACAAGAGTAAAAATAATACAGCAATTTTCATGGTCCTTTTTTTTTACATATGATCCCAAAAGTTTTTTCTCCTAATTGTTGCACAGATTTAGGAATAAACCAAATTTAAGGACTCTAAAACAAGTGATATTTTTTTTAAGGCAAGACCAAGAACAACATTTTTTTACAAACTATAAATAGATGAACTGAACAATACAGTTAGTGATATATTTTTGCTCCTCTTCTCTCAATCTTTTACAAGAAACGAAAATTTTTAAGCTCAGATGCATTCTCAACAAATTAAGCTGAATTCTCTTGATGTGAAATCATGATACATTCACTCAACAGCTTCAAATACTAAAAATATTACTTAATATGCCATATTAAACAAAGAAGTATCAAACATTAGCAAAGACTAGGAAGGTAAATTTTTTACATATAATACTATAAACCATGATCTGAAAGTTGCTATATTACATAAAAGAGCAAGCATTGCATTAGTGTGCCTCTTTAGTTCTATAGCTAATATATTGCACACACATACAAAATATGTATCAGTTGATACAAGACTTTCAGACTTCATATTTAGGTTGCCCGTTAATATGTAAGTACCATTAATATCATTTAAAATAAGAGTTAGAAATGAAAAAAAAATAAGCAGTCCAAGTCTTTCTTTTAAACTTCAACACATTTTATAATTTATTAATTTTTCACAGAGAGAAAAACATTATGAAGTAATGTAAAATAAATTTTATGAATAGAAAAAAGGGATATAAGACAAAAAGATTATTAACTAAATTCATTTTTAATTATCACTTGATAAATAACTTTGAAGGTATAAAGGTAATTCTGCTAAAAAAGAAAAAAAGGGAGCAGAGTTTCTTTACTATGAAATATTAAGAATAATTCTAAACTCATTTCAATGGAGTACAGCAAACATACCCAAACACAAAGGAGAAAATGTATTGAAGTGAAAATAAAACACAAGGGCTTAAGCATAAGAAAATTTTACGAGCACCTTAATCTAAATAAAAATTCACTAACCCTCGCATAAGGCTTGCCAGATGGGCCCTAAAAACAGAAATGGGAAAAAAATGTATATCTATAACTAAAAACAGTTCCCCTTTGAGAGCATTTTAAAAATAAGATGCATCTCAGGGGAAAATTAACTAACAAAGAATGTTACTAGCAGTTTTTAAGTACACTCACCTGTAGTTCCCAAAACTTTGCTATTTGATCAAGAAAATTCAATTTAATTCTTGTTGTTGCCTGAAAAACACAATCAACAATTACAATTTTACTAAATTTTCTTTACAGCCTCTGGACATCTATATTTTAAATTATGATTCATAAGCATAAACCATATTCGATTCCTACAGATATAAACAAATGACAAAGTAATGTTTAAGTTAATTATTAATATGAAGTTATTTCAGACACCATTATAAATAAACAGTCATATAGACAGAACAATGGAGTTATAGATAACATAAATAAAACAAATTACCTCCTAAAAGGCTCATTTAAATTTTTAAAAAAAGTAAAATACTGTGTCGAGTTTAAATAAAAAGCTCAAAATCTACAACCTCAAGATATATGTTTATTATTACTTTTAATGTACTTTGATTAATTAATAATTAAAAATTAAAGTTAACATGTAAAATGTTTCCACAACTATTAATATAAGATGTGTAAACATTTATTTCATATATACTGTGTAATTTATTAATTCAGAAAGGTGAACAAAGGATGTTAAAAAATATTTTATGTCTACATAAAATCCAATACATATAAAATTGTCAAAGTATTTAAAAAAGAGAATTCAAGATGTTTTTTTATCTACTATATTTGCTGTCTAACAGCTCTTTATTACTTCAATATGAATATATTCTGTTAATAAAAATCTTCTAAAAAGATTAGTAAGAAACCAAAGTTAGTACACTAATAATTTCTCTTTTATAAGTGCACAAAATTAGAATTCAGCATTTGTATGTTCTCCTTACTCATTAATCCTAAACTCTTTGATCAGGACCAAATTTCTCAAACTCACTAATCTCTAGCCCCTTAATGCAGTCACCCTACTTTCCTCCTACCGACTGTACACCCTGACATATTACAGTCGCTACATTCAAATATGTATCATACCTTTAAGTTGTTTTCTCGGTATTAATAACTGACCTTAGGTGAGAATTTCTGCCAATGTAAATCAGGCGACCTGATTTCAGATCAGATATATACTGCTAAATCACAATTAATGGGCAAAACGATTAACGTATTTTTGTCCCAGCATGAAAAATAAAAAATTCAGCATATTGCAAAGCAATAAAATAATCAGTTATTCATGCACGTGATAAATACAAAAGGACAAGCACAAGCTTACTCAACAGGTCAGAATGCAATATTTTTAGATGAGGATAAAAATAATTCATCTCAAGAAATACATATACAATTACAAACTGAAAATTAATTTCAATAGTTTAGTCCACAAGTCCATAAATATAATAAATTAGATGTAAGAAGGTTAAACAAACGATTGTTAATATGTGTTTTAAAATATAAATAAATAATGAGGATTGTCAATTGATAAAGTTAAAATTATTTACCAAAAAATTAACAGAAAATATCTATATAAATTAAGCAAATTCTATGTCTGTCAAGTCACAATTCCGGATGAACCGGGCTTCCATTATGAAATTCGGCCATATTTAAAAATGTTGAAATCAATGTTTTTTTTTTTCTTCATGAAAGTACATAAATGTTAATATTTGGAAGGAGCTTTAAAAACTGACAATTTTTTCTGCATACACTTATTCTGTTACTTTAATAATTTTAGAGATATTTCAATTCTAAATGCATACTCCACTGAACAAAACATAAACACAGCGTGATTCATTTACAGCATGATTCTCACTAAAAAATGAATCACTGACAAGATCTATTTTACCATCATGTTTTGTTATTATTGAAGTGTGTATAATGTTTTTCAGTGTGATGTTTGAAATTCAGCCTACCAGTGTGACGTTTATACACATTTATACCAGTGTGACGTAATATTATATTTGCTTGGCTCCTGCACCTGCAATTGTTTGCGTGCTTGATATTATATTTTGTGTTATTGATACTTTATAATAACTGAAGATGGCAACTTCAGTAGATACTTCAGTCAATATGATGGAATACATTTTAAGTTGTAATTGCACTTTTGCATTGATATGTTGTGATGTTTGAACTTCAGACAGAAGGAAGTGGAACTTTGCTGCAATCGCCGAATAGGGCATCTCAGTCCATTGTGATATTTCTTTTTCTAATTCTCAATAAATGTTCATGTTGTTCAACACCTGGAAGTCTTTAATACAAAAGAACTGAACACCTACTGTGTTTAGTTTTTAATTGATTTTGGTTAATAAAATTGAGATTTTTTTACTTTTCAGCTTTTAGTGATTTATTATAAATGTATATATTTTATGTTTTACTTTTCAGGGTTTTTTGCTCCAATGATGAAAGGTTAAATCTAGCTGAATTCTGAGGACTTTAATTATAAATTTACATTTTTTATATAGGGTTTTCTTTTTATTCATGCATATAACATTTCACATGCTTTTTTCTTATGTTATTTATACTGTGTTGCATTTTTAAATTGATTTTGGTTAACAATTATTCCACAATTTGACATCTTTACTTTACAGCTTTTAGTGGTACAGTCTGCAAAATGTTTTTGTGTATTACTGCCAAAGGAAATTGTTTTAACGTTTTTCATGAATCTTATTGTAAATTGATAAGTAATTAACTGCTATTAACTATTAGTAATACTTTTAAAATTCAATAATTAACTTAGTATTAATTTTTAAAGTTTATTAGTTTACCTAAATAAAGCTTTTTGTTTAAATGTTTTTGTGCGGGTTTGTCATTATTTATCGTGTTTATGACCTCAACATCAAATAAAATGGATGCGCTCCCCTGAAATATTAAAAAATTTATATTCTTTAATTTCTTGAAAACAAGCTTTTTAATGCCCATTTGTTTTAATAAACTATAATTATAAAAAATACTTAAATTTTATTTTGCTCGAGTCAAGAGGTTAATGCTGTTCTGTTAGAATTCGATTAAAGACTGGCATATGAAAATTTATCTTTTTGTAATGCAGGTATGCTCATATCATACCAGGTTGGGGTGGGTGTTAATAGGAATAAAAATTTTTTCTTTTTGTGGCGTGGGGGAAGACTGCAAATTAATAGTGCCTCTTATGGAAATTCTCACTCGCACTGAATCAATTCAAAGCCGTTTGTCTGGTGGATGGATGGCCTGAGCATAGCTGGCCGAAGCCCAAGCATAGCCGGGCAAAGCCCGGCTAGTTTATTCATAAAAAGGATGGAAAATAGCGGAAAGATGATGAAAACTTTTGGTTTATTAATAGAATACAATTTTTCAAAATTTTTAAAGAAATATTTTACTAAAATTTTAATTTCTAAGAAAAGTACTAAAAGGAAAATAAAGGTCAGTTACAAGATGCTTAAAAAAGAAGAAAAAAGAAAAGAAAAAAAATTAAAATTCTTCAGTTTCAAAGAAATAGAATGATTTAAAATTGTTCATAAAGTTTAAAAAATGAAATAACTAAAAATTCACCATTTTTTAAAATAAATTTTTAAATCCTCATGGAAGTGCATTTGTATTCACTATATCTTGGAGATATTTGAGGGTGAATGTCAAGGAAAAAGTTAAAATGACCTGATTAGAACTCTTTAGCATATATATATATATATATATATATATATATATATATATATATATATATATATATATATATATATATATATATAATAAATGAAAAAAATAACAAAATACCATAAGCAATTACCTCAAGTTCATTTAATCTTTGCATTCGTGGTGTAAATCTGAAGTTGTCTACATCTACAGCAAATGGTGGTTGCCATTCCTGTAAAAATTATATCTCGCATTTAGTCGTTAAAAATACATGTAAATGAATATAAAAATAAAACAAATAAAATTACAATGAATCTATTACTAATGATAAAGAATATGGGTAAACTTTGATTTCAGCCAACTAAATTCAAAAAAGGAAAAAACTCCAAAGCTTATATTATCAATATTTAACAGATTTTATAATGGTATCTTTCAAGAAACAAGTTAAATATTGAAGAATGTTATCCATGGAAAATTTCTTAAAACTGAAAAAAAAAAAAAAACTGTATTTTACCCTTGTTTTATGAAAGCAACTGAATCCTATTATTGAAAATTTTTCAAAGAAAAAGAGTATGCCTTCAACTAAAACTACACATGATATAACAAACATTCTGAACTTTCTAATATGGCTGGTTAGTTTACAGCACTAGAGTCATCTTTTGCTATGCAACAGCTATATAGACTAGGATCTAAAGCCAAACCTTTCGGAAATGCTACAAACACCAATGGATTTGAACCAACAGCCCATATAAATTGTTCATACATAAGTAAATGTATAATTTACACAAGTAAATTGATTTTTTTAAGCAATGATTTATCATTCTATGATAATATGCATTATACTTCCCATTACCAAAAAGTCTTATAAAACTTTTTAAAAAAATATATAAATAATTAAGTCAGACAATCTGCTAAAACATGGGAACTGTCCAGATAAAAATTAAAAGCATTAATTTTCAGATTCTGTAGTAATCAAAGCCCTAGTGTAGAAGCATTAAAAACTAAATTAAGAAACTATGTAATTAAGCATAATACAAATGGAGGAAATCAACTAAATAGTGAGGATTTAAAATAAATTTTATCACAGCATAAAAAATACAAAAGTAACGGCTTACAGCATCAAGTATAAAATAACCTACATACATACTGAGCAATTTACACAAATTACACAATTTAGCAATTTACACAATTTTACAAAAATTTAGCTATCATAGAATTTACTGTCCTTTTAGCAGCTACATGGGAAAGATGGTAAAAATTAAAAACAAGTTTTATACAATGAAACAACACAAAAGTATAGGTTTGATTTTCTTGAAAGATAATATATATTTCTTTAAACAAAGAAAAAAAAAGTTTTGCAATATGTCTTACAATAGTTATACAGAAACTTACTTGTAAATATAAGTAAATACATAGAAAAATGTTTAGAGTTAAAATATTTTTAGAAATATTTAAGAATTTCCTTTTGAATATTACTTTAAAGTCATGTATTGTCTACCTCCCATCAGAAGAGACCTGGAACTGGTTTTAAGGTTACTGCCTTTGGGAGGTCGATTCTCGAAATGAGGGGTCAGGGATAATCAACATCCCAATACCATTTCCTGCGGACAGTATTTATCGCTCTTTACGCACTAAAAAATTATGAAGGTTTTAACTATTTAGGCTTTAAGAAAACAAAAGCATTTTTTGATTTCTATTTTCATGTAATCAGTGTATTTTGAAACTTTTAACCCTGCATCGTACTACTTACTATTTCCCAAAGTAATGTGAGGGAGTTTCAGAAATCCTCAATAAAATTTAGAGTCATGTTTACTTTTATAAATACAAGATCATAGAAAAATTTATTATTATAGATGCAGATTTCTGGGTATTTGTGTTTTTGTAATTGTTAGTTTTTTCTTTCGCTATAGGAGACAATCTGTTTCAGTAATTTTGATTTCATTTAAAATAAGTATGGCTAGTTATATTAATTGATGCAAATGTAAAACAAATGGGCTTCAAGAAACTGATGACAGCATGAATAAATGATAAAAATTACACTACTGAAGTATGGTTTTCAATTATAGATTTTTTTTCATTGTGTGTATTGTACAGAGTTAATTATCAGTTTTTGGATTTATGTAAGGCATTTCTTACATATCCTATTTTTTACAGAATTTTGTTTTTATTTGGGATATAAGTGGTGGGTTCTAGAAATGAGGGATTAAACATAAAATGATTATATAAGACCTTAAGTTATGAAAAAGTATTTAAGCCAGATTTAATTTACAGAACTAAATTTTTAACAAATAAAAATTTCTAGATTTTTTATCAGAAAAATCATTTATGATTTGATCAAATTTTAATATCCTCATGCTCTATAGAAAGTATTGAAACGTCTCTACTGCGATAGTTGGTCTCAGGTATGTTTTAATTAATTTTAATCTAGAAAAACTTCTGCTCCCAGTTCCTATTCAGAAAGCCAGCAGCTCTGTTATTCATATCATCTGAAATTTTAGAATTTTTATGGGTTTCAGAAATATTAAGACTGAAGAACGTTTTAATGCTTCCATTTCTTTAACCAGCATATTGAGATATACATCTGTATGTTTCACACACTTCATTTGGTTTTATTCTTCATAATTTTTACAATACTATTAAAGCAATTTTCTTTTATTATACTGTTAAAGCAATTTTCTTTTAAACATATTTTTAATTTTTCTAGTCTAATACGTCAAATCGGCTTGAGGGCAGTTCTGCCCTTTAAAGTGTTATGATGACTAGACTAATGACCTCCTCTAATGCAAAATCACATGCAACTAATATTTTCAACACTTTATAAAATTCTCCATTTTCTACAATTTAACTACGGAAATATTTCATCATTTCATCAAACTCTAATTTCGTTATCTGTGAAATATCTTCTCATAACTTGGTTTTGGTTAGCCATATTTTTGCCCAGTTTAAAAATTAAATGAAAACGTGAAAGATGTTTTGCTTAGTTGCAAGTTTATAACCTGAAAAAAAAAAAATATAAGAAATCAGATTATACAGCAAATCATGGCAGTTACTATTCCAATAGGTATAGTGCTTAAAATAAGTTTCCTATAAATTGTTAACTGCAGATGTGTATTCCTCCCCACTTGTCTCTTGTAAACACTGCCTTTTCTAAGGGTTAACCATTACCCATCAGCAGAAAGAACCACCTGTTCGACTCTTCCTTGGGGCAAATATTATTTGGCAAAAAGTGGGGGATGTTTGGTGACAATCTCCTCACCTGCCGTTGACCGTCGCTTTTGACAATTTCCACCCCTTATGAAAAAAGAACTACTCACAAGTGACCACTTTCTGAGGGATCTGGAGGAGACCAATACCTCTATGTAAGTTTGAATTTCTGCTTGAAATACTGATTATTTTTCCAATCCAGTGATTCCTGTAAGTGACAATGGAATTTAAGACTAAGCTTTGTCCTAGAGATTAGTCCTTTAATTGAAGACTAAGTCCCTCAGGTATAAGAAATACAGGACAAAAAGAAAGGGCCTCCAATTTCAAGAAAAGATAAAGGAATAGAAAAATTTTCATTACAATAAACTTCTAATGAAATAAATGCTTAAAATATTGCTATATTGAAAGGTGGCTAATGGAAAAAACAAATGATGACATCCTTGACATAATCTTTGAAGTTGACAATGTTGAAATTGTAGATAAATACATTAATCGCAGAAACTGAAGAAGCAGGCTAAATATACATTAAAAACCCGACAAAAATTCTAAAACTATAACTGATTATCTTAAATAAAAATGAATGGTACTCTCTCAAACTGACCTGTTGCAAACATTATACAAAAAGTTACCAATTATAATTTTGAAAAATTGCTAATTAAATAAAGGGAATTCAAGAAAATATACTCTCTTTTCACACCATATTTTAACTTTTGCAAACTACATTTTAAAGTTCAAAAAAGAGAGAGAGAGAGAGAGAGAAAGAGAGATGAAGGCTGACTTTTCACATCAAGTTATTTTCTGCGAACTACAATTCTACTTCCAGGGCATGTATATTGTTATTCCTTTCATACAGAAATTCAGTTTAAAAGAAGTATACATAAGAAATGAGTAGATCTACATCAGAAAATAAATCTTTAAATTAAATTTTCATGTACATTTCTGTCCACTTCGTATGTGCATTTTAATAGAGTTGTTTAGTTAGTAACACCATGGTACAGGGGTTATTCTGCGATTTGTAATTATATGTTCCAAAGATCAAACCCCAGTCTCTGCAAGCATATGAGAACAGCTTTTCCTCACAGAGAGTTTAGCAACAGGTTGGTATAATGGGAAAGTACAAAACAAATTAATCACATATAAATAAGGTTTTTGTTTGTTTTTTAAATTCATGCAGAAAGTAAAGATATTGAAAATTCCTATTTAAAATATATATATATATATATATATATTTTAACCCACTTGTCTAAAGACATACATTGCAATGATTTGTTCATGCATTAACTCAGAAGAACTATTCAGATTAACGAACATAACCCAAGTGCTACAACCATTCAGACTAGGAACATCTGGGGCAACATCTGGTGGGTTTAAACCCTCTTCCACTCTTATAAACATCACTTAGAAAATATTCACTTTTATAAATTTTATTGCTCTTATTGAGATTTCATATTAATTGGTATTAACTTTAAAAGATAGTATATAATTAATTCTTCATATAATGTCAATAGGGATAAACCTCCAATGAAGGGACTTATTTAAGGGAAAAAGTGCCTTATCCATCCTTATTAATGGAGGTAATGGTTTCTTCAAAAATTTAAGTAGACCAAATACTTCTTTTTAACACTGAGGATATTAGTTTATAGTTTAATAGATAGGGTGAAGTAGGGTATGTGAGAACGCAGGCTTAAAACCCTAAAAAATTCAACTTTTAAAAAAAAATTTAAGTGTACTTTGCAGGAAAATTCTTGCTCTACTGTCATATATAGTTTTTATTTACAGAAAAAAAATTTTAAAATGGAAAATTTTCATACCTACCAAACCCTTGCATTTTAACTAAGGTACCCAAGTTAGAGTACTAGCCAAAAAAAAAAAAAAAAAATTAATTAACCATAACACAAGAGTTATTTTGAAAATACCCACTTATTCATTAAGAAATGAATACAAATAAAATATAAAAACTTTTTTTTTGCAATATATATTTTTTGCAGGGTTTATGCTTGCCCCATAAAAATTTTGTGTCGGGCAAGTGAGAACACAAAGGTTGGGACAACTGGCCTCATATACCGAAAAAAACCTGCCTTTGTGTTATAACAGCCATATAAATAGTTTTTCTTCCCAACATATGTTTTCTAGCTGCAGAAACTTCATAACCAACCACTTTTTGCCATATTTCTTTAACAGCTGATGATTGTTTTTAATTCTTTAACATTCAAAAATAGTAAATTATTCAACTGAAACAAGTTTTTTGTTGTAGGTTTGAAGAAGTGAATTGTAACAAACTAACTTGTTTAGACTAACTGTTAGTGAATGTGAGTGGAGTGGACATTACTAACTGTGTGTGAATATATTGAATTTCCAATTCTGTTGTCACTATTTCTGAATTGCCTTTAGTACCAGATGACGACTTAGTGTTCCAGGAACTAATTTTCTCAGTGTCTTTTTGGTCCTACAATAATCAGTAGGGCCTAAGCAAAGGAAAAAACTTTTAACATACATTTGTTACTCTAGAACAAATACAAATATACTTATTTTGTTAATATTTGGACATTACTGACAGTGCTAACTTGAACAACAAATTTCTCCACAACGAAAGAATGTTAAAAATAAAAGAAATAAAAGAAATAGCATTTTGTTCAGCATGAAATATCTATTCTTGCCCTACTTATTTTGCTATTAGGCCTACTCATTTTGCAACTATGATTTATTGGGACTCGCGTTCTCACTTGTCCCAAGTGCAGGAGCAAGTGAGCGCAAAACTCAAAAACTTTAAATATTTACAGCAAAAAAAGTTGAGAATAGACTTTTTTTTAAATAAAACTATAAATGTAGAACATAACCAAAAGCATGTATGCAAATTTTCATACAAATACAACAACGTGTTAAAATCTTATTTATATTCAAAGTGGAACTATATGATTTTGCACTCACTCACTCCATTTCACACTACCAGATAAAACTCAAAATACAGTCTTGATAAAACAACAACTGGTAAGACTGCTATTTTGGAACAAAAGAACTTGATCTTAGTGAACTTCTGTTTTGGTACAAAAGAAATTGGTTCTGATGAACTTGCACTCAATCACAAACTAGAAACTTACTTGTAATTTAAAATATTCCTTACATGCTGATTTAGAGAAAACTACTATATTTAGTCTTATCCATAATGACTAGACAGATTAGTTCTTTATATTCTTAGACACTTTATTCATATACCTTAGACATATAAATAAAATTCTGGCAGTAAGAAAAGTTTTCAGAGATTTTGATGCCTACTCATATTTAATTTTAAAAAGAATGTAAAATCTATTATCATAGTCAAAATACATTTAAAAATCGCTAACTACTAAAATTTCTCAATATTATACCATATATTATACATGAAATTTATAATAAAACACTCAAATTTATAATTTAAGTGAACATTCCCAAATAAAATCAGCACATTTGAAGTTCATCTTTGTAAGAGCATTAAAAAATAATATACTTAATAGAACACTATCAGACACAAAAATTTTAAACAGGAATTTTTTTCTGCTATAATGTTACACAAAATTATCAGAGAGGATTTTAAGAAATGGCATTAGAATTCCTTTCTAAACTACTAAATTCACCTCCAAATCCCTTACAATATTTTTTTCCCTTTCTTGAACTCTTAATAAATATAGGACCTGAAAGAAAAAACAGTCTCCAAAAAGACCTCAGGTGAAGGATAATTGAATAAAAGACTAAGAATTTTCAATTTTACAAATCAGTTCTCAATTTTATTTGAAAAACAATTTTCACTTAGAAAAATAAGATATTACAGCACAAAAAATATATATTTTTTTATAAATAAGACAACTATAGTAATTTTTGATACATCCAGCAAATAATTTCCTACCAGAAAAGTTAAAAGGATTTTTTCAACCCCAAAGGCAGCCATTTTGAAATTTTTGAGGTAGGTATGTTTCAATAATAAAATTATAGTATAATCATGCTAATTAGCATTTAAAATGGCATAAATTGCGACAAATATATAAAATACATTATAAAAATATATCAAATTCCTAAATTTCAAGTAATTTCTTAAAAATTAGTTCAATATAATTTTTTGGTCCTAATTATAAGTACATATGCTAGATCCAATTAAGGCTTTCTAAAAAGCGAATAAAACGTCAAAATTAACATAGATAAATTAAATTATATTTAACGTGGCAATTAAAAGTAAAAAATTTTAAATATTAATAATACTAAAATTTCTAACAACACTATATGCACACACTATTGAGTCAGCATCAAAAACAATATTTTATACGGTTAAGTACATAAATGATTCATTTTTAAACTACGTATTCTTCCTGTAAAACATAAGAAAAAATTGCCTAATAATTACAATACATAGCTTACCGAGAAACAATAGTAAATATTCTATAATCCAAATTACTTTACAACCCACTTACTCCAAACCCTAATGAAATAAAATAGCGATATTCTACACGAACATTAACAAGAACAAAATATTTATAATATGGTTTAATCCATTAAATTATTTTAATAGATTACATTACCATACACAGATTTTAATGCACAATATTTCACATCAATTTTAAAAAAAATATGTTAAGAATTGTAACGAGAATAAATGGGTAAAACTCAGAAAGACTCACTGCTGGTGGTTTTATTTTACAAATTCCTGTTTTTTCAGCTATAGGCCGGATTTTAGCAATATATGCGAGAGGATCTTTAAATTCTTCTGTGGTGGGTTCGAAAACAGGAGCCTCAGGTGGAGGTACAAACTCAAAGTCAACAGTATTCATTTCACAGCAGTAAGGGATGAATAGGAAGGATGTAGAAAAGTAAACATAATTAAATCTTATCGAATGTTTCACGCAAAAATGTCGCCTTTGTCTACACTTTTCAGATACAACAAGACAAGCTGTTCAGTTCGTTCCTTAAAAAGCGAAAAAAAAAAAGGTTACACACAGCGCATATATAAAATGACAATAACAAATAATGCCAAAAGCACCACGCACGACAGCTTTACACCTCCCTTGACAGATGGCGCTGCAAAAAATTCAGTAAAATTTTTTTTCTGAAAAATACATCTGTTTTTTCACTGTAACACTCTGAGAATATTTCAGTAACTGTCTTTTTTGATTATTACAATAAATTTCAACCTACATACATGTGGGAAAAAATTTATTATTACTATAAAATAGTAGATTTGTAATGTGATTAAATGACCCCAAAACTGGAAACTATCCGAAGTTTCAGGAGTAACTAGTTTTGAAACAACGACTGAGGAGTTCCTTTTTTTTTTTAATTTGTCACTGACATTTTTTTTAGTTCATTAAGACATATTTGACAACCGATGGATAAATAGCGTTTTTCAAACGTAACGTCCTTTAAGCACTCAGTGTTCTCTGGTTGTGGAAAAATATCAAACTAACCAGACATTGCAAAAATGTAGAGGCACCAGAGAGCAAGAGCTCCTTTATCCTCATTATTGATGTTAGTATGCGACAAAAGATTATCATTCACAAGGTTACAAATAGTGTTTACAATGATTAAGGCAGGAAAAAAATTAATTTGTTGATAAATCAACTAATTAACTAGAACGAGTTCGAGTAATCAATGTGGCATGGATATAACTTAAATGGTAATGGGGAATTTTAACTATGGATGAGACTAAAACTATAAAATAAATTTGAAAAATTAGGTGATGGAAATTTTGAAATGAGACTAGGTTAAAACATAAGTTAGTAGAAGAGGCTAAAAGGGCGGTAGGTCCGAAATCCATAAGACTCGAGTCAGTGGCGTAGCTACATATTCAGCAGCCTGGAGCAAGTAAAATCGGTGCACCCACTTGTTTCTCGGAAGATTTCTGGCGAAATTTGCTTTCTATCTAATATTCTTATTTCGATTTAAAACCTTACTTAATAACAATTTATTTGATATTAAAAACATTTCAACAATAAGAAATTCAATTTAATAAATACACTCTGTCACAAAAAAATATATGCACCCAGAAGGAAACGAGATACTATCACGAAACTTAACATGTATGTAGTGTATGAGGAGATAAGCAGGTGATTACAAATTCAGAAGAACAGACCGTTTTATTAAGAAGATATGGCATTAAAAATGTTACAAATCAGTAAGTAGTAAAACCACCTCTGGCAGCTATACAAGCCGGAACACGGCGTGGCATCGAATCAGTGAGGTCACCTATGACCTCCTGCGGAAGATCATGCCATAATCTTTGCAACTGGGCAGTTAATTCACCAGTATTCGGGGACGGCTGCAGTTGCCTTCCAAGCACGTCCCAGACGTGCTCTATTGGCGAGAGGTCTGGTGACCTGGCAGGGCATGGGAGTACGTCATATCTTTCAAGACACTGTTGGGAGAGTAGCGCAGTATGTGGACGAGCGTTGTCTTGCTGATAAATGGCACCTGGGTGACTTGATATCATAGGCAGTACAACTGGCGTTAAAATCTCGTCTACGTAACTGCGTGCCGTCAAAGTGCGTTGAAGGATGACTAGAGGTGATTGTGTGTCCCAACAAATCGCTCCCCACACTGTCACACCTTGTGTAATCGCCGTATGCCTCTCGACAATAAATGCCGGATCGGACCGGTGGCCTGGCCGCCTCCACACGCGTATGCGCTGGTCATCAGCATTGAGACTGAATCGGGATTCATCGCTGAAGATCACACGCCTCCAGTCGGTCACACTCCAGCTTGCCCGAGGTCGACAAAAATCCAATCGACACTGCCTATGATGTGGGGACAGTGGTAGGCGTCTTAATGGACGTCGGTTCCTTATACCTGCGTCGGCCAGTCGTCTCCTAATGGTTTCCCTTGATACCACAGGATGTCTGTAAGGAGGTAAATGGCGTCGAATCGATTCTAGAGACGTTGTTGGTGCGGACATGTCCGCTCTTATGATTGCGCGATCCTCGCGCGCATTTGTGTTCCTGGGACGCCCTGACTCTCCGCGACGGTAGACTATCCCTTCCGTGATCCATTGTTGGCAACACTGAGCAACTACCATATCGCTCCGACCGAGGTGGAGGTCAATACGCCTGTTCGACTAACCTGCTTCTCTGAGGCCTACTATACGCCCTTCTCAAAGTTCGACAATTGTTCGTACAGTCGCCGGTTACCTCTCAGAGTCAACAAATAGCAATTCTTAGTTCATATTGCTTGTTAGCAATATGAACTAAGAATTACTTTGAGGGTCCATTAATTACTTGCCTTTCCGAAGTTTGACGTCATATTTTGCATTTCCATTTTAAGCCGATTCAAATTAAGGCGATTCAATTCACAACTAAGCCGAATTTCGTTTGACGCAAATTTCGTTTAGATTGCGTCATGTTTGGCAAACTGCCGTGCGTCATATAATTAAACATAAAAGTCTTCAGTTTCCGGTAGATGGCGTATTTCGTAGAAGTTACAAACCGATATTTGAATATCGGCTTTTTATATGAGTATATAAGCCGTGAACACGTTCAGGAAATCGATCAAGGAGCTTGTGCCTGAGCTGATGAGATAACAGGATGTTTATCAAGCCTGCCTAGAGTAAGATATTTTTGTATTACTTCGATATTTAAATCCTTATGATATTTCATCACAGTATGGGAAAATAGACTGTTTTTAAGAATTGATGTAATAGAAAAACCCGGCGTACATTACCAAGTGTTACTAATGAAAAGGAAGATATTGACATTGTTGTTTTAACTAATTTTAACTAATTTTTCCAAATGAATAAAACTTTTATGTTATTGTTAAAAGACTTGTCGTCTATACATTATGTTGAGCTTCTTTAATGGTTTTAAAGTATACCTTTTTTAACAAACATAGCTTTTACTGCACATTTTTACTCTGCTATTTAAAGATACATATTAGAAGAATTGTAAGAATTGCTGACGTACATGTTTTTACATGTACGCTAACACATCTCTAGTCACAATACCGTCCATCCAAGTCGACAGATTTGTTTGAATAACCCTATGGCACAAGCAATCATGCTTTTAAACTCTCCCAGCTGCGCAGCTCATATGCGCATAGCGCGCTTACCCTTGTCTCATTGCCGTCGAAATTTTAATCATTTGCGTATTTCTTACAAGACTACATTCCTACCAAGTTTCGTGATAGTAGCTCGATTTCTTCTGGCTGCATATTTTTTTTGTGACAGGGTGTATAAATATAATAATAAAACAAATTATAATTCTTTAAGAACGGAGTGCCTACTAATATTAAATACATATTTTATAAAAGACAAAATGTATTTATGCATGTTCAGTTTCCACATAAAAAAACTTCAAAATTGTTGTTTTGTCGCTTTTTCGCTTGCAAATCGGTCAAACACTTTCTATTGATCAAGTTGACAAGCTATTGTTCTTTCAATTGATATAGTGGCCAAAGAGCTAAGACGGTGTTGTGACATGATGCTTCTTAAATATGTTTTGATTAATTTTAGCTTTGAAAAACTTCGTTCTTATGTCGCTGTCGTCACCGGAAAGCTAAAAAAGATCATGATGCTGTAATAATGTCAGAGAAGCTACTTGAGGATGCGGTGTGAATTCAAAGTAGTTCAGCAACTTCGCCTATAGAAGTAATTTGTTTTAATTAAATATAAAAACACATCTTAAATCGAAGAAGTTAAAGTTAGGTGAAATATCGGAAAGATTTGCCGATTGTAACAATTCTGATCCTTCCAGGATATTTTTATTTGGTGACGCAACGAGATATGCAGGTGACAAACATTTAAAAAGTGTACATAATTGTCGAATGGATTTAAATTTAACAGTTAGTAATTAATTATTAAATCCATTACTTTGTAAAACACCTCGACTTTGAAACATTTTTCACGGTTTTCAATGGGTTCGTCTACCTGTCATTCCCCAAAGAATTTTTTTACACGACGCAATCTTTTTTGGGGAAAACAAAGTTCAATATTCCATAGAGCTGATAACTCAAGGACATCGTTTTTAACAAACTCCCATTTATTCCTTAAGTTCTGGAATTGGGTTAGGAGTGTTGAAAGTATCTCAACGGATTTCTCTATATCTTCATGAGTAACTTGCAGCATTTTCTAGACTGTATTAATAGGTTCAAGTATTTTACTTTGTACAATTATCAAAATAATTGTTGAAAATTGTTCAAAATAATTAATCAAATTTTTAGCTTTACGTTACTCGTCATAATTTTTCCATTCAATGATAAGTAGGTATTTTTATTACATCAAAAATAACGAGAATGTAGTGTATTAAGAGTCTGAACACGGGAAGACCATCGTGATGGACAAACTCTTTTAAATGTTTTTGCTAAGTTGGTTTGATTCGTTTCCATTAACATTGCCCAACGTCTAACAGAACTGAAAAAAATGTAAATATTTTCTAGCTGTTCATAAAATTGCCTGACTTCCTATACATTGGTGACACTGTCGTTGATCATTAAATGTAAATTATGAGAACAGTAGTGCACAAATCTGGCAGCGGGGTTTCGTTGTCTAATTCTTGCTTGTAACACTGAGTAGGCACCACTCATATTCGCAGCCCTATCGTAATCTTTACACCGCAATTTGGATTCAATTTTTAAGAGGCGTTCTTAATGAGCACATAGAGTCTAAGAGGTATCACATTGCAAAATTTCAACTTCCTAGAACTTACGGTTCCAGAGATGCATTGATGAATCAGTCAGTGGTATTTGGCTTTTATATGTATAAATTTAGTCAACAGGGTTAGCAGTTTAGTTGAGCAACATTTGCTCTAAATTTGTTGTTGAGTTTCTCTTCCAACTTATATGCATTTTTAATTTTAATTAGCGTACTGTCTAGCCGCAGAGATATTACTTGGAGCATCTCATCAGAAACAACCCTCCCAAATATAAACTAACAAAATTTTAGCCGGAGATACAGTGATCAGTCAGGCAGTATTTTATTTTGGGAAGTCTCTTTGGCCTCCCTTAAAGATTAAATTTTTTTAATTATCTCTTAGAGAGCATCTAGGGCCTAAGAGCAACACCAACAAAATTTTAACTTTCTTGAAAACATGTACCAGAGGTAGGTTTTTAATGTTTTTTTCTTTTTTTTGGGGGGGGGGGAATTAAGCTCCTTTTAACCCCTTAAATTCTGTATTTAAAAAAAAAGACTTCTTTGTGCGCACCTAGGGTCTAAGAGAAACCACCATATAAAACTTCAGCTTCCTAGGTCTCAGGATTCCAGAGATACAGTGTCTGTGTGTTTTTTGGGGGGAGGATTATGCCCCTATTCGCCCCCTTAAAATTCTAATTTATTAAAAAGATTTCTTAACGAGCACCTAGGGCATAAGAGCAACCATCATGCACATTTCAAGCATCCTAATATTTATGGTTCTAATGATTTGAGTTTCTTTTAACTCTCATTTTGAATATTTTTTATGAATTTCTGTTTTGTCATTAGCAAGCAATTTTTAATTACATCTAAGATTATTTTTAATCGAAATTTCGTTCTCCATCTGCCGATTTTTTAAAAAAAATTATCTCATGCGGTTTCCACATACATATTTATATTTTTATAACATGCTGCTTTTGAAAATGTTTGCCGCCAACTTTCAGCTATAATACGTAACTATTAGGTAGTATCTATTATTCTTTATGTTGCAACATCAATTGACATAATAATTTATAAACAAATCACTTACTTTTAAAATTATACTTCGGTGAATCCAACAAGACGCTGTAGATAAGTAAATTAGTAAAGTAATAGTCATAATTTGTACGAAGTCACTTAAACAGAACAATAAATTACAGACCACAGTCTCAGTAAGTTTTAAAAATTGTATTACACAAGAATCATCTTCAAATTCTTACACTGCACAAAGTAAACAAAGGGAATGTGAAGCGCTAAATCCTAAGCTTGCTTTAAAAAAATCCCGAATATTTGCCCCTGTTCTACGCCGATGTTAAGGCTGCTATGTACTAAAAAAAAATCTCTGTTCGAACCCCTGCATGTTTTTGACTCTTGTAGTGGGAGGAGTCACTAAGTTGACCGTTAAAGAGTTCTACCCCCGCCCGTTTAGAATGACATTTGAAGGATTGTAATGACTCTCGCCATAGGGTGTGAAGATGTTCCGGCCATCTCCATCAGTGGCACACCCAGGATTTTTTCTTGGGGGGGGGCGAGATGAACGGATAAAAATATTCATAATGCAAAATCAATATTCATAATGCAATTTCTATTCTTTGGGGAGGGCAGGGCCCCTAGCCCCCTCCCCTTGGGTGCGCCACTGATCTCAATTTCCTGATACGACACCCAACTGGTAGTAGTGTCCAACACCGGGCAAAAATTCAAAGCGCGGCTAATCAGAAGTTTTTACCAGACTCCTGTCGCAACCTATGATCGGCCCGGCTCGAAGTATAGCAGTGGCGTACGCAAGGGGGGGTTGATGGGGGTTATAACCCCCCCCCATTGGTTCTGATTACATATATTATTTAATTAGGTTTACGCTTTGCACTGATTGCTCAAAACTACTCTTTCATAGTAATAGTCCAGTCAAATTAGCTCAGAATGGCGGCGAATCATGCATTAAATGAAGGGGTTGAGATTTTATCAGGAATATGTAGGGGATGGTTCCCTGAGCAACGCATAATAAAGTCCCCTCGATTTCAGGCGCCTCGGGGGGGGGGTTTATGAGGTCACTTTTTTCAGTTTTTGGCGTTTATCTCGAAAACGGTGCGTCGCAAAGAAAAATGTCATGCCCAAAAATTAAAGCTTATAAAATTCCCTTCCAAATGGTATATTCATGCTTGTACCCAAGTTTTACCGTTTTCGAGATATGAGCCGTTGAATATGAAAATTTTTCAAAAAAAGTGGTAGCGGTTCAGGTATCTTGTCAAACTTTCTCTTCTAACTCTTTCACCTTCCATTTCTCAGAAAACTCGTGATAGAGAAAGTTGTAGAGCGAAAAATTTCATTCAAAAATGTATAGTGTTATGCTAATTTATCTTCACCAAGTAAACAGTTAGAGCGTTTTGAAGTTTAGGGGGTTCTTTTCAACATTTTGCTTGTAAAATGCTCGTTACTCAAGTTTCGTTTCCATGGTCTGTAACTCTCTTAATCACTTTGTATGCTGTTTAATTATATACGTATAGTATTCATAACCCATATAAATAATAAATTATGTATACCTGTACGTATAATGTATATCTCATAATATACAGAAGAACACTTGTAGTACAAAGGAGGAAGTAAGAAAACAAACCAAAATGCATAAAAGTTGTTCATATAATCAAAAAATGGTTATCAAAAGTAAGTTCAAACAACAGTTACATTAAATATATTATATACAATTTATTTCATCAATTGCTTTCCTGTATATTAAAAGCCGTCAATCTGATACTTCGGAAAAAGTTTCAAACAAGAAAAGTCTTTACTATCATTTTAGCTTCTGTAGAATGTCCGAATTTTCATGAACTGATTTCCCACAAAGGTGGCATCCCATTATAATGCCACGATCAAAGTCACTAAGATCCTTTGACTTTCTCATCGTCTCACATACGCATAAATATGACCTGACAAACCACTACCAATACTTTTATAGCTTTCGGTTACGCATCAAATTACGTCACCTGCTAGATCCACTTCTTTAGGGGGGTGTCCGGATACTTTTGGCCGGATAGTGTATAACGTATTATTGAATATTAATGTATTATATAAATTATTAAATTTACTTAATGGGGTCAGTACGAGCAAAGAAAAATGAAAGGTACCTGTGGTGATTGAGATCATGCTCATTTGGCGGGGCCTGGAACATGAGCAGGAACATTCATTCCTCAGCTCCAGTAATGTCTCCTGGTGAAGATTTGGAGTCATAAAACACTTTGGCGATGTTTGTTGTTCCATTGGCATACCGCTGGAAACATTGTACTATTGCTGATTTGCTTTTACCATAAATCGCTGACGTAGTGTCACATCCTGAGAAACTATGGATGCAGAGAATGTACTGGCTGAATGATAAGACCTGAAGATGTTGGGAAGAGTAGAGCCTGTCTTCTGTGTTTCCCCGTCCGGCCTTCATGAAAAACACATTCGTATCTCGTGAGGTGAGTGCCACAAGTTAGACGAGCAGGTCTTACCTATCTACTATCACCACAGTTGAATGAGAGGTGTTTTGCCACTCACCTCTGACAATACTGCAGTCAGCATCTCCTTTTTCTGTAGTAGACTGTATACCTCTTGCACCCACGGCCTGAACTAACATAGTAATGAACTTGGTTTTGTTCCTTTCATTGGAAAGGAAGTTTTCCTGATGAACAGTAGCCACCATGTTCTTATTGAAGTCAATATCCACTGATGTTTTACTTGATGCTCTCCGAAGTTGTTCGTCTCTTTCCGTGGAGTTCGTATCTTCATAACCATCAAAAACCACAGCTGAACTGCTGCCGTAATGGTTGATTACGTACGATACATATTGATTGCAGATGGAGGCGAAGGTGGTGTTGGTGTTCCACTTTACTCTATGAAGCAGGAAGCCGCCATGGATTACCGTGAAACTGTTCTTCACATTGATCAGTTGATTGCATTTTGGGAAAGTATCAGACAGTGCTGACCTTTTGATTTTTCTCATTATTCCCTCGGCAAATAGAGACATGGGGTATGAGGCTAACTCGTACGTTAGCAACTCCTCTACATCCCCTTCTTTCTTCTTGGTGATCAGAGTTCTTTGAAATTTCATCAGAGGCTCTACCACCACTACCTCATCATTAACTTTAATCACATTGCTCATCGCAGCTAAAGGAACGACTGAGTCCTTCTTCGATTGTTTCACTTCTGAGAAATTCATTCCAACAAAAGTGCTCATTGTACGGGTTCCAATTTTCAAGGTCTGGTAGCAGTTGACGTTACTTGTTCCAATTACTCCCGTTGAAAGTGACATCAAACAATTACGTTCAACAAAAGTCGGGTGATCAGCCAACCATTGAGCAAGCTTCCTTCTGTCTAGATCATCTGTGGTTATGCGTGATGCTCGAAACTCAACATGTTGTTCTCCTCTTCCAGTATGGACGCCACAAAACATCTCAAGTGAACTACATATTGCTGTCGCTGTGCGTGCTCCCCCAACCCATTTCGCCAACACCGAATCACTAAAGCCTCGTCCACGTGTTAGTTCTCCTTCACTCTTCATGTCACACATGAGTGTCACTTCAATTGCCATGTCAGACCACACACCAGCCATTGGTGTTCCAGTTTTGTTGACAGTGAAGTATCCACGATCTATAAAATCCTGTTTAAGTTGAAGGTGGTGAGTTGTTAGCCCCAGCATGTATTGTACATATAGGTGAGTACACTTTGCATAATGAAAATGCCCGCTGGCATGGAAGTAAGGTATCATCAGTTGGGCATATGATCTTCCCAGTTGCGCTGTGCTGCAATGAATTTTTTCATCAACACCACCATTTCACAGTACTGGACCCACAAAGCTGCTGTTGGCCCATTACCTTTGAGACATGACAATTCGTTGCTCAATTACCACTGAATGCTGGCAAGGGAGGTATTTGTGGAAATGTGCTGTGGAGTAATTTCTACTGAGGTCAGAAGTAACTGAACTACTTCTTCTTTTTCATATGGTGTGGTATCTAAATTTTTCAAAATGATCTGAGTTAAAGTGACACTTTTATACATTTGGTTTGTTTTCTTACTTCCTCCTTTGTACTACAAGTGTTCTTCTGTATATTATGAGATATACATTATACGTACAGGTATACATAATTTATTATTTATATGGGTTATGAATGCTATACGTATCTAATTAAACAGCACACAAAGTGATTAAGAGAGTTGCTGACCTTGGAAACGAAACTTGAGTGACGAGCATTTTACTAGCAAAATGTTGAAAAGTACCCCTAAACTTCAAAACGCTCTAACTATTTACCTGGTGAAGATAAATTAGCATAACTTTATGCATTTTTGAAGGAAATCTTTCGCTCTGCAACTTTTTCTATCACGAGTTTTCTGAGAAATGGAAGGGGAAAGAGTTAGAAGAGGAAGTTTGACGAGATACCTGAACCGCTACCACTTTTTTTGAAAAAATTTCATATTCAACGGCTCATATCTCGAAAACGGTAACACTTGGGCTCTAAGTTAGCACCATGAAGCTACAGAAGGAGCGGAAGCTTCAATGGGGAATTTTTCGAAAAATGAACCGATTGTTGTCGCTCACCGGTAGAGGGCGCGACATGCAAGCGAAGTGACTATTTTACATTGAGTTAAACGGCATGGTGGTGAAAGTTGTTTTATAAATTTTAAAATTTATTCTGTGTGCAGAAATATGCCAAACACGTGTTTTGCTCCGGGTTGTTCTACTAGCTATAGATCAGCCTTAAAAAGAAATAAAGAAACTGGACAGAGAAATCCTAGTATATTTGCTGCTCCTAAGGTAAGAACATTATTATTGTTTTGTGTTAATATAAGATGTATAATAATGAGAGAAAAGTACAGCTGCTGTGTTTTAAGTGAACGCAAAGTTAAGACATCTTAAGTTCTGCTGGAAATAACCATAATATTGAATTTAATCACTATAAAGTTAGCTAAATTACGTAAGTTAGTTAAAGTACGTAAAAGTATCATTTTTGGACCTATGCTGGATTGTATGTACTACTCATGATTTTTGCTTGATTTACAAGAAATTTTTTGAGTAACTGCCTATAATACTGTTTATTATATATGCAATATTTCAAGGTAATTAATAAAAAAATAAAATGATTTTTTATGCATAAAAAGTGAATATTTTTTTTAATCGAGCATTTTGCAGTCAACTACTGTGCGCATTCTATCAAAATAAATTATTAAGTTACATTAATAGTTGCTTACTATATGTGATTACAACACTTTAGACAACAAAATCTACCAAAATTTTTTAACCTTAATATATTTTAATTTTTAAAGAATTTTTTATAAGCTTTTACTCAGTCATTTTTGAAATTTCTAATTAAAAATAGTACGTACTAAAAGGTTTTAATATATTTTAGAATAATGTTGCTGGATATTGTTGCCTGAAGTATTGTAATCACATATAGTAAAAAATTATTAATGTACCTTAATAATTTATTTTGACAGAATGCGCACAGTAGTTGACTGTAAAATGCTCGATTTTAAAAAAAAAATTCACTTTTTATGCATAAAAAGTCATTTTTATTAATTACCTTGAAAAATTGCATCTATAATAAACATATTATAGTCAGTTACTCAAAAAATTTCATATAAATCAAGATTAAATCATGAGTAGTACATGCAATCGAACATAGGTCTAAAAATGATACTTTTAAAGGTACGTAAAAGTGACCACACCCCTTAAGTAAATAAGTTTTCATTGTATGATAAGCAATGTTGTTACTATAAATGCTTATGCAAAATCTGCGTACAAAATCTGCTTATGCAATAAAATGCGTACTTTGTGAAAATTCAAAAATATAGCTGATTTGTCCTTGTCAAAGTTATTTGTTTTTTTCTTTTTAATTCGCTGAAAAAATTTGTATTCAGTAATTTACCAACTTGACGATTATACCTCCGGTTTTAAAAAGTGTAATCTGAGATGCTTTGACTGATTTTTTTTCCAAAGGAAGATATTTTAAAGTATTGTCTGATTAAATACTGAATTGACTTCCTATTTTATTAGTCCTGATAAGAATTTATTTGTGATTGATAGAAAATGTTGCTTTTCTACTATGTGTGTGTGTGTGTGTTTTGGTTAATCAGTATTATTTCTCACATTTTTTTTCCATAAGAGATTATGAACAATGATAAAAAACTTTCTTCACAATTCTTTTCTGTAATTTCATTTCCTTAATTATTAAATTATTACAAAATTCTGAACTAATTTTTTCTGAAACCAATACACAATTATTCTGAAAAAGTTTATTTACTCATTTCCTTTAAGAATTTTATTGAATTGTAGCAAAAAAAAACACTTGAAATAAAGATTTTGAATGAAAATAAAAAATTGTTGAATTGAATAAATAAATTCATATTAAATACGCACTAAAATAAAACAACTTGTTTTCGCTAGGAAAAATACGAAAAATCCATATTAAAGCGTATGGTTGTCCGTGTCTAAGCCGCCCGCTAGTGCACGCGAGCGCCCTCTAGTGGCGGCGACAAAAAGGGAGACACATTTTTAACACTGAGCTGCTCCTCCTTCTGTAGCTTCATGGTTAGCACCTATACTTTTTGAAATTTTTATGAATGGCATTCCTAACTCTCCATTCACTACACTAGCCATGTTTGCGGATGACATGGCAATACTACCTAAGCATCAAAATGTTAAATATATGCACAAGTTCCTACAGAGACATATTGGAATTCTTGAACGATGGTTCGAACGCTGGAGGCTCAAGTTAAGTCCTTCAAAATCTAAAGCTATTTTTTTCAGTTACAATAGAATTCCACCTCCTCCGGTCACTAGTATGCAATCAACTGGTTCACTTTGAGAGAGAGGGCAAATACCTAGGAATTTACCTCGATAGTCGACTGACGTGGAAGAAAAATATTGAACATAACATTAGAAATTTTTTAAGCTCGTAAGGATATCGCCCACCTCCTGTACCAGAATCAAAAGGGTTTAGATAACAAACTACTCTTGTATAAAACCGTACTGCGTCCCCTCCTGTTGTACGCCGTTCCTGTTTGGGGCTCAGCGGCTGACACCCATATCCAGCGATTGCAGATAATTCAAAATAAAACACTCCGCGGTATTAGGAAGGCGCCCTGGTACCTTTAAAAACGTACTTATTCACATGGATCTGAGAATCGAACCCATTCGGCAACACATTAAAGATCTCTCATCTAACTTCAACAATAGATTATATTCAATAGACAACGAAGAAATAGCTAACCTTCCCGACTACGACCCAAGGGAATGCTATAGGCGTTCTAAGGCCACTTTGATTATTCACCCTGGTCTCCTTCCCCTTTCTTAACTCTTCCTCCAACCTCTTCTAAATTTTAATTTACATTTGCCGTTGCTTCTGGTTCTGAGCTGCGTTTTTTTGATGGATCGACCTCAAGACTATCCTTACTAATTTTTGCTTAATCGTCTGCTACCGTAATTTTTTTTAAATAAAACCTGCCACATTATTTACTTATTTATGTTTTGCTAGTATTAGTATTATTTATTTTTATTTATTTATTATTATTATTATTAATATTTTTATTATTATTCTAACTTTCAAGTCAACACTTTTCTTTTAATCCTGAGAACGGAAATATAGCCACAAAAAATTATCCATACCGAGGATATGGAGCCCTGCTCTCTGGTGCCTCGTTAATGTACCATGTCTATGTCTATGTCTACGGTAACACTTGGGTACAAACATGGATATACCATTTGGAAGGGAATTTTATAAGCTTTAATTTTTGGTTTTGACAATTTTCTGTGCTACACCCTGTTTTCGAGATAAACGCCGAAAACTGAAAAAAGTGACCTTTGGACCCCCCACCCCACCCCCCACGGTGCGTGAAATCGAGGGGACTTTATTAGGCATTGTTCAGGGGACCAACCCAGACACATTCCTGAAAAAATCTCAACTCCTTCATTTAATGCGAAATGAAAACCTAATTTGACTAGACTATAACCCCCTCCTTTGAAAATTTCTGCGTACGCTACTGAAGTATAGAAGTAAAATTTAGACAGACTTTCAAAAAATTATTTATAAGTTAAAGATATATAGGGTGATAGTATTGATAAGTTAATATATATAGGGTGATTTTTTTTTAAAACTGACACTACTCAGAGCCATCTGTAGCACGATGTATCAGCTGGAATTCCACCGAAATTAATAGAGGGACTAAGGACGACATGGGAAAGAGTTTCCATTTAAAAAAAGATTAGTTCCAAAAGTCGCCGATACGGGAAGATATGGCGCTGTTGTTGTCGGAGCACCCGAGTATTTGCATAAAAGACAAGTAAAACATCAAAATGCAAATTCATGACTACGTACGCGACAGCAGCGCCAGTATTTTGGGCTATAAAGGGCGAAATTTGTTGCTCCTTCGCTTTACAGAAGAAAGGGTCATTAGTCGCTTTTTCCCCTTCCATGGCCACCTCCCTCCCCGGATCTAACCCATGTGACATTTTACTGTGGGGTTTTTTAAAGTCTAAGGTGTATCTTGGTGGAGTCTCGAACTTGGCGGCCCTAAGGGAGAACATTTACCGGACTTTGATGAATATTCCTGGTGACATGTTACGCTTGGCCGTTGAGAACATAGTGTTCAGGATGCAATGTGTCGTCCACCAAGACTGTTGTCACATTGAAGGAGGGAGAAGTGAATTTGCTGCATAAAGTGATGTTGCAGTGAAATTTCTTTGTTATTCATTTGTCTACTTACAACTTTTTCGGTATTCATCTCTTATCTTTACAGCCCGAAATTCTGGTGCTGCTGTCGACTACATAGTCGGGAATTTGTATTTTGATGTTTTACTTGCCTTTTAAGCCAATTCTCGGGTGCGCCGACAACAACACCGCCGTATCTTCCCCTATCGGCGACATTTGGAACTCTTTCCCATGTCGTCCTTAGTCCCCCTATCAATTTTGGTGGAATTCCGACTGATAGATCGCGCTACAGATGACTTTGAGTAGTGTCAGTTAAAAAAATCACCCTGTATATATATATATATATATATATATATATATATATATATATATATATATATATATATATATATATATATATATATATATATATATATATATATATACATACATACATATATACATACATATATATATATATATATATATATATATATATATATATATATATATATATATATATATATATATATATATATATATATATATGTGTGTGTGTGTGTGTGTGATAATAACGGCCCACCATTATATAAAGCGTATTTAAAAGTACCCTGTTAATAAAGCACGACCCCTTTTTCCAAAATTGGAACCTAAAAGTAAAATAAGATAAATTATATTATCCCTGCAGATCATTATACAGGCATGTGAAGTAGCTGAACTCAATAACATCCCCAGATATGAGTGTTAGGGCCTGTTCACATAGGAGTCCGTTGCGTTGCGTTAAGGAAAAGATGACGTTGAGACGAAAATAAACCAATCATAGGCATTAAAAATTTCATTGCTAATCATTTGGAGGCATATGATTGGTTTATTTTCGTCTCAACGTCATATTTTCCTTAACGCAACGCTATGGACTTCTATGTGAACAGGCCCTTAGAAGTTATGAGATTCCGAATGTCAGTATAGTGTCAAAATTCTTGAAGAGCCCTCGAAACACTCTGAAAATATAGGTTCTGTAACGTCAAAAACAATACTTTGCAAGAATTTTATGGCCACTTATCCTACACTCAGGTCAAGAGGTTGCGGATCTAGCAAGAGCGGGATCTAGCAGTAAAGTCCCCGATAAACTTAAGTGGACACGTGAACTCCACGAATCTAAAGTCGCCCATTTAAAATATTAAGAAATAGTTAGGCCCTCTGGCGTCAATATCGCAAAGCACTTTTTACGATTTGCGTGAAAAGAAGATTTCTGTCTCTTGGTGTCTAACTCTCGTTGATGTCGGACATGCGTTCCGCTTCTGTCTTGTAATGTAAGACGCGCCCTGTAAGGCCAAGTCATGTGGCCGCTGCAGCTAATGCCTTCAAATAAATAAAGCAAGTCTTCGAAGTTGCGTCTTTCATCAATGGCTCCATGTATGCGTTTCTCGCCGAAAGTCGTAAGTGATTCCCTGGATCTACAATTCGACCGACTGCATCACACCTTCGTGCCGGCTACGCCTCCAATTAGTGCTATGCCTCTCCTCCACGGCGTGAGGTAAGGGGCATCACACACACACACATATATATATATATATATATATATATATATGAACTTTGATTGATATATATATTTTATCTTAAAAGGTTTTTTTTGTTCTAACGGGAATACAAAGCTCTCAAGAGTTATTTAAATGAATATTTAGGATGAACACTAAATGAACATTACACTATAAAATGCTGATTAACAAAATTAAATTTTTAAAAAAACCCATCATTTTTCTATTTCTCAATTTTAGGTTACAGAAAAAAATTAAAAATATTTTTGGGGTAAGATATTTGGATCAGATAGGAATGGGACATTTTCACTCGACATTGCTTCTTTTTATGAGTTTTCTGACTGGTTTGCAGGGTAAACTACATATACTTACCCTGCATTTAACAGTTTTCAATTAAACCAATTTTGTTTCGACATACCTAATTACTTGCATTTTTTTCATAACACACTGTTTCTAAAAATACACAACAAAAATTAATAATGGCAACTAGATTCAAACGAATTGATGTAATTCAGGCATCGGGGCACGGTGTATAATGTATGATTGTTTCTATGAACAGTTTTCAAATGCATTTATAAAATTGTTCAGTACATTCAAAATCTCCATGGATCCGTTCTTAATTTTTCTTATAATTTAAGATGAAAGAAAGTTTTAGAAATGATTAGTGATACTATTCATATGAGAATTTTTTAAAAGTATTTATAAACTGATTTTTATTGCCATTCTCATTATGCCCATACCTGATTACCTCACTCATTTGATCTTTGTGAGATACATCAGGTGTACTATCAAATAGTATACCATAGTACCTACTTTCTTGTATTTCCTTTATAATTGCATCTTTTCAGCTCTTTCCTAGAAAGAAAATAAACTTATTTTGAATTTTGGGGGATAAATAAAATGCCACAGCCTTCCCAGACGACTTCAGCTGTTGGATTCTTAAAATATATTTTTTGAAAATAGAATAGCAATGAGAGATAAGCTCTACTAGTTTCAGAAAGTTTCCCTTGTTTTCAGATTCTTCATCTTCTCTGTGGCCTCTAAACTAAAGGAAAAATTTTGCTTAGCCAAAAACAATGTAATATCTAACAAACGATGCAAAATATCGTTCCATTTAATCCTCTCCTTTTCTACTCCAACCTGTTGCATAGAATCAATAGACTTTGTCTGGCACTTAAATATTTCCATTTTTCCAAGTTCTCCAAATGCTTGTCAGAATTTTCATGTTGAGGCTACTTTTGGATTCAATTTCCACCAAGATTGAAATCTTGTTATGAATTTGGATGTACCTGCCTCTTCTGTATTAGTGGAAAATAGTTTACAATAGAAACAAAATAGACTTTTTTTTTTAAGAAGAATATACCATCCATTTTCTGAGCGCTTTTTCGCCACAGGGTAAATGTTTGTAAAACCATGTTGAGCTTAAGTGACGAATTTCACCCATTAGGTTCTCACCTGATCGCTGTGATGAATCAAAAGAGCCGTCTTTGTTTTGGAAAAACTCACTACCTCGTTTAAAAAATTGGTTTTCATATCCTCCGATAGGGGTGTTGGCCAGTTACCTACATCACAAAAAAGAGGAACTTTACTAATTTCGTCTGAAATTTCAATATCAGGCTCCTCTGCTTCACCTTCGTCTTGAGGTAATGTTGCGTCTCCGTCTAGGCCTACATATTCATTGGCACTAACTCGAAGAGGAAGAGTGTCCCCTAAGTTTTGTTGACTTATCTCGAAACTTTCTTCCTGTATTTGAGGCGGCACTGATTCCACAACAGATTCAAATTCCTCCAAACCAATACCAGAACTAGTAGGCTCTTTGCTTTTGAAAGCGGAAGGTTGTTATTGTTGGACGAATTTCAAAATTGATCTTAAAATCAGTTCTGTTCTTTTTTTTCTTCTGCCTTTTTCAGTTTCCTCTTTTGAGCCCCACTAGGCTGTTTACGCTTCAAGACAGTCTATATATATAAAACGCGTATGTATACGGCACAAAAATCGACGATATTTCTACACTCCGAATGGCAACGGCTGCAACTACAAGATGTAAACATTAGCGGCCGTCCGCAATTTGCAACCGCGTGTCAACATGGATTTACGCACTGAAATCAGGATTACTCGAAAGCGAGCTGCACGATCAAGTGAAAATTGGGAACAGTCTCAAAAAAGAAAGCGAAGAAGAAATAATTCATTAAGAGAGAGGCGTGAAAGAGAGAGCATAAATGATCGCGAGGTTAGGCTTAACCGTTGCCGGCATAGCAACCTACAGCCAGTAATAGTTAATTTTCTACACTTTTTTTCAGTACTTGGTGAATTTTTACTCCATTTTATAAGTTGATTAGTGGAAGAAATTTTCCCAAAAATTTATTATTTGATATGATTAAGTGTAGTATGAACAATAGTACATACGGAGAGTGCTGTAATCCGCACTATATTTTAGTACTTGCTGAATTTTTACTCCATTTTATAAGTTGATTAGTGGAAGAAATTTTCCCAACAATTTATTATTTGATATGATTAAGTGTAGTATGAACAATAGTACATACGGAGAGTGCTGTAATCCGCACTATATTTTAGTACTTGCTGAATTTTTACTCCATTTTTAAAGTGAAAAAAATTTTCTCCAACAATTTCTTATTTGATGTAATGATAAAGTGTTGATATATTAATTTTGAAAAATAGTACATACAGAGAGGGGTGTAATTTTTAAAATCATTGGTGTTGGGTTTCTCAGTCTTATATTTAACTCTGATCTGAAGTAATGGAAATTCATATTTTTTAATCACGATGTTTTAAAATCAGCCTTATGAAGAATACCTCTTAACAACGTATATTTATGATGACAGGTAATGGTAACATTCCTTACATATGTTATTTTCAGTTGGGTTGTTTTGCAAAAGCGACCATGCTGGTCGGCAGCAGCCAGTATTTCTAAAAATAATAAGTACACTATAATATCGCTTTTAATATATTAAATATCTATAGGGCAAACACTTAGAAGGTGCCCTACTCGTTGTACCTGAGCGAGAGAGAGAGCGAAGATGATAGAGTGGACAGAAGTACATAGCATGCTTCCCCTACAACCTTGCTGATCCCCTCAAACCTACAATAATCCGTCGTCTTGCGCGGTTTTGCTTATTCGCGGTTGTTCGTCCATTCCTTATTTACGCGAGCCAAGTTCTTACTTATCCACGGTTCGAAAGAGGAAAAGGAGGATTCACAGGCCGATGAGGTTGATGACCTTTTACTTTATGTATATGCACAACTATAATGTTTTATAAAATCAATAACGGTCTCGTCTGATTAAACGGTCTCGTCTGATTAAATCAATATAAATAAAGCAAAGTGTCTCTAAGTATGTATGTATGTATATATCGTATACAAATCTACATTCCTTGACGAATCTGGTTGGTTGAAACTTCGTATACTTATGTTTTGAAGCCTTAGGATAATTCTAAGATAAGTTTGGAAGCTTTAAAATAATAATAATAATATTTAATTAATAAAAAACCAACAATTTTGAAGGGTGACAACAGTAAATGGAAGCTGTTACATTTCCGGGAATCACCCCTATGTGTCTCGCTAACTTGCGATTGTTTACTTTCTGAAATGTGGTAATTTGGTATATTACATATTGTGTTTGTAATTCAGAATGCTTAGTATACTGTAATTTATATTGTTCTTAATTTTATAATTCACGATGTACTTTTAAAAGCATAAAAATTAGTATATTTTAACTAAAAAGAATCAGTCTAAACTTTAAGCACAGTTTTGTGATTTGTGATTCACTCACAAAAATTAGCTGTAACACAGAATAGAGGTCCAAAAATTTTTTTAAAAAAGAAAAATCAAATTAAAAATTCTCAAATTCATGATTGTACACAAACGATCTTTGTTACCGTTTTCATTTTAGAAATTCATTTGTTCAGTAACTGCTTTTTTTCAAAGGGGAAATGTATCTTTATCAAAATAAATACTTCACGCGCGAGCGTTATTTTCATACTGAATTCTTGAAAAAATTTTTTACTCTAAAGAGAAGCAGAGAGTGGCAACAAAGATTAAAACTTGCTGTTCTTGAAAGTTACCTGACTTCAAGAATCGTTTGAAATTTATATTATATTTATAATACACTAGATGTATTACCCGGCTTCGCTCGGGATTCAGTTTTTGTTATTTTTTTTTCAATAATTAGCCTCATGTTATGATGTTCTAAAGTTTTCGCTAAAATTCTTTTGCGGTAGCAAATAGCATTAGTTTGTTGTCGGTGCTGTCGTTGTTCATCGCTTTCCTCTCCTTTGGATGTTGAATCTCGAAGACGATCGTATGTTCGACGCGTTAAAAGTTTCTTCATCAGTCTCATTGCTTCGGATCACTACAATTCGAATTCTGTTGCCTTCGAGCTCTTCTGGTTTTTTTTCATCACATTGCTCATTTCTCAACAATCTTTGACATTTTGTCCTTACTTCCGCAGAATTAAAAGTTGATCTCCTCTTTTTGGGCATTTTAAAGCATTAGGGCCTGTTCACATAGAAGTCCGTTGCGTTGAGTTAAGGACAAGATGATGTTGAGACGAAAATAAACCAATCATAAGCCTCCAAACGACTAGCAATGAAATTTTTAACGCCTATTATTGGTTTATTTTTGTCACAACGTCATCTTTCCCTTAACGCTACGCAACGGACTCCTATGTGAACAGACCCTTAATTTACAGCTAGTCAATAACGTTTGAATGGATTTCTTATTATAGAAAAAGAATCAATAATGTTTGAATGGATTGAGATCACATTCAATATTAAAACACAGCAAATCTGATAATTATTATAAAAAAAGTACATAAACGTATTTCATGCTCGGAATTATTTCTCAAAACTTTCTCAAGTCCCACCAACAGAAAACAACAGAGACACTTCAGGAACTCTCTACGGCTATTGAGGGTTTAGCTCAATTAGCTTTTCCGGAATGTCCGACAGAAGTAAGGGATAACCAAGCTTCGGAATACTTTGTCGACGCCATACGCGATCCGGAGAGTCAACGGGCTCTTAGAATGGCGGACATCAAAGACTTGAAGTCGGCTTTGATGTACGCGATGAAGTTCGAGGCTGCTCAGAGGGCGACACGCCGTGACCGTCAACTAGTGAGAGGGGTGATCGCCGCCGAAAACGACCCAATAGCCGCCCGTTTTGAAGAAATGGAAAAACGAATCGGCGCCTTGGCAGGGTTGAATTCGAATATGCCACCAAGAAGAAATCCATTAAAGTGCTGGACCTGCGGGCGTGAGGGGCATCTCAAAAGGAATTGCCTAGCAAGCCAAGCCGACGAATCGAAAGACTCCAAGGCTCAGGGAAACTAGTTCCCGGCCACCTTAAGGGGCGAAGGCAGCCAGACGGGGAGAAGCCCTCTTTCAGTAAACTGCATGTGTCGTCGACGCATCGCGAAGAGAACGGACCGTTTGTTGAAGGGTTCGTGAATGGTCAACCGTGTAGCATGTTAGTTGACACAGGTGCTAACGTTACCATCGTTAGGACAAACATAGCCCAAGAATTTGGCGAGAAGTTACTTTTCACCCGCCAAACATCACTTTTCAGTCCGTAACCGGGGACAAGGTAAAGGTAAGAGGAAAAGTTGCTCTTAATATAAAGGCATATGTTGCCGATACCTTTGACCCGATTATCCTAGGACTTGACTTTTTGACCGGAAATAACTTTATAATAGATTTTAAACTCAATCAAATCCATACCATGACCGAAGACATAATGATATTTCATAATCATAGTAAATCCTGCAATCAGATAATAGCTACCCAAGATATCAGCATACCTCCCATGTCGGAAATAGTAACGACTGGTTTAGTTCAGAATGACAATAATTATACTCTCGCCATCACCGAATACCCCAACAATGACAATAGTAAAAGAGGTCTTTTAGTTGCCGCAACTCTTGTGGACCTGTCGAAAGGTGCGGTTCCTGTCAGGATTGCCAATGTCAGCGACAAGGCTAAGGTAATCCGGAAGAATGAAATGCTGGCAACTTGTACCCCGATCACCGGAATAAGCAGAAAGTATGACCTGTCAGTCGTCGAGCGCTCTAATTTGACAGCAGATTTATTAAAGAATGTGGAATTGACTGATCAACAGAAGATGGGGGCAGAAAAATTCATCGATGAGTTCCAAGACGTGTTCGCCCGTGCATCAGAAGTGGGCCGTACGAACTTGACGCAACACCAAATTGACACGGGAAACCACCCCCCGATCAAGCAACATCCCAGAAGACTTCCTTTGGCGAAACAAGAGGAGGTTGGCGAACTACTACAAGCGATGCTGAAGGATGATGTTATCGAGTCCTCCACCAGTCCGTGGGCTTCTCCTATCGTCCTAGTCCGGAAACCGACGGTAAAATACCAGGTTTTGCGTAGTTTACTGTCGGTTAAATGACATAACTAAGAAGGACAGCTACTCGCTCCCTAGAATTGATGACACATTGGACACCCTCACCGGACACAAGTGGTTTTCCACTCTCGACCTGAAAAGCGGGTACTGGCAGGTTCAAATCAGACCCGAAGATAAAGAGAAGACAGCGTTCACTACTGGGCCAGGACAAGGGCTATGGCAGTTCAAAGTTATGCCATTTGGACTATGCAATGCACCCGCGACTTTCGAGAGCCTAATGGAGACAGTTTTGCGAGGACTCTCCGACGAAGCCTGTCTGGTCTATTTGGACGATATAATCGTTGTAGGGCGCGATTTCGAAGACCACCTAAGAAATCTCAGAGAGGTGCTACAAAGGTTACGGGAAGCCAGTTTGAAGCTAAATTCTAAGAAATGCAACTTGTTTCGTCAGCAAGTGACGTACCTAGGTCATCATCTCCGACAGAGGGGTCCAGACTGACCCTAACAAAGTGACGGCAGTCAAAGACTGGTGCTGACCTGAAGACGTACATCAGTTGCGGAGCTTTTTAGGACTCTGCTCTTACTACAGGCGGTTTGTTACAGGGTTCTCGAATTTAGCCCGACCCCTCCACAGATTGACAGAAGCAAACCAGAAGTTCGTCTGGACTGATGAGTGTGAAGACGCATTCAGCGAACTTAAGAAAACCCTAACGTCTACACCCATCCTGGCCTACCCAGAGCCTGATAAAGAATTTATCCTAGACACGGACGCAAGCTTTGGATGCGTCGGTGCAGTCTTGTCGCAAGAAATTGACGGACAAGAAAGAGTTATCGCCTATTGGAGCAAGTGCCTTTCCAAAAGTGAACGGAACTACTGTGTCACAAGAAAAGAATTACTAGCCATGGTGAAGGCCGTAGAACATTGCCATCATTAGGGCCTGTTCACATAGGAGTCCGTTGCGTAGCGTTAAGGGAAAGGTGACGTTAATATGAAAATAAACCAATCATAGGCGTTAAAAATTTCATTGCTAATCGTTTGGAGGCCTATGATTGGTTTATTTTCGTCTCAACGTCATTCTTTTCCTTAACGCAACGCACGCAACGGACTCCTATGTGAACAGGCCCCTACTTGTACGGCCGGAAATTTGTGCTGCGAACCGACCATGCCTGTCTTACACGGCTCCTGAACTTTAAAAATCCTGAAGGCCAGGTGGCCAGATGGATACAGACGTTACAGGAATACACTATCGACCTGAAACACCGTAAGGGTTCTTCGCACGGTAATGCTGACGCGCTATCCAGAAGACCGTGCTCTGACAGTTGCCGATATTGCGCCAAGGCCGAGAAGAAGTGTGGCTTTGAAATTCCCACTGTTCAGCAAGTCACTGCTGTCACCCTGTCTCCGGACCCGTGGAGTGAATAGCAGATTCGAAAAGAACAAAATGAAGACCGAGACATAAATCCCATAATAGAACACATGGAGTTGTCCAGCACCAAACAAGGCTGGCAACAAATATCGACCTTCAGCCCGAATACCAAATACTACTGGGCCCTCTGGAACTCCCTTCACTTACGAAACGGTGTCCTTTACCGAAAGTGGGAATCAGACAATGGAAAAACAACAAGATGGCAGCTCGTGGTTCCTCGCTCAAAAATTCCTGCAATTTTAGAAGAACTCCACAGTAGTCCCGCCGGGAGGCATTTTGGGGTGATGAAGACCCTAAACAAGGTGCGGGAGCGATTCTTCTGGGGAAAAGCCATGGACGATGTCGAGAAGTGGTGCCGAGCCTGTGACGCCTGTGCAGCTCGCAAAGGACCAAAGAGACGTAGCCGAGGAAAGTTGCAACGTTACAATGTAGGTGCCCCCTTCGAGCGCGTTGCTATCGACATCCTGGGACCTCTTCCACGTTCCACGGATGGCAACAAGTACATGCTCGTTGCCATGGACTATTTTACTAAGTGGCCGGAAGTTTACCCCATAGCTGATCAAGAGGCAGTCACCGTAGCTGAAACTTTAATTCAGAATTGGGTCTCCATATTCGGAGCTCCCATGCAGATACACTCTGATCAGGGGACTAATTTCACTTCAGCAATCTTCATCGAAATGTGTCGACTATTGGGGATCGAGAAAAACCAGAACAACTCCCCTACACCCCCATTCGGATTGTATGGTCGAACGCTTTAATCGAACTATTCTTAATCACATCTCTCTTTTAGTCTCTAGGCACCAGAAGGACTGGGACCTGCACCTGCCTTTATTTTTACTAGCGTATCGCAGCGCCGTCCATGAAACAACGGGTCACACTCCCGCCGAAATGCTGTATGGACGGAATCTGTGGCTGCCGTGAGATTTTGGGTGTGAATGGCAGAATGGGGTCTGGCATTGTCATGCAGCAACAAAACTACAGACGTCAGAAGACCACGTCGCTTATTCTGTATTGCACGTCTAAATTTAGTTAGGGTAGCGTAGTAAGCGGCTGCATTTATTGTTGACCCTTGCTGCATAAACTCGACTAACAAGACCCCATGTCTATCCCAAAACACGGTTGCCATGACCTTAGTGTTGAGATTGTCTGCTTGGCCTTGACTCTGACTGGTGATGTTGTGTGACGCCATTCGATTGAATGACGTTTAGACTCTGGGGTTCTGTGAGAAACCCACGTATCGTCCCCTGTGACAATATTCTCTAAAAATTGATCACCTTCTTTATGATATCGATCCAAAAAATCAAGAGCACAAGCCATTCTTTTCAGTTTGTGTTCCTCAGCAAGCAGACTGGGAACCCAACGTGCGCACAATTTGCGAAATTTCAACTTTTCGGAAGCGATTTTGTGCAAAGTTGTTCTACCCACATTCGGAAATTCCAATGCTAAAGTTGAAATTGTGAATAGCCGGTCTTCACAAATCTTTTCATCCACGGCATTGACCAAATCATCTGTGATCACTGATGGTCGACCTGAACGCGGTTCATCATGAGCATTTTCCCGTCCGTCCTTGAAAGCTCTCACCCACTCACCTTGAAAGCTCTGGTCAGATCTTTTGGATGGGAACCGATTGACCACCTACCGTACAGTCCAAACTTGTCGCCGAGTGATTTTCACTTATTCCGCTACCTAAAAGAGTTTCTCGGCGGCAAGAGATTCGCCACAGATGACGAGGTGAAAGAAGCAGTTCAAGACTGGTTATCCTCACAGGCGGCAGACGTCTACGACTTAAGCATAAAGAAGCTTGTAGAACGTTATGACAAATGTTTAAAAAAATATGGAAACTATGTAGAAAAATAGAGACACATGTAAGGAATTTAAAAAATAAAGTTTTTTGAAAAAACCTGTAATGTTTTCTGTTTTATAAGTAAACGGACCTTAGTTTCCGAATAACCCTCGTATATATAAGAAATAAACATCGTCTCGTTTTAAATTTAAACTCATTTAGTATTAAGCCTACGATTATATAATTTTAGGCTATGAAAAAAAATACGCCGGGCTTCAGCCCCCCCCCCCTGGACCTGCCAATGGCTTGTACCCCCCTTGTATTTACCCGCCATATTCGCTCCATTATCATATGATTGTCCTCTTATATTTATAATATTTAATCCGTCTAATTTTCGATGTCATTCGCAAGTGCTTCGCCAGTTTTTTCATGTGTCACAATAAAGTCTATGAAGGTTTCTTGCTACATTTATTCGTGTTGGGATCAATGTTAACATAGCGCAAAATTTGCGTCATCTGTTCCTGGTGAAAAGTGTCAAGTGTGCTATCAAATAAAATAGAAAAACATTTTGCTTTTTGAATATTTGAAATAATATGCTGTCTAATTTTAGAAGCAACTATATTAATTATATCATTTTGTATTATAGGAGAGAAATAATTAACTTGTTTTTTCTTATGACTTTCAATGTGTTGCGCAGCAATAGTATTGTAATGACTAATTAATTCTATCGTGTTCGGAAATTTTCCACATTCAGGATGACCAATTTTTTCACAAGTTCCTCTCAAAACGTCATTATTTTTTAAGCAGTGCAGAATGGCATCCAAAATAACTTTTAAAATATGCTTCCACTTTTCTTCTTGTAAATGATCGTCTATAAAACCACTTTTCTTAATTTTTGATTCGAAAGTTTTCCATTCGACATAACTTTTTTCATGATAGAATGAATTTTCATGACGTGGTAACTTAGGATTTAAATGTTGCCAGTCTCGAAACCCCGCAGTGGTCCATACATTCTGATTTCTTCCAAAAATGATACATGGGAAACAGAATAGTGCATCTTTTCGTTTGCAATATATCAACCAATTTCTGAGTACTTGTTCTCCGTTTGACATGGTTTTTACAAACCATTTTTTACCAAAATGCCTATTTTCTCTATCAGGATAAACACTTTAATTATCGCACAACTCTGGTTCATGTTGAACAAATATTTGTATGTTACTATTAATAAAGTGCCATATTGTGGGATATGTGAAATCTATTATTTTTACATTATTATCAATATTTTCTAATTTAACATCAACCATATAATTATCATCATTACATGTACATTGCTTCTCGATTTCCCTGTTTTGATGTTCAATTGTACTTTTCTCTTCTGTTTCAATTTCACATGAAACAGGACTACTTGTAGAAGGCAAATTTAATTAAGTTGTTAAGCTTGAATGAGCTAGAGGTGTAGAGGATTTTTTTAAAGAAAAGTATCAATTGGAGTTATATTTTTCTTTATATTTTCAATCATCTTTTCTCTTATTTTTTTAAATAGTGCACCGGACGGTTTTTTTGGTGGCATTTTACCCTAGAAGTGTTTTTAGATTAAAATTTGTGTTTTTATTAATATAATTATTTACAGTACTTACTTTGTCAGTATGCCAGTATGTTGTATATAAACAAAATTATATTTCTTTTCCAATATGTTTTGCTCCACTAAAGACAGAAACTATATAAAAATAATTACGACAAAGCAATAACACACGAGGAAGACTGTTGCGCCTTGATTACACATAGAACGTCGCATTAACGTCACCTGATTTCTCCTGACGTTCTAATTGGCTAAGCTTTTCGCCTCACGTGAATGCAGGCTAGAAGTGTGAAAAGAAATGAAGAGAGTGTGATGTTCGCAATAATACGTGTCTCTGTCTAAATTATTAATTAGCCAGGAGACGAAAAACGGCTAGTGACAGTCGGTGTTGATTCATGCACAGTAGAATGGTCAAGTAAATCAAACACCACGTGCAACTCTCAACCGGGTCGGTAAACTTTGTTTTGCGCCCCAAACACAGTTGCGCCCGTGGCGGTCGCCTCTTTCGCCACCCCCTCGTTACGGCACTGATCTTATGCTATCCCAAATCAATATTATAGCAGAAGTGTTTAATATTTGAAGTAGGAGGGTTTTTTAAAACATCAAGTTAAATACAATGACAGTGGTCGACGTTATGCTACACTGCTGAACTCAGTCGTTGCTCTTATTCCCAAAATTCCGTGTAAGAAAAACTCACTACTCCGATCGAGGCGTTGAAATTCTTCTAAAATGAAAGAAAAAAACACTCATTTTATATTTCTGTATATTTTCCTCAAACTTTGGATTATCAGTTAAAAAAGATTTTTAATATTTAAAACCAGTAAAAGAAAATCATTTTGTTTTTAAAGAGACAATTTAGACTTAAATGTTCTAAACCTAAAGATTAAACATCAAAACCTGTAAAGCCGGCCACTCATGGAGACTTTTGGCGTCTGGGACGTCGGACTTTTGGCATCTGGCACGCCAAGCGTATTGAAAATGCCTCCGTCATCGTCAATGGGGTGTTGGGGTTAGACGCCAGAGGCCAAACATCTGGAGTCTGGAGTCTTGGTCCAGACCGAATTCCTGGCGTCAAAAGGCGTGAAAAGTCTCCGTGAGTGGGGTCCTGACGCCAGATGCTAGACGCCTGAAGGTAGTTTGCACTAGTTTACCACTTGTTCTGACGAAATGGAAGTAGAAAAGTTATTTTTCAGTCCCGAATTTTTAATTCAGTTTATTGAACTGTATAGAAACCTACCGTGCATATGGAAAGTTAATTCGGAAGATTATTCTAATAATATTTTTTGTTGTTTGTAGAAAATAATAAATAAAATTTTTTTATTAATAATAGTTATAAAGGTACAAAATACTTTTTAAAACAGACCATACACACAAAACTTTAGTGACAAGTTTTGAAGGAATTAATCCTCCATCACCGTGCTATAAAAAGGAAATGAAACTTTCATCTCAAAGGCTGAAGCTTGTTTGCAAATAATATATTTTTGCCTCTGCCTGTGATACTTATTTCACAGATGTGTGGCCCGCGGAACTTTACGAATTTACTGATGTGGCCCTCGAACGTGAAAGGTTGAAGACTCCTACTCTAAGGTATATTTATAGCCAAGACAATAATAATTACAAGATAAAAAGAACTTTTTATATACCATTTTTTTAAATATTCTGTTTAATCATATAAACTTGACAATTCTATGTATTAATAGATACTTTAAAAAAATTTTTTTTATGAATTATCCCATCAACTTGAAAGAAAATGATCGAATGCATAATAAAGAGGTATCAAATGCGTAATCAATCGTTTAGCTCGGGAATTGTAAGTTAACTTGCGTTTAACTTTTCATTCCCGTTTCGGCCGATAGATGGCTGCACCCTTCTATAAAACAAAATTAATTGAAAATGAATTCAATCTTGCTTAAAGATGACTAAAATTATCAAAAGAATGCATTGTCATCGTGTTCTGAGCTATTCTAAAAGTTTCAAATGTCTAGCTAGTCGGGAAGTTAGTTAAAAATAGATTTGTACTGGACAAACACACAAACAAACAAACAAACAAACAAGAAAGCGAGTTAATGAAAACATGGAATGAGTTTTGTACCCCGAACTCCACAAATGCGTCAAATTAAAATGATGCCAGTGAAGCTAGCATGATGATATAATATATATTTCGGTACTGATACCAAGTTAACATTTACAAATTAACTTATTCAGAAGTAAACGGCTTAGCTAGAATGAAAATATAGTAACTTCAAAATTTACCTAAGGGGAGTCCGGGACAAAAAAATTTAATCTTTTAATTTACTTCATTCTGTAAGGAATTTTTTTCTTTGAGTATTTCTCTACTTGTATATTTCTTTTACATACATATTTCTCATTGAATGTCTTTATACATATTGTGGATATGTTAAATTCTTGAAATATTTAAAATTTTGTTTTTAAATACTAAATTTTTGATTCCGCTAATAAATTTTCCAAATCGGCACTATTTACATGCTTTTTTTTCCCTTTAGTGCACGGGGAAGGTTACCAGATAAGTTATCTTAAGGATTTATAAAAATTTTGTTGAATAAATTTTTAAACGGCAAAATAAAAAGTTAATATTTTGGTGTAACTTTTGCTTCAGGGAAAACGGTAGAAATTAAGCAAAATCTTAACATTTATGCTCCAAATAGTTGGACACTTAACATTGTTTACCAGAGGTGTTTTAAAACAACTGTTAGTTATGTTTGTGTTTAGCTTTGATTACTGCTATTCCATTTGCGTGTTTTTAGGTATCCTTTTTTACTGATTTCACTTTTTGTTTATTTTGTATTTGCTGTGTTGTAACATTTTATTCTTTTATTTATGGCGCTTTGATTGCCACATCGTAGATCAAACAACATTTATTGCGAATTTTTAAATGATTATGCCGAAGGATGGGAGGTATTACTTTGCTCTTGGCTGGTGACTTCTGACAGACTCTGCCTGTTATTCCACGTGGAACAAGAACTGGTGAAATGCATGCATGCCTGAAATCTTTTGTTTTATGGAATGAAATTGAAACACTTGATTTTCAATCTAATATGAGGGTTCATACGACAGGTGATGCTCATGCACATCAGTTTTCTGACACTTTACATCAACTAGGAAATGGAAACTTGATGTCTCATGGCGATGATGGACTTATAGCAGTGGAAGATATTGGAAAATTAATTGAAAATCATGAAGATTTGTTACAAGAAGTGTTTCCCAATCTCTCTCAGCATTTTAAAGATCATAGTTGGTTACGTGAAACAGCTATCTTGCACCAAAAAAACTACAACGTTATACTCATTAATAAGCAGCTTTTAGGTCATTTGCCTGGCACATCTCAGATTTATAAGTCTGTTGATACAGTTTGTGCTACAGACGATAGAGTACTTTACAACATTTCATATGAGGGAGGGGAAAGTCTCGAAGAAAGAATTTATCGCCCATACGCAGAGAGGTGGAGGGAAGGGAACTTCTCGCCGGAGGGGTGGGGGGGGGGGTTGTAGGAATATTTAATTTAGGTTTTTCCGTACAAAGAGTTTCTTAGCTTAAAAGATTCTAAGACAAGATTAAGTTGCCAACCTTTCTCTGCAATTTGCACCATAGCGAAAAAAACTAAAACTATATATGAAATAACTGAGTTTCTTGGATTTCTTGTTAAAGTAGAAAGTTCTAAATTTAAAGTAGGTTGAAACAGTGTTATAATTACCAGAACCACTACAGTAGTGGCACTTTCAGAATGGATGCTAAATGTCTCAAGTGTGCAGGTAGTAATCATACCAGAAATTGCGAGATGCCAAAGCCTGAAACAGCAAAGTATGCTAACTGTGGTGGAGATCATCCGGCTAATTATAGTGGCTGTGTAAACCATTCCATATTTATAAGGAAACAGAAATTAGCTGCGGAAAAAGTTAGTGCAACCAGCCGACCTGAATGAATAGATAGCGGATCCGTGCAAACCAACTTAGAAAATCTTGTACAAACAGCGGAAAAGCCAAAAACTTTAAGTAATACTGTTAGCGTATTCAAAAATCCAATCATAGTCTACCGAAGTAGATAATAATTTACCAAACTTAGGCTCTTTCTCAATTCCTAACAGTGAAATCGATAATTATATAGCTAAGCTGCAAGAAATCGAAAGATTGCTAAAATCCAAAGCCAAGATTTCCTCCAGATTAGAGTTTACCGGAATCGGACCCTTTCTAGGGCCTTTTCTGGGTAACTCTACGAACCAGCCGGTCTCGGCTGGCTCGTCCAGTACAACGTAATTTCCTCTTGTTTCGCTACTTGCTCTTCATGGTTCTGGAACCTGCCTCCTTTATGTCGCTTTATTTTTATTTTCAATCCCCTTCCAGCCCTAGTTAAGCTATCGCCACTTAAGTAATTAACGTTTTTCTATTTCCCCCCCTCTCATTTCCTGAACACTATTTTTAACTTTGTGAAATGTAAATGTGCCACATGCAAGCCTCTGAAATCGAGGATATGAGCTCTAGCTCACAGGTGCCTCTTCATGCCAATGCGTCCAGGTATTCCTAGCTCTATGGTATAGTTCATATTTGCTGCGTGTAACTGTAATTGTGATTCTATTATTGCTAACGTGCTAAAGCGAGATCGCGCTTATGAGGAAAAATTCATTTTGAATTTACAGATTAGAAGTTGGTGAGATATATTATTCAACTTCTCTTTTCCTTGGTTTATTGTTTCTGTAATTGTAATTTTACTTACTTTCTTAATTTGTGGTAATTTAAAAAAAAAATTTAATTGGTGTTGTGTTAAGTAACATATGTCTTTCATCCCTTGAAACAGTTGTTTTGCATTTTGATTTCAGTAAAGATAAGGATATTTGAAGTTTGTACGCACTAATAAAGGATATTTTAAAGTTAAACTCTTTCAACTGTGATATTTTTAATTGTGGATCACTGTTTCTCTAGGTTGGAAATATGAGTCGTTTCTTTGCCACCGGATCGGAATCGGAAAGTGAATCATCCTCGTCAGAAGAGGAGCAGATCCCCGCTAAAACTCAAGGGATCACTGCGTAAGTGATTAGGATTGATTATTTTTATGCTTATAGGTATTATGGATCTATAATTGTTTATAATGTGTATGGTAATTACAATGACAAACTTCCCTTGTGTACGTGTATTTGTATCATATTTGTGGTATAAAAAGCATTAAAGTATTAAAATCTGAGAGATATACTATTTTTAAAGATTAGTTAATGTTTTCCCAAGTAATTTTCATCAAGACTAGTTGACACATTAAATTGTTTTTTGGCCTCAATGTCAATATGTTACATATATATTACCTGTTCCCTTTTTACTTAATGCTGAATGTCTCTTTACTAAAAGTTATTTATGTTTGATGTGTTTAGATCTGTTATTCATACACATTTATGTTTATTAAGAGTGAGAGTCAGAATTGGAAGAGATTCATTTTGGACAAAAGAAGCTTAAAGAGATGTAATTGATTTTTGAACTAATGTAAGAATAGATAATTGACAACAAAACATGTCATAGATATCAGTTGTCACTGATACATTGAAATTGAAATGTATGTGATAGCTTCTGTCAGAAATATAGATCTTCAGCATACCAAATTGCCTCTGACCCTAGTTTGACCCTTGTTATGGGCTTCTGAGCAATCAGATAATGAGTAATGGAGGGGTACAAATTCATAATGAAGATTTCTTTAAATTGTTACTGGAGACTGACAAAGTGCAGTAATCCAGGTGGAAACAGCTTCCTTCTATGATCAAAGCAAATTTTTTTTGTGTCAATCTTTTTTGTGTCAACACCGGTTTTGTTTATCCTAGCCCTCCGAACGTAAACAGTTTAGATAGGTATTTAACTCCACCCTTTCGCACTTCCCACCTTATAATATGTAAGACAGTTTATATTTTTTATTAAATAAGTGTATTAAGAACTTTATTAATAAATTCAACTTGTAAATTTTCTGGTAGTGATTTTTTTTATTTTTAAAAATGCAGTTTGTTATTAAGGTACATCATTCTCCTCAAGAAAAAGAGTCGGGGGGGGGGGGAAAAGTTTTTTTATAGTTTATGGTCTCAGATACATAGCAGAAATGTTTACATATTTTTGTCCATCAAACTGTCCAAACTGAAAATGTGTTTAATATCAATTTTAGTATTCTGGCTTTGATAGTCCAACTAAAGCAGCCTGACACATAGAAACTGTATTGAAATGGGCAATATATTTACTCAGTCTAACATATCACTTGAAATAAAGTGTAAATAATTTCTAAATATTACAAATAAAGTTTGATTTATTTTTTTATAACAATCTAATTCAATTTTAACATAATATAAACATGCTATGTATTATGTCATGCTATGTATATGAATAAATATATATAAATACAACATGCTGGTCAAAATATATTTAAAGAAAATCAGATCAGAAAATCCTCAACATTTACTAATAATTCGTCCTCTAGCACATGTAATTAATTAATCCTAGTATACTCTGTAATGTTCTCGTCAAATGAGCACACAAGAAACAACTACTCTTAAGTCTTAAACTGAGATATTTACTCTCGACAGTTATCACAATAGCAGCTTGCTCTGGCTGAACTGTATGATTTAAATTTGGTAGCTTTTTTTGAGTATGCATCACTGTGTTCTTTGGTATTTACCATTCAACTCTAGATACTCTCCTTAATTGAAAGAAGAAAAAAAAATTCCCATTTAAAATATTGAGTACTAGCTGGGCTTCGCCTGTCTAGCCGGTCGGTTTAGGGACCCCACTCCCTTCAGCAATCATTGTCAGAGAATGGAAATACTAAAAAACATCGATTAAAGCTATTTAAATTTTGTGAATATGCATTTCACGTCCTGCAAACAGTCGCAAGCAGAAGAAATATTCTCAAGTGATGAAAGGCTAGTTTGGCCTTTCATCATTGGAGCAAAAAAACTTGAAAAGTAAAACATAAAATATATGCATTTATAATAAACCACTAAAATCTGAAAAGGAAAAATGTCAAATGGTCTTTTGGAAAGTAAAGAATTTTGAAAAGTAAGGCTGATAAGTAAAAATGTCAATTGTACAATTGTTGAATGTTTGTTAACAAAAATCAATTTAAAAACTAAACACAGTATAAATAACATAGAAAAAAAAATCAAGTGAAATGTTATACACATCTCAGAATTTAGGTAGAATCAGCTTTTTATCATTTTATCACCAAAAGCTGAAGAGTAAAAATCTCAATTTTGTGAACCAAAATCAATTTATAAATTAAACACAGTATAATAGAAAACTAAAAGTATTGCTTCAATTGAATTTAAGTAAAATATAAATAATTCAACAAAAAAAATAAAGTATTAAAGTGTAGGTAGAAGGCCCTGACAAATGTAAAAATTAATCCTGTATATCGTTGATAATATTCTTTCACTGTTCTTGCTTGAAATATCAGTTTAGAGACCTTCAGGATGTACTACATTTACTGTTCTTCCCTTTGGAGCTAGGATGTAGAGATTTTCTGCTTTTCCAACTCTAGAACAACCCACATGACCATGGGAGAACAGGGTTTAAGATTATAGAGTCCAACTACTTTTAGCGATTGCCATTGTGCCTTGTTAATGCTCATGGTGAAACTTAAACGGACAGGAAACTGAAGTCTTTTAAATTGGAATGGGATATTGGAAGGGATGATTGGGATCCTAGGAATGAATATGTCTTCGCCTGCAAAATGTCCTGTCATGATGGTGGCTTCAATAACATTTGGCATAAGTTTCTTTATAGAAAGTCTTGTTCCATTGCAGAGTGAAGGTAGATGCAGATTTCTGAGAAGCATAATTGGTGCACCAATCTTTAGCTCTAATATGTGAGAAGGTACTCCAGATGGCTCCAATGTATTTAAAAATTCGTGGTGTAGTGCAGTGTTCCCTAACCTTTTAATCGCCGTGGACCGGTCAACGTTTGATAATTTTACTGCGGCCCGCTTAGGGGGCTATGACTGCAATTTTAATTCATAATCTGGAAATGTTTAATAAACAATAAATTAATTTAAAATAGTTACAAGATTTCTTTTGTTACAAAGGTATAAATTAGCACAAACCCGACAAAGTCGCACTAACCCGAGAGAAATACACCACAGTAAATTAAATGGAAATAATTTAATGTTCCTTGGGTGGCCTGGTACTATTTGATCCATGGACCAGTACCGGTCCACAGCCCGGGGGTTGGGGACCACTGGTGTAGTGGACCACCTCAATTTAAAATATTGAGTGTGTTCCAGTCTACTGCATTTTTTTCTGTTGTGTAATTCTGTGAAAAACATTGGCCTAAATGTTAAAAACAAGTATTGGATTAGGATTGGAGTGTGATTCTCAACCTGTTATACCATATCAAAATTTAAATTAATGTATTTTCCTTTACTTTTGCATAGTAATATAGACTGCTTTATAAGTATTCTCTTGTTGAAAAAATATTGCATACTGTTCTGATACTTAATTTCCCTCTTTTCAGTGCATTCACTTTCAGTGATGAAGAAGAAGAAACTAAGCGTGTTGTTCGAAGTGCTCGAGAGAAAAGGTACTCTGTATTAGTTTGAGTATTTAATTAATTTCATGTATTTTTAATTTAATATTTGAGTAATCAGCAGAAGTGTCAAAACAAAGCGCTAGAGTATTAATCAAATTAATATCTGTTGTGCTGATATTTAGATTCCTGAACAGATTCCAATCCAACATGACACTCCAGCAAATTTAAATATATGTGTGAGATGTTTAATTGTATATTATTAATAATTATAATAATATAGGTGGCTTAGTATTTTCTTTATTGGCTGATGGACCTTTAATTTTTTTAATAATAAAATCTAATACCTTTGTTTAAAACTTTTCCATTTTCTAAGCAATCTTATATCTCTTCTTCATTCTGGTATCCCACGGTAATACGATACAAAATAGTTGCGCCATTTCGTTCAAGAAGCAAATGTCATCAACCCAGGGATGGAAAACAGATATTGACATCTTTATGACTCCCCAAACATCGCAATTTTATCATTGTTTCTCAGAAAGTCTACCCCACACATCGTAATTACCACCCAGACCTTTTCCGAGAATTTTTCCCCATGAGTTTGTTGATGTCTCGCGGCGGAAAGATATCGCGAAATCAACCAATGAGAAGCCAGGAAGAGAAGGTCTATTTTTCACGCGGAAGAACAAAAGAGGCAAAGTGGCGGAGAAGATCCGAACGAACAAAAAAGTTAGGAGGGGGATTCGAAGAGAGGAGACAGAGGATGAAGATTCCATCTTGAGGGTCCCAGCGGAGGTCTGAGAATCCTGTTTCAATTCAGCGGCAGCTATGAAGAACAACATTCGCCGATAAGTTCCCCCCCCCCCCCCCCCCCCCCTTTTTTTGGACATGTCCTATTCCCGAATTCTAAATCTTTCGACTTTCCTATTATGCCTTTGTTTCTAGATTTCTACTTCTCTTTTTTTTTTTTTAGACTGCAGTCATTTCGGTAAAGTACAATTTTAATTATGATTTTCGTTTTCGTTTTATTTTTGAGTTAACTAAAAAAAAATTTTTTTATAAGATCTTAATGGGTTCATTAGCCACCTAAATCAAACTTAATTTCAGTCTATTTTTATTGTGATGTGTAATACGAGAATTTGTTTTATGTGATAAATTTTTTTTTTTCATGGAATTGTGCCTTGTATGACAGCTGGTTAGATATGTAGAAAACTTAATTTATGTTAAAATATAAATAAACTTTTGTAATTATTACCCCTAAAATTTGTGTCTCGTCCTTTCTTTAAAAGTGTAAGCTTAATGACTTTTATTTTGTTTAAATTTTCCTTTTCAGAGTAAAGTTCAGTTTCTCTTTCAGCTGTCGTTTTTCCCTTATTGAATCTGTTGTAGGTTATTGCGGTAATATTTTAAACTCTTAACTTTTGAGGTAATCACAACGCACCTCATCTTAAATACTATTAAATTTACTCCCTAATACTTAAACTAATTTAACTTAAGTAATTGAATTAATATATATCATGATAAATTAAGTTAAACTTTTTCTAATGTCTGAATAAGAACAGGCATAACATATCATTATCAGTGATTTATTAATGTATCTGCAGCTTTTTTCATATTTATGATTAATATTTAGCAAAAATTTTTCTTTTTAAATGAGTGAGATAATATCTTCATTAAACAGTTAAGAGGATTGTACGAAATATGTTTCAATCTCAATGAGAACCACTGTCATATTCTTTTGGATTATTTTTTAATTATTATCGATAAGTTTATAAAGGTACTGTATAATAAATACCTTAGCATTTAAAAGTTATACTTAACACTAACATGCAATATTTAAGTATTATTAAATTTTTTAGTTTCAGGAGTAACAGTAAAGGAAAAATAATACGTAAACATTAATATTTGCAGTAAAATTTTGTGAATTTTTCCCAATGTAAAATATTTTAATTTTAGTAACTGTCATTAGACCTGTTTAAGTTTAAATTATCTGTAACTGCTGTAAATATCACTTCTAATGATATGTTTATTTCAGGTATGAAGAATTGATTGAAATCATAAAATTAATCAAAAATCACAAGAAAATCAAAGATATGAGCAAGTTGTTATCAAGTAAGCCATTTTTCAAGTTTTTATGCTTTGTGATTTGATTCTGTAACACTGATTTGTTGAAACTATAATTGTTGTAATGAAAATAGGAATACAATTGTTTATCTGTGTAAATTGGAATCAGTTACTTAACATTTTGCAGTTTTTTTATTTACTTATTTTTTAATGTACTGTTATATACAGGGTCATCGAAAAAGGTTGGACACTTTTCATATAATCATATTTAATGAAATAATTACAGTACAAACAATTCTTTCGTTGTAATGAACAGAATTTAATAGAATGTTACCTTAATAAGTTTCAATATGAGCACCGTTGGTTTCTCTGCATATATCAAGTTGATAATCAATTTCTAACCAGGTGTTACGGAACATGTCCGGTGTCAATGTGTCAAGTCCTATACCTTTACACTGTAAACAATGTTCTTGACGTAACCCTAGATTTGTTGTACTCCGCTAACCACAACACACATTTAGCTTTCTCCTGAACGGTTGACATTGCACTGACATAAAGCCGAACATAGACCTCTTCCACCTTGCATCGCTTCTACACAACGCTCCACGTCACGGTTGCATACCAGTTACATTTAGAAATCTTTGACACTTGCCAAGTTGTTTGAAAAGAATATTATTGCGTTTGCTCAATTTCTTTTAGAATTTTGAGCTTTCAAAATGTGTCCAACCTTTTTCGATGACCCTGTATATTTAGTTGAACTGGTAGTTTTAAAATTATCTATAAAATATGCTGTTATTTGGCTAATGCCTTATCTGGTTGATGACATAGTAAGCCATTGTACTTTTAAAAATGCTAAAAGTAAAAGGTCTTCTGAAATATTTAAAAATCAGTTTTAACGTAGTCTTTAATTATTCACAGACTTAAACCCAGAATTAATGCCTTGTAATATTCAAAAATTTTAAATTTGTTGAATTATTTAAGAATTTAAGCAAAATCTTTAGAAATTGTTCCCTGTGATTACCAAGCATGTATAATTTATGATATTTTAATACTCTGATAATATATTATTTAGATGTGCAGTTATCTTGAATGCAGGTCTAAATCAACAGCAGATCATTGCTAATGTTTTCTTGGCAATATTCACATTAAAAGTTGAATAAGATTGGGAGAATTAGATAACAAAATGCATTTTTGTTAGGGATGGCTGGAAATGTTGCATTCTAACTCCTACTGTTTGCATATTATATGTTTATCTAAAACTGCAGCATAACAGTTAAGTTTGATCTCAAAATTCAGCTATCAGATTTTCATTAAAATTTTTCAAAAATCTATATTTTGCATGGGACTCATCTTAATTGAAATTTTGTGCTTCCTCTGGTGTAATAAGATGTGGTTCTGTCTTAGATTTTTTTTCTTGGGTGGGGGTGGGGGGGAGTCGTACTGGAAGTTAAATGTAATAATTTGGAAAATCATTGCTGCCCTGCACTAAAACTGGAGACTTTATACTACTATGTGCAAATTTGCTTTCCTAGTAAGCATCTAGTAATTGTTGAGGTATATTTCATGCGCAAAGAATTTTTTGAAAATTCAATGATGAAATTATATTAAAATTCTGTGTATCATTTCAGTTACTTTTTCTCAGCTGTATGCATAATATTTTGGTTCTATTGAGAAATGCTTCAGATTAAATTGTGTTAGCACACTATTTTTTTAGTGGTTGAAAATTGAGAAGGATCAGGTCATGTCATCTTTCAAAACAAAAATTTCATATGGATGAATTTAAATTTTTACAAAATACACTTCCTCTCTGTTACGTATTAATATTTATTTTTTATAGGTTTTGAGAATTTGACTAGAGCATTTATAAAAGCTAAACCAGTTATTGATAAAGAAGAAAGTGGGAACATTCCAAAATTTTACATTCGTTGCTTGGTTGAATTGGAAGATTTCATTACAGATGTGAGTATTGTTTTTTGTTGTGTGAAAATTTTCAATTTTTACTATTTGTTTTATTTTTGTTTGATATAACCTCTTTTTTAATAGTGTTGGGATGACAAAGAAGGTCGAAAAAATATGTCTAAAAACAATTCTAAGTCTCTTGCTACACTTCGCCAAAAGCTAAGAAAATACAATAAAGATTTTGAGGCTGATATTGTAAGTTACAGGGAAAACCCTGATGCTGAAGATGAGGAGAAAGATGAGGAAGAAGAACCTGGTAAATATTTTTAATAGTTTATTTTTGATAAATCAATCTTAAAAAGAAAGTATTTTGAAATATAGTAAAATTTCTCAAAGACAAGGATTGCATTTATTTTATGCCAGTATTTCAATGAAAGACGGAAGAGTTACCCGTCATGCAAACAGTATAGACTTAAAGAAAATAATCTATCCTTTGAAACTGTTTTTAGTGTGTTATTTTATTCCTTCTATTAAAGTGCCCTCAAGAACCTTCTATTTTTTAAACTAAAATCCCCATGATTGTTGCACTTTTTTTAAATGTTTAAAATATTTTTTGAATTTGTGTTGTTAAAAAAAATGTTAGACCGTTGAAATTTATATACAAAGATTGAATACATCAAATGAAATTTAGATAGTCGCACTGACTATAATTATGTTGTTTATCTAAACCCCCCAAAATATGTTGTAATGATGTACATATCTTACATTATTGCAATTAATGTTTTAAATATTGAACATTCTAAGCTGCAAAACTTTACGCACAACCATTAAGCATCCTAAAAAAATAAATGAATAAAAAATAAATAAATAAAAAAATTACGAATGCCTTTTCTCAGCTGTATATGGCCTAGCTGATGTAAAATGAGCCTCGTCATATCTTTCTTGTATTAAAATAAAGGCTTTACATACCAGTACAGGCATCAAACTTTGCCATAGCCAATGCAGATTTAAGTATGACCAGTAGATAAAGTCAAAATAATATAATGGAAATATGAAAAGAGTCATCAGTTTATGCACAGAATAGGTGCTAAAGGTTTATTTCCATTCATTTAATTTATTTTTTTATTTTTTATTTATTTATTTTTTTTTAAACAACTTGCCTTTCTAGTCTTGAAGTATAGTATTTTAATTAACGGAAATGGAACAGAAATTATTATTTTTTAGCTTAAGGCTGCTTGAGAAGGATTTTCTTCTCTTGAAGGATAAGCTTTAAAATTTGGATAAGGATATGATCTTGTTAAAAATTTCTGTACAAAAAGTGCTAGTAAGTTTTTAGTTTTTATCAACTTATTAATGACCATGTTTTGTATTCATTAAGAGTCTGATGATGAAGATGAAAAGGGTGTTGAATTTTTCAAGAAACCCCCAAAACCTGAAAAAGAAGAACCTAAATCCAAACTTCTAAAAGGGTCTGATGATGAAGTAAGTATTTTGCTTATTTAGTAATTACATTTTGTAAGACTTTATTTCACATTGATTTTGTGTGACTGTGCTAAACAACTTGTTGTCTTAATAAGGGCTCTGATGATGACTCAATAGATTGGGGATCAGATTCTGAAGAGGAAAGCTCCTTATCGTCAGATGATGAAAAATATGGTGGCAATCTTGCAACAAAATTTTTAAAACGGTAAATATACTATTAAATAAGACTTTATAATAAGGTTCTCATTTTTATGTCTTAAAAGAAGCAGAAACTTTCAGTTTGCCAGATTTAAAAAAAAATTGTTAGGAAAACCTTAAATCTCCAGTGACTCACACATATACAGAGGCTGTTCTCACATTTTTTAGACGATGTATATTGTATTCACAAAACTAAATTACATAAAATTTTTGTGTTTTAAATGTTCTATTTGACATCCCTTATTCTGAACTATCTTTCGACACCGCAATTTCCAGGATAATAATGCCTTTTGAAGTGTCAGAAGAGGTATTCTATCCCATTCCTCCTGAACAGCTTTCCAGAGTCCTGTAAGGGTTTTGGGACGACGTTTGGATAATGCAGATTTTAAAAGTCCGAAAGCACAAAAATCCATAGGTGATACATCGGGAGATTTAGTAGGGATATCAGTGAAGGGTATGGCCTTGATACCAGTTTTTTGTTCCATTTCTTTTAGTAAATTTACAGTGGATTTTGATGTGTGACTGCTAGCTTTGTCCTGATGGAGTCTCACAGATTGATGGCACTGTGGGTAAAGCGATGGTATTTCATTTAGAAAAATTGGCGATAAAATAAGTTCCTGATAGTATTTGGAGTTAATCTTGACATTTTTTCCCACTCTCATTATTTTTAACTTGCCATTATAAGAAATACCAGCAACAATCACGAATCCCTTAGAAAAACTTTCTTTCGATTCTTTGAAACATGTACTTAAATTTTTTTCTCCCCTTTTATGATAATAAATGGTTCTTTTTTTTTGTTGCAGTCATTTAAAAATACACCCATGATTCATCTATTGTGACAATTGTTTTCCATTTTTCTTTGGATAAGTGTTTGTCATATAGAATTCTGCAGCGTGTCCTGCGTTCAGCGATATGATTTGGAAGAAGACGATGCACATTGCATTTTTTCGCTTTCTTAAGATTTAAATCAACGTTTATCATTTTGTTTGCAGTGGACACCGAGCATTTTACTGATTTTGCAACTGTCCTTTGACTAGGGGGATTTTCTTTTAACATTAAACAACGTACCTTTGCAATAGTCGAAGATGTCAGTTTTTTCCTTGGATACTTGTTTGGAATTTTTGTCCCACTTGAGTCTCCAATTTGACGTTTTTTTCCTTTCTTGTTGACAATATTACCTACGACGCTTTAGATATCACAAAACCATGACTCTCACATCATTTTGGGATAACGGAGTATGCATATTTCTCTTCGGAAAGAGCATAAATGTAGCCTTTGAACCACTGCTTTGTTAAAAATGCCATTTTGAATAAAAACAAAACTTTCAAGCCGCAGATGTTAATTTTGACTTTTAAAAACATAGTACAATTGCAATTCTTTCTTTTGCAGCAGATGATTTTTTATTACCGCTTACCAAAATCGTCTAAAAAATGTGCGAACAGCCTCTGTATATGTTTTAAAAATGCAAACATTATATGTATAATTTTCTCCTGAAAAGTATAAATTTAAGACAAGGTGCTTGGAAAACTGAAACTGTCTTAACTTGTTGCATATTAACTTATTTTACACTCCATAGTGTAAAATAAGTCTTTCATTAAAGTAAAGATTATAGAAATTTATATATACTGTGTTATTGGTATGTGCATTTAAGTATTTTCTTTTTAAACAAAGGTGTATGAACATTTAATACATATATAATCTCAGTTTCAAGAGGATTTTGAAGAAATATTGCTTTAACCCTTTCAGCAAGAACCTCTGCCGTTTGCATGGTACATATTTTTTTCCCCAATTTTTTTTTTTTTTTAACCTAAAAGATCTTGCAAATTTTTCCAATTAAAGGTTACAAAATGTTTTTACTTCTTTAAACTGATAACAGATTGCAACACTAGACTTTTTCTGCTCATTTAACTGAGGTACATTGAATGCAAGTGAAAAGAAGACTAGATTTAGGTGTTCACTCTGTGCGAATTGCACCCCTGAAAGGGTTAAGTGCATGTAAGATGTAGAAAGATATGTTGACAAATGATTTAATGAAAATTAATAATTATTTGGACTACTTTAACCTATAATAATGTACCTTTAAATTAAGATTGTGTTTTATCATTCATGTGTATATTTAACTCGTATGTTTTTATTTTTAGACTTCTTTCTTATACTTATAAGAATTTTTTTTATGTAGAAATGTGAATAATTTTCAGATTGTTACTTTTTTACTAGAACTACTTTGTGAACATAAATCTGTGCTCTTTAATTTCCTGTAGTCCCGGTGAGAAAGATGAACAGAAAGAAGTTACTAAAAGAGAAAAGAAAAGGGATAAAGAAAGAAAAGAGAGAAAGAAGGATGAAGATGATGAAGGATGGGAGGAAGTAAAAGGAGGAGCTCCAATTATAATGGTAAATTTGAAAGAGATTTAAGTAAATTTTTAGTGTTCTGTATTTATGGTATTTACTTATAATAAACAACATGCATGTATCTGGATATATTCCTTCTCATATAATTCTGTGGTCATTGTCAAAGTTTCAACAGATATTTTATGTAAAGCTCTTATTATTATCTTTGTATGTATAAGAGTGTTAAAAAATGTTCATGTTAAATTTATTGAAAAGAATAAGTAGTTTCAAATTCTTATGAAGTATTTTATTTTCAAAATAGCAATTTGCTGTGATTTTGAACAAATAAATCATCTAAGTGTGGTTATAACACTAAACTTATTTAATTTACTTAATTCTCTTATTTGTTTCAGTTTTACTGAAATATTAAATTGAATTGCTCTTATTTTTTTAATTCTATTTTCAGGAGAAACCAAAAATGTTTGCAAAGGATGCTGAAATAAATCACCAAGTTGTATTAAAGAAATTTAATGAAATTTTGGCTGCTAGAGGCAAGAAAGGAACAGATCGGAGTGAACAAATTGATCTTCTTATTGAATTGCTGAATGTATGTGAGGCTCACAATTTAGGTTCAGGAATTCTATTAAAAATAATGTTTGCCATTATAGCTGCTATTTATGACTATAATCCCAATATTGCTACCTGTATGAAAGCAGATATGTGGCAGAAGTAAGTTTACCCTTATTTTGAAATTTCAGTTATATATGCTTGCAATTTGTCTTCAGTCATCAATTTATGATTTAACTTGTTTTCTTTAATTCTGACAATTTAAAAAGCAGGAACTTTTTGAATTTATAGTATGATATATCTCTTAAAAAGCAGGAACTAGAGATTGGGTGTACTAGATTTTATCCCTGTTATGGATTTTTATGAGAAATTATGGTACTGTGTTAACCTGCCTATTATGCCATCTTCTATATATATAAAATGTGTAGGTATGCAGCACCAAAATCGGTGATATTTCTACACTCCAAAGGCAATGGCTGCAACTACCAGATGTAAACATTAGCAGCCGTTCGCAATTTGCAACTGCACGTGTCTAGTGGTGCGGCGATAGCACGTAATTTGGTACAACTTAATTGCTGTATTTTACTTGTAAATAATTTTAATTTATTCATTAGTTCCATTGGTTTGTCTAAATGTGTGTAAGTTGAAATTGCATTATAATAGCTTAATAGTAAGTAAGAGTTAATTTTCTACACTTTATTTAGTACTTGCTGAATTTTTACTCCATTTTATGTGAAGAAATTTCCAAACATTTTATTATTTGATATGATTAAGTGTAGATCTCTGAATTGTGAACAATAATACATACAGAGAGTGGTGTAATCCATACTATATTTTAGTTGCTAATTTTTACTCCATTTTTTAAGTGAAAAAATTTTTCTCCCAACAATTTCTTATTTGATCTAATGATAAGTGTAGATATCTTAATTTTGAAAAATAGTACATACAGAGAGAGATGTATTTTTTAAAGTCATTGGTGTTGGGTTTCTCAGTCTTAACTCTGTTCTGAAGTAATGGAAATTCACATTTTTTAATCGCAATGTTTTAGAATCAGCCTTATAGAGAATTAAGCAATGATTATAAATTTTTTGGCTGAGCTCCCACTACCCCTTAACAACTTATATTTATGATGACAGATGATGTTAACATTCATTACATATGTTACTTTCAGTTGAGTTGTTTTGCAAAAGAAAGTATAAAACTAAAAGCGACCATATTGGTCACACAGCGGCTAGTTAAAAAAAAAATTGTGAATTATTTATATTGTTTTCATATAACAGGGTTTGTATTTTTCTGTATTTTCCTACTTAGAATATTTCCTGTTTACTCATATATTGAGTCAACATGGTGGTGATTGCAGAAAGGTGTGGGGGGAGGGGGGAATCCTTAATATGTTGATGCTGAGCCTAATATAGGACCATCACTGTTCCAGTGATTTTTCTGGAATATGATTAGCTTTATTGGGATGAAAGAAACTGTGTAGGGTTGGAAAGGGGGGTTTGTTGTAATTTATGACATAACCTTAAATAGGACCTCAAAAACCTAGCAGTCTTATGGTAGGGTTCAGAGGGGTTCATCTAAGGGTGGTCTAAAATTTCCATTTTCCGTAGACCCTTTTCATTAGCAATAAAGGATTGAATTCATTAGCAATAAAGGACATTGTTGATGCAACCTGCTATTAGGAAACATTTTAAAAGCATTTGGAAATTTACCCACTGTCAGGATTAATATCATATGCGAGACACTTATTGGGTAACTGGGGCAACTTGTTTTCAGCTATGTTAAATTACAGATGATCATCATAATCGATCATGATCACTGTGTTTTATACCCCTAAACTTATAGTGCCAATATTTATAGCTTTCTGTTTCAATTTCAAGTGTTCATGTTTTATCAATGCATTGATGCATAAAAAGTAATTGGATTATTTAATTGGACACTTCCTAGCCTCTATATTTGAAGGTTCATCTTAATTCTTCATCTTTGATGTTGCATGCCAATGAAGGAGTGATGCACCAGAGGTTATTTTCCACTAGCTTAAGTAAGAATACTCTGTAGGATCTCTCAAAAGAATTTGTCATTTTAAGAGGAACAACAATTTGACGTTTTTCAAGTCAGGCCGTTGCCTCCAATTTTATTTTATTTTTAATTATTGAAAAGGAATAATTAAGTGTAAAATACATGATTAAAAGATGTAAAGATGATTTGTTTATTAAGATTTATATAAATATAAAAATTATTAATTTTGCCCAATTTTAGTCAGGTTTTTAAGTTGTTTCTTTTGCAGGATTTTCTCTTTCAAATTGATAGCTAGTATGAAGAAATCAAATTGTGTCATTTGAAATATATTACAAACATCTGCTTAAAATTGGCTCTTAATAAGACAAATCCAAACTATCATTTGCTCTAAGTCCCTTTTGTTGAGCCAAAAGGAGTTTCCCCAGTATGGCCACATTATTTATGTTTCATATATTTATTAGCCCTCATTAAATTCTGTCTTAATTCTAAAAATCTCTATCCTAAATATCATTTTCATAATGCAACTCAGTCAATGCATTATTCGTGCTTGTTCTGGGAAATAAATATTTCTTCACTGGATGTAGTTGTTTCAAGTTTGAGTCAATCCAAATACAAGATTTTAAAGTAGCAGAGCTGTTCCTGAGTTAAAGGAAAAGTAAGAATGAAACCAAAAACAATTAGCTTTTATTTGAAACCAATATAAATATATTTGCAAACAAACTTCTGTATATTGTAAGGATAAAAAATAAGTCAGTTACATTTGAGCTTAACTGAACTCAACAAAAAGGATCACAAAGAGGATAACCCTACATGACAAAGAGTACATCTCCTTCCTCCCCCCCCCCTACCCCCCCCCTCACCACTACCAGTGGGCTTAACCTTTCAACTGTTGTGTCCGAGATAGTCTCGGGCGCGGCACTTGCGTTCCAAAATGTCGTGCCCGAGATAGTTCTCGGTGTAGATTTATTTTTCTTGCATCTTATTGTCAAACCCGAATCTATCTTGGGAAAGTTGATTTGGGCTTTATTCAATAGATAGCAGCACTAGTGTTCGATACCATATCTTGGTAGATGAATTTTTGCATTATTCAGTAGATAGCAGTTTATGTACGTTATTTTGTACTAAACATTTGATTTTTGCAATGAAAAAATTATTATTTTTCGTACCATAATCATCAGAGTAAGTTGACAGTTAAAAGGTTAAACACTTCAGTGGAAGACAAATTTCAACAAGTAATTGAGTCTGTATCTGTGTGCATGTGTCTGAAGTCACAGGCTTCATTTATTCTTTTTAGTGTTCAGAATTTCTGTATAGAATTTTATAGTATTTATGTTATCAAATTGAAGATATTTCAATCTAATTTGTGTACTTTATTAGAGAAAATAAGTCACCTGACTTGAAAAATTAGCTTCTCTTCATGTTCTTGTAAAAATTATTGACTGGGTTCAATATGCCTTTACCAATTTCATTAATCTGTACAGTTTTTAATCGACAGTTTAAAGCATGGGTGTCTAACCTTTTGGCTTGTCATGGCTGCACTGAGGAATAGCCTTGGGCTGCATATAAAATATATAATTTAGTTAATTTTTATAAATGACAAACTTTCTTTATTTTTTATTATTAAAAAAGAGAGGAGCATAAACTTATAACTAACTTATATCTAGAATAATTTTCAATTCTGCTGTATCACAGCATGGTAAAATTTTGCCCGATTTGTTTACTGAATGACCATTAATAGTGATTTTTTTTCTTTCTTGCATTATAAATTACCAATATAGGTAAAAATAAATGTCTTATAGATTACCAATTTGGTTGTTGACATCAGTACCCTTGTTCTAAACAATCCCATATCCTTATGGACCAGCATTCTCGCACAGGAAGCTTAAAATAGTTGAAAAGAGGAAAAAAAGGTTTTTGAAGGCCTGCTGATTTTAAAAAAGGTGTCTTTACAAAAGAAAATAAAGAATCCTTTCATAAAAAGTCTCTTTTAAAAATGTGTAAAATACCAGTAACACATTTATGCAATCCCTGACTAGGCCATGCATATATTCATAGCATATTATATAAAAAATGCATCTTGTAGGAATACGCACAAGAGGTTCACCCTTTAAAGTATGTTGCTATGTATTTGAATTGACCATTCCTCAATTCTGGATATCAACTTTTTTGTTAATTATCTGTTGGTGTATGAATATTTGCATATATTTATATGCAAATTGAATACTGTTTTTTATTTTTCACAAACTTATGTCTTAAATTTTAATATTTTTTGAAATAATGTTATTTTCCATTTCAGGTGTATAGATTATATAAATTTGTTGCTGGATATACTTATTGAAAATCCTAACATTGTGGTTGGAGATAATATAGCTGAAGAATCAGAGCAGTTAGTTGCTCAACCATACCGTGTAAAAGGTTGTTGCTTAACTGTTGTGGAACGAATGGATGAAGAATTTACTAAGATGCTTCAGGTTGGTAAAATAGCCATTGTTAAACTTTTTTATTGATTCCTCAAATTTCATTTTACTTTTATTTTTACACCCATTAGTTTGTTATATTGATTTTAAATTGTTGTATTCTATTATATTATGTTATTACTGTTTTAGACATTACATTTGATATTGAACTGGCTTGTTCTGACATTTGACTGCTTTAATTGTTTGTTAGACTTGTTCATATTAGACATATTTCTAAAAAGAAAAGCTCATGTTTTAATACCTTATAACTTTAAGGGTTGCGATGCTCATTCTCCTGAATATGTCGAAAGATTAAAAGATGAAACTATAGTTTGTGCCATCATTGAGAGGCTTCAAAATTATTTGGAAGATCGTGGTACACCATCAGAACTCTGTCGTATCTACCTAAGACGCATTGAACATCTTTATTACAAGGTAATTTTTTGTCAATTCTGTCAAATAGTACTCAGTTGAACCTGTCATATTACTGCTTTTTCATGTGCCATATATCAAAGTGACTGTGAGTACTGTATCTTGGTGGGCATGTTTCATAAATTACTTTTTCTTATATAGTTTGATGCAAAGGTTTTCAAGAAGAAAGAATTAACTGGAATAAGTACTTTCTATGGAGAAAAGAAAAATGTTGTAAATGGGGATGAAGTCTCAGAAGAAGATAGTAAAGCTTTAACTGAAGAGACAAGTGCTGATGTCATAACAAAACTTTGTAAATTTATTTGTGCTAAAGATACTACAGATCGAATTCGAACTCAAGCAACACTTTTCCGAATCTATCATCTTGCTCTTCATGATGAATGGTTCCAGGCTAGGGATCTATTACTCATGTCACATTTACAAAATACAATAGAACATTCAGATGTGTCAACTATGGTAAGATTATCTTTTGTATTATATGTTAACACTGCCCTTTATTGGTAGGTCTTTCCTCTGTTTTCATGTATGTTTGATTGAACAGTACACATTAGAGGTTTTTTTTTTACACTTATCATTCAAGTGTACTTAATTTTCTCCTGACCTGTTTATAGGGCACATGAATAGATGGGTAATTGCACAGCTTATAATATCTTATGGAATACACAGTTCTGTTATATTTATGATTATTGTTACTTATATTTCTTTTTAATGTTTAAATAAAGGAGTCGTTGAGTTAAAAATATAAACCCTCAAATGACAATTTTAATTTTTTATTTTTTTATTTATTTTTTAATTTCTTCACATGTGGTTTATATTTCTAAAACATGTGTGACTAGTCATTGTAAGATTTTTTTTATTTTAAAGTTTGCTTGCTTATGTAAGGCTGCTTTAAAATACCGTAGTTTTACTTCAGTGTTTGTAATTTAGAATGTAATTTAATTTTGAAATAACAAAAACTTGGCACTGTACAAAAAAAGTTTCTTCACAGAAACTTGTTTAATTATTAAGTAAGTTTTTGTCACTTCAAGTTTAAGCCAAGAATTAACATTGAAATTTTTTAATGGCTACACTTTGACGAAACTTTATTTTAAAAATTAAATGCTTATATATGTAAAGCATGATAATCTGAGATTCATGATTGAAGTAATCAATTGCTTATATATGAGCTAGATGTAAACACATGTCAATGCAATTAATGTGACATATTAAAACTAACAATCAATAGTTATGAAAATATGTTGCTGCTTTTCTCTCTAATTTAGCAAATTTTCCTGGAACGTAAACAGCTATGCTAGTGTGAACTGAGTGATTCACCAACTCTATATGTTAGATGGTTAGTCCTTCGGTGGCATCATAAGAGGCATATGAAAAAGGGAATTCAGTTATTCACCTTACAATGAATTTTGTCAAAAATGGGGAAGATACCTTAAAAATTCTATTAGACACTGAAATTCTTTCACCCATAAGAATAAATAGAATGCAGGTTGCAGGTTCTTCTGTGTGCTTTATGAAGGGTGAATGAACAGTTAGTGATATAACCCTTTGAGGGGTGCAATTTTATTATTATAATTTTTTTGAAAGAAAAGGTAAGAATGAAGTATAATGGTCCTACAGATAAAAGAAATGTGATTAAAAAAATTTAGCCCCCCCCCCCCCCCTGGTAGAGGGAGCCGTCCTCACAGTGCGAACGGCGCCCGTGTAGGGCATTTGAGTTCGATCACTAACTTACCTTGATTTACTCGAGCAAAGACAAAAATAACTGATCTTATATCGTTATAATAATAATTATTTTACTAAATAATTTTCAAAAGACAGAAATTTGAATTTTATTTTAAAAATTTGGAAATTTAAGAAAATGTTAAAATAACTGAACTTAAAATATCAAAAATAAGAAATATCAAAAAATATAAAAATATATCAGAAAAATATAAAAGTGTGAGAAATATCAGTAACATATAAAAATTAAAGAAATAAAAAAACCTGAACATCTTCCTCAGAATCCCCAGACTCTTCAATTAGAGATTGAGGTGGAGCATACTCCTCATCACCGCTATCACCTGATATTATAGATTCAGGATCTTATGGAATCTCCTAAAAAACATGAGCTTCTGATAGGTTCAGGCCAGGACGGGGCATTATGAATTTTAAAAAATCCAAGATTTAAATAAATTTCATACTAAATAATTTCAAGGCTTATTTTGTACAATTATAAAGATTTAAGTAAACTTTGAAACAAATTTAAAAAAGATATTTGTAACAGAATGTTTAACTAAAAAAATTAGCAAATAAGAGCGACTGATCTGAAAACAGAGCAAAAGCAGAATGAGCTATTTTTAAAATGCGCTTTGGCTATTTCCAACACCTTCATACGGGGGGATTTCCAGGAGCACACCCAGAGTGGTTATGCTTATAATAATTGATTTAAATTCACTTGTGCTGAAGGTGGCCGATTGCCGTTTGGAAACAATAGGCCAGACATTTTGCCACCTCCTGATTAGTTCTGCCTGTGGAACCTCTGACAGAGTCCACCCTTAGCACACAGAATGAATTCAGTAGACCATTGTCGAATGCAGAAAGGTTGGCAACTGTAGGTGATAGTGCCCAGCACGCACCATTGAAACAGCTACAAAAGAAGTTGCTTATTGAAGGGACACCTGTTCTCAGTGTGTGAACACCATTTAAAAATGCAAAAATAGAAAGAAATAAACTATTTTTTTTTAAAGAAGTAATGACATGTCAGTATTCGTCGAGGCTTGTTTATAAAATCCAGTGGAGAAAATTAAAACATTTTAGTTTTTAATCCTTAAAATAATTAAAAATAAAACCAAGTATGAAACAGCATTAACTTGCATTCATTGTGTTCAAGTTAAATGAGAAGACAACTGTCTGGTGCTTCCATTTATTATCAGTTTAAAGATGTAAAAGTATTTTACAACCTTTAATTGGAAAAAAAATTGACATTTTTTTAGGTTAAAAAAATTCTAGAAAATGTGTTTGCACAGTGAGGACAGCGCCTCTGAAAGGGATAATGTATTATATCAAATATGTATTTAATGTTAAAATGAGTGATATTATTAAAGAACTTCATGAAAAGATCCTTTTTTAGCTTATATTTTGAAGATAGCTTAGAGTTGTACAGAGGTTATGGTCACAAATAGTGCTACTAGAACCTAAATTCCAAGTCCAGAAAAGTTTTAATCAAAGTGACAACCAAAAATACTAGAAGTTAACCAGGCCAAGTGATTTAAATAAGCTATATTGTTGCCCATGTTTGTTTGTTTTCAACTGAAACAAGACTTTGTGATAAGACCAGTTCCAGCTATTTAAATTATTTGATTATATTGAACTAAATCTGTTTCAGGCTTGTGCTAAACATCAAACAATTTTTGGTTACACAAGAGCTTCCACTGCTTTACTCAGCATTTGTAGGGTTAATACTGCCCTCATAAGTTAAAAGGCCCTAACTCCAACATTTTTCTTAATGCTTATTTGTAGCGTTCTTGAATCGGTCTTAAAAAATGTGCCTTTTTATGACATTAGAAAGCCTTAAATCCAATTCAGTGATGAGTTATACTGAAATTTATACTGACCCTAACTCCAGTTTAAGTACGTTTTCGATAAAAGAAGGCCCTACGTAACAAACAGGAATCAGTTGGAGTTAGGGCCTTTTAACTTATCAGGGCAGAGTAGGTAGTGGTAGCTCTTGAATTACATTCATTTGCTTAAGTTCAGGTGGAAAAGCTGTACAAAGAAAACAGAAGAAATAGCCTTGAATAATGTATGTTTCATCATTGATGAGTATATTGAGCAAAATTTGTTTGTTTCTTTATTTCAGATCATTTACAACAGAGGTCTTGTTCAGTTGGGTTTGTGTGCATTTAGACATGGTTTTATAAAAGATGCTCATGCTGCACTACTTGATATCCAAAGTGGTGGAAGAGCAAAGGAACTTTTAGCTCAGGTATTAATAGCTTTGTTTAATAATTTGTGAGTTGTAGAATCAGATAATATCTTGTTTGTTTTCTGCTAGGAAAATAAACAGTAAATTAAACAAAAAACTTGGGAGAAAATTGTCATCTTGCAATAGATTAAATAACCAATTTACATTAAAACAAAATATAGAAAGTTCTCACTTTTTCTCAATTAGATTTATTTTCATCAGTTTATTTTCCCGCTATTTTTGGTAGTCAGTGTGTAAAGAAAATTTACATAGCATCAAGGCTTTAAAAAATGTATTATACATTGACAGGAATGTTTATCAGTTGTTTTTGAATTAAGGCAAAGCCATCTTTACTATAAATTAAACGTCTGATTTTTATTCATTAATCTATTAAACAGCTGCTCTCACTTGTGATTTTAATATTTATACATAAACTTGTTTTTCTTTTTATCTTAATTTTGGTTATGTTTTATCATTTTTAGTGAGCTCTATTTTTCAATGTATAAATATCTCTGTTTTAAGGCAGTTAACATTGAAGTCAATAATAAGAATGACATACAAAGTGATCTCTATTTTTTGTTCTACAATTGTCTGTTTAACTGTAGTGTAATTATGATTCACTAAATTAACAACTCAGAGATTTAGTATTCATAAGAGGTAAACAAATTTTAAGGAAATGAGTTTTAGATTTTAATATTTTTAAGAGGATTTCCTCAGTTATTATTAATAAATTATAATTTGAATACTGATTTTGCCCTTACTTAAACTTGAAATTAATGCTAAGATTTCTGTAGGTAAGGACAGGGCTTGCAAGTAATGTAGAATAAAAGAAAAAAAAACTATAGTGTTCTCACTTTTTTCTTTTTTGTCATTTCATTAGGTTGAAAAAAATTAATAAATGTGATTTTAAAAAATTAATCAGATTTAGTGAAATGGAAGCATATATGCTATATTTATTACAGCATCAAGATAATAAGATTGTGTACTTATAAAGTATATTGTGGGGTTACAGGTTAAACACACTAAGTCAAAAAACATGATTTTGAGAAAATGCTGATCAAAGATTTTTAACGTAGAATTATGTTCCTCAATAATGGTCCCGAGGAAAGCAAAATTTCAGCCTTTTTGCAAGTTATAATTTTGGTAGTGCACCAAACCTAGTAGCAGTAAACAGTTAAACAGAAAAGTACAAAAATGTATTCTTTTTAAAAAAAGGGTAAGCAACGATGAATAATCCTATGTTAATAACCTGTGGTAGTTTAGTTAGAAGAGACTACCTGAAATATATTTTTTTCTTTTAACTTCTTTGGTACTAACATTATTAAATCAAATTAAGTTATAGCACTGGTGTTTTTTTTTTGCTAACTGCGAACCAGTCTTGGCTCTCATATGATTATTTTATATTATTATCCTCAGGATGGTTAGTGCATTTCACCTATACAAACAACTAGGCTAGAGCACTTAACGTGATTACAAAACTTTGAAAAAAAAAAATGAAATAAATAAAGATATGACAGTGTATTTCACCAGTAGAAACATCTTTTTCTGGTCAAGAAAAGCTGAAAATCCAAAAGTTGATAATTTTTACTTAGTGTGCTCCACTTATAACCCCACGATATATAATTTCTTTTTTTTTTTTTTCCCTTTTTGGTTGAAAGTTGCATGCTTTTCTTCTATCATTTCATAATGTAAAAAAAATTGTTTATCTTATGTGTTTTAGGGACTTCTGCCTCAACGCCAACATGAAAGAACACCAGATCAAGAGAAAATAGAAAAAAGACGACAAATTCCATTTCATAAGCACATTAATTTAGAATTGTTAGAATGTGCTTATCTTGTTGCTGCTATGCTGCTTGAAATTCCCTACATGGCTGGTAATATTTTCATTCTATTAATGATATTTGATTTATTTTACTAATTTTAATTTGTCAGTGATCTTTCGAAACCTGATCATAAGATTAGAGTTGGTGAAGAATACCAAATAAAGTTTTCTGAAAATAATGTGTTTTGGCTAATAGTTGCAGAGGTTTTTAAGAATCAGGAATAATAAATAGTCAGATATATACGTTACTTAAATACCTATGCCATTGTATAAAATAAAAATTAGTAACAGTTGCTTTAAGTGTTATAAATAAGTTTATTGGAGATATTTAGGGATACGTAATTTTTGTATTTACGAAATAGATGCGAAATTTACCGATATGAGTAAATATGCAAAAATTATTTCTTTACTACTTTTCAGCGAAAACTTGGTGATAAACGGTTTTTTAAGCAAAATAGGTAATAATAGTAATAATTTATTAACATAATAGCTTAACTTTAGACCATCTGAGGTCTATAACTTAGAAATCTCGCTCTCTTCGGATTTGCTCCAAATTTCATCCGGGCAGTTTGTCTGTACCAGAGTCGAACCTAAAAATCTAACTGTAAAAATCAACCATCAAGTTTTGTGAAGCAATTTAGTAGATTTAAGAATGTCTTGAGCGCGGGGTCAAGGGTATTTCAGCTACTTAAGTAGTCAACCAAGAGACTTCTGTTGATGTTATACAGATTTTAATTGCAGCAAAATGCTGCTGCCTTAACTTTGCAAGGCTTCTATAGTCCCGTTAATAGAGTAGATGTTGAGATATTTTAGTATGTACAACACAGTAATTAATGACAGAAGGCAAAAATTTTAGTAACATAATGAGGAAACTACTACAATCTTAGCTTTTAACTAAGAATTTTGATATTTACCTATCAAAGTAAAATAGTAAATTTTTTTTAATAAATACAAAAGTTTTGAATTTATATATATTTTTGCAAATCAATGCAAAATTTAATTTTTTTTATTACAAATTTACGTATCCCTATACGCACGTTACATATTTCACTAGAAAAATTACAACAAAAGTTGCCATTTGTAGCATGAAGTTGATTTCAATTAAGAAGAGGACATCATCTGCTAGTCAAAGTCATAAAGAAAAAAGAATAGATGTTTTGATGTTTAAGTGAGGATAAACTTGAACTGATGTAATTTTTTTTTTATTTCGTAGCTCATGAGTTGGAAGGAAGGAGAAGGATGATCAGTAAATCTTTTCATCATCAATTGCGAAATAGTGAGCGTCAAGCCCTTGTAGGTAAGTTAGTAAATGATCTCTGTGGAACATTTCTTAAAATACATGCTTGCCATTTTCTGTATTAGAATGTTAGATGAAATTCACATTTTTATTATTACAAGCATTTTTATCATCCAGTAGATGGGAATAATAGCTTGTAAATGTGTCATGGTGAAAAATTTTCTTAAGGTGACTGCCTAAGTTTGGAGCCAATTTTTCGAAAAAATCATTTTTAAGGCCTTTTTTGGTCTTTATGGTAAAATAGCGCTTAAAAATTAAGAAACGAGTAAAAACTTACCTGTAAATACCATACTTTTTTTTATAAATTAGTCAATTTGAAGTAATTTTTAATGAAATTTAGATAAAATGCCTATCACTCTGCACGAAATTGTAATGCTAGTATCTTAATTTCCTCCTCACACATGATACATATGACAGTTTACTTCAAAATGACCTATAATCTAAGAGAAATTTTAAAATGCAAAAATAATACAGACAATTTTATGTTCCAATATGAAAATTTTTCCTGATTTGTCATTCCTTTTCTTATAAAATCAGTCCCAAATAAACTATTTATAATACATCAATTATTGTTGGTCATTTCATTAACAATAGCATCTAAAACATTCCCTAAAAATTTCATCAAATTACATGCATTATTGTGTGAGATATCATGCTAATGGTAGAGATTTGTGCTAAAAAACATAATTCTGAGGAAAATGCATTTAAAGTTTTAAAAAGCAATGTAAACAAACGCTAGAGTGAATGACAAAGTTGCCAATCTCTATCAAGAAATCAATTACATAACTACAGAAAAGTAATGGTGGTGCACTAGCAACATTATGGCACATATTATTTATCAGTTAGAGAAAAAATTGTAAAATCTAGATGCTGTAATTTATGGTAACTTCCGATTTCAAAACCAAACTTCCAGTTCAATTTTGTAGCAGATGATGTTTTTTAAAATAGCTATAACTCTACTTTTAATTGATATAAAATGAATATCAAAATAGTTTTGAAAAGAAACAAGATTGAATTACACAATTCTTGCAAAAAATAAAATTGACTAAAATAGTCAAAAAATGACATTTTCAACGTAGGCAGTCACTACAACAGTACGGCAGTATCACCACGGCAGTAGTTTCATCGTAGGCATCACCTTAATGAAAGCTAGCTTAGGTTGGATTCAGCATTTGTATGTTTTTTTTTCTTTTTAATGTTCAGTCTGTTTTGCACTTATGGAATAATATTCTGGTTTCAATGAAATGTGATGAAATAGTTTTATTCTTTAAGTCTTGAACAAGTTTATGAATCTTGGTATTTGCATTCACCTCAGATTTCTTAAATTTGTATATCAGAAATAGGGAAAATAGGATTGGTTACAAAAAGATTATATTTTATCTTTTTCTAAGCTTATGTTATGCAAGTTTGTTTAATAACAGTATTTTCTACAAGAGAATTTTAATATATTACTAGTCGCTGCATGACCAGCATGGTCGCTTTTAGTTTTATATTTTCTTTTGCAAAACAACTCAAAGAAACATCAAGTGCGATCTCAGCCAAAAAAATTATAGTCATTGCAAAATTCTCTATAAGGCTGATTCTAAAGCATTCTGATTTAAAAAAAATGTGAATTTTCATTACTATAGTACAAAGATAGAGATAAGATTGAGAAATCTAACACCAGTGATTTTAAAAATTAATTCCTCTCTGTAATATTTTTCAAAATTAAGATATCTACACTTTATCATTACATCAAATAAGAAATTGTCTGTGAAAAAATATTTCACTTATAAAAGGAGTAAAAATTCAGCAAGTACTAAAATATAGTATGGATTACATCACTCAGTATGTGCTATTATTCACAATTCAGATATCTACATTTAATCATATCAAATAAAAAAATTTTGGAAAAATTCTTCACTTATAAAATAGAGTAAAAATTCAGCAAGTACTAAAACAGGGTGTCTACTAACATGAAAAGTAACAAAAAGTCACGAAATGGGAAAATGGTCACAAAAAGTCATGAAAAGTAACGAAATTGAAAGAAAAGGTCACGGATTTTTTCAATTTAAAATTTTTTTTTATCGATATAATGTAGAATAGAAAATATGCTCCTAACTGGTACAAAAACACTAAGATCAATTTTTGCCTACTTTGTGACGCCGCATCGGAAGAGAGATATCAGAGTTCCCGCAGGAAAATGCATTGTATTCTTCCCCACTGCGGGAACGAACGCTCTTTCTCCCCTTCACAGAAAGGAGAGTATTCGTCGTCATGTGGGGCTACCCCTCGGGCGACGAAAATACGAGGAGATAAGAAACACACAGCGGAAGTAGACATATGGTAAAGCATTAAAATTAACACGAACAAGTGGTGCACAATGCTAACAAGAGAGAGAAGTTGGACAGCAGAAAAACACAATTTTTTTAAAAAAATAAGAATAGAGCTTCAATTTTTACGTCGATCCTGAATAGAGAAGTGTAGTTCAGATCGGTTTTTCTTTCAGTGAACTCGAGTATTACCGTTTAGATTTTGGCTTCTTGTCATTATTTGCGCTCGAGGTATTCTCTCTCCCCACATGACAGACTATGTCCGATATATGCAGATTTCCCGCCAATGACGTGACGGGCGATGCATTCAATTATGAAACTCTCTTCCACCAGAGATATTAGCACCCTTTACACGTATGTTCTTTCGCGGGTGCTTGGAGCGTATGGGACTGCGCTCACGCTCCAAGCACTCGCAAAAGAGCGTACGTTTAGCGCCCTTTACATGTACGCTCTTGGAGTGCTTGGAGCGTACGGGATTGCGCACGGGAAAATTTGGAGTACGCTCCAAAGCAGCTTTCCCTTCCTCTCCGAAACCTTGACATGTGCACCCAATCGTGCGGAATCGTGGTTTCACGCGGGAAAGAACGTACGTGTAAAGGGCGCTATTCCTCTGCCCAGGACCGTAGCCTTGGTGGGGGGGGAGCTCGACGGGCAGGATCTATTGCTATTTAAATATTATTTACTTTAATGGGGTTTCTGTAGTAACTGTAACAAGTATGAGAATGATTAATTTTTGCATCATTCACTTTCAAGGTGTTTTACATTGCATCAATAAATTCCATGGGTGTTTGAGTCACAATCATATCTGGAATTTGTATAACAGTAATAAAACTAGTATTGCATGGTTGTAATCCCAACTTTTTAAAAATAAGGTTTTCCTCATAAGAACTTAAATAATAAGGTGAATATTGTTTAAAGACGAGCCAGGGGGGGGGGGACTAATTTCGTTTAAACTAGTATGTACTTCAATGGTCATGAAATTTTATTTTTAAGGTCATGAAATGTCATGAAAAGTCATGAAATTGACTTGCTCAAAAGTAGTAGACACCCTGTAAAAAAAGTGTAGAAAATTAACAATGATATTCTTCAAACTTCTTGATATACACAACAGAGTATTTCATAAATAGGAGATACTACAGCAACAGAATCAAAAGAACAGACTCTAGATAAACCTACATACAACTGTCCATGACTAAACTCTGGATTTGTTAGATCTAAATATATTTTCTCAAAAGTTAGTCCTCATACATACATTTAGAAAAACTGATGGAATGAAAGAATAAATTTAAATTATTCATGAGTAAAATTCAGAAATTAAATTGTACCAAATTACGTGCTATTGTCGAGCCACTACTTATATGCGGTTGGTCACTAATGTTTACATCTGGTAGTTGCAGCCGTTGCCATTTAGAGTGTAGAAATATCAACGATTTTTGTGCTGCATACCTATGTGTTTTATATATATAGATGGGTAGTAATCTCTTTAAATGGAACAATCTGAATGGAAAAAAAATGATTTTGCAGGTTGTACATGAGCTAGTTTAAACTTCGGAAAAAGGCTTAAACTAGAGAAAATCCTTCTAGAGTTATTTGAATACAAAAAGTATGCGAGTATCCATTCATATAATTGGGGAACTTCATTTTGTAGATTTAAATGATTGAATATTTGGTTAAAAATAGTTACTTAATATACATTTCTCAATGTTCTACAGATATTTTAGTTTGTTTTTCTCTGTAAATTAATATAGGTCCACCTGAAAGTATGCGTGAGCATGTTGTTGCTGCTTCTAAAGCTATGAGGATAGGCAACTGGAGGGCATGCAAAGATTATATTATAAACGAAAAGATGAATTCAAAGGTATTGTGTAATTTTATTTAAACTGGTTAATTTAGAAAAAAGCATTACAGCTATTTAATAACTGTAACTTTAGCAAGAATCTGTTAATAATCGAATTATATTGTTTTAGAAATTTTGTACCTCAACACTGTTGTTGAATCAAGGTTGGATTTTTAAGATAGTAATTTATATTTGAAGTAAAAACTACTCTACTAGTCACAAAGATATTTCCTGAAGTCTTTAGTAAAAAGCATTTGTGTATTTAATTTTTATTGTAAAAAGTTCTAATGAAACTGAGTCTAAACTTTAGTGTTTGCTCAGAATATTTTAAAAGAAAAATTTTACTCAAGATTTTTAGTTTTCTTATGCTATCCTCTTTTTAATGGAAATGGCAAAATTTGAATATTAACTGTATATTGCTGCTTGACTATTTCATGTTTAAAAGGGGGCTTGAGTTGGTCTTGCAGCAGTGTGCTGGCTTTCGGTACTGAGGGTGCTCGGATCAAATCCCAGCATAGAAGCCATTATAATACCTATCTGTCTAGACCAGATATGGGCACGTTAAATCCATAGGCCGAAAAGTCCCTCTATGTAGGTCAGTGAGGGTGGGAGAAAGTTCTGATCCCCCAGATGTCGCCCCTGGGGACAGCTTGGTCAAAATTGGGGTGGCACCTGGCTAAATCGGACTCCGACCCTTATGGTGCCGTTATAAACTGGAGCCGCGGCCCTTAGCCTATAAGGACCTGGTCTGGAATGAATTCTAGGCAAGTGGCATTAGCAGCAACAACAATATTAAAAAAGTTTGAAAAACTAATTAAATATTTTTCATTGTTCCAGTCATTTTATTATTATTATTTAATTTGTTTTAACATTCCTCTTTTTCATACTTAATTTTTCTTCTTATCTTAAAAAAAAACTCTTCAGAAATTTCAAAATGAGTTATTTTTAACTGTGTAATGGGAGTAAATAGCAATTTATATCTGAATTTTATTCTGCTATAAATTATCCTGAGTGTAAGGTAAATAATGTAGTTGACTTATGCTTACTCCACACCAACAGCGACAGCAACAAAAGACTGAAACATTTTGCCACCTGTCTCTGTGGCTGTCACAAAAGCCTTCACACTGCTAGGAGACAGGGAGAAGAGGCAATTTATTTGTGCATGCACATAACCTTCTCTTTCTATTCTGATTGGCTGTCGAGCATGGCGACAGAGATAAAAGTTGAATTTTTTTCAAGGCTTGAAACTGCAGAGACGAACCGGGGGAGTGAAAATTTGTTTGTAATACACATGTGCAAGAACGAACATGCAGGATTTTTTATTCCGTCACCGTTGGTGTGGAGTAAGCATAAGTCATACGAGTAGAAGTATTAAGTCAACAGCAACTTAGTAAGAAGTCTAGCATTCAAAATCTGCGTATTGGGTTTTTACTATATTGTCTGTTGACATAAATTAACTTTTTTGCACACATAAAGAATAATAAAAATAACCCCAAATCAGAGTTGACTCAAACCAGAAAAAAATTTGATACTTTCTGAACTTTAAAAGTAAAATATAAATATCTCCAAGAAAATTCAGGTTTTTTTAAAACTTTTACTTGTAATTAGGAATGTGGTTCGTTTGTGCATTAATGATCACATTTTAAAGTACTTAGAAGTTTGCTGAATCTATTTTGCATGACAGTTGTAATTTTACATTTTGTCAGATTTTTTAAGAATTTTGTTTTTATTTGAATTTTATGAAGTTTAACTAGCTTGGAGAAACCTTTAAAGTTATGAAAATTTGAACTTTTAGCTCTGTTTATTCTTTGCCATGTGTTAATTAGATATAATATGAGATACAATGAAATTGAGACTCCGTTAAAAAATTGCTGTTTTAAAAAATTGGATAACTTCTGCACTTAATGGTTTAATACTTTAATTGCTGTCTGTTAGGAAGTATCATAGAAATTTAAATTTTGATGTCTATTACATTTTATCCTTATTAACATTCTATTACATTAAAAAATTCTTTTTTCTTTTTATAAATATTAATAGATATGGAAAACAAATTATAGATTTCTTCCTGTTCTATTTAATGTCTGAAATCTTTTTGCTATAGAAATTTTAATTTTGATGTATATTGCATCGTATGCCTATTAATATTCTTTTCAATTTAAAAAATAATTTTACTATGCATAATTTTTTTTTCTGTTAAAAACATCCCTTAATTTCAGCATCACTTCTATTGAATTCTGTTTTCATTCCAAAAGGAAAAAGAACTTTTATTTTGAAAAAAAGTGTCTGAATTTTTTATGAATTACGTGTTGAATAATTATTCTGTTATATAGTTTTATCCGTGAGGTTCACTTCAACTATAAGAACTTAAATTGCATTAAGTGATTAATATGCACTTAAAATCTGCTTATTTTTTCTCCCAGTTGGTGTGGGGTGGGATATCAGTTTTTTAGATATACTTTTCAAATTCAGAAATGGTTTGTGAATATTTGAAATGATATGTACAGAAAATAAATTATTGATTTCTTACCATTCCATGTAATATCTACAATCTCCCTTGGATGTGTGTGTTACATCTCAGCATGTGTTATAATCTTATGCACTTTTGTAGCGACAGTTCAGTTAGTGCTCATAACTGTCTGTTTTCTTGGGAGTGCTACAGTAAATTTCATTTTTCAGTGTGTTGTATCTTATGTGTATTAACACCTTTTTGTCTATGGAAAACATAACTTTAAAATCAGCATTACTTTCTATAGAACTTCTGTTTTCATTCCTGTGAAAAAGGATTTTTCTTTTAAAAGAAGTGTCGAAATTTTTTATGAATTATGTGTTGGCTCTTTTTATTCTTTGCCAGGTGTTAACTAGATATAATTTTAGACTGAGGCATACAAAGACTCCATTGAAAATTTGTCATCTATAAAATTACATAACTTTTGCACTTAGTGATTGAACAGTTCAGTTACTGCCTGTCTATTTGGAAGTGCTATAGAAATTTTAATTTTGATGTATATTGCATTGAATGTGTATTAATATTCTTTTGCATTTAAAAAATACTTTAATATGCATTTTTTTCTGTTATATTTTTCTGTGAAAAACATCCTCTAATTTTAGCATTACTTCTATTGAATTCTGTTTTCATTTAAAAAAAAAAAGATTTTTTGTTTGAAAAAGTTTCTGAATTTTTTATGAATTATGTGTTGTTATATAGTTTTTATCTGTGAGATTCACTTCAACTATAAAAACTTAAATTGCATTAAGTGATTAACATGCAGTTAAAATGTGTGTTTGTTTTTTCTGCCAGGAGGGGGGGGGGGTCAATATTTTAGATATACTTTTTAAATTCAGAATTGGTTTGTGAATATTTGAAATGATATGTACAGAAAATAAATTATTGATTTATTTTCTGTACATATCATTTTAGAGGAGTAAAATCTACCTCAGATGTGTGTGTTACATCTCAGCATATGTTATAATCTTATGCACCGATGCCTGCCAGTTCAGTTAGTGCTCATAACTGTCTGTCTAAAATCGAGTGCTATAGTAATTTTCATTTTTAAGTGTGTTGTATCTTATTTGTATTAACACCTTTTTTTTCTATGAAAAACATCCTTTAACATCTGCATTACTTCTATTGAACTTCTGTTTTCATTCCTGTGAAAAGGGATTTTTCTTTTGAACAAAGTGTTTGAAATTTTTATGAATTATGTGTTGGCTCCTTTTATTCTTTGCCAGGTTTATATATAATTTGAGACACATTGACACTGAGGCATACAAAGACTCCATTGAAAATTTGTCCGTTTAAAAAATTACATAACTTCTGCACTTAGTAGTTGAATAGTTCAGTCACTGACTGTCTATTCAGAAGTACTACAGAAATTTTAATTTCAATGTACATTGCATCATGTCTATTAACATTCTTTTGTATTTAAAAAATACTTTAATATGCATAATTTTTTTTTTCTGTTGTACCTTATGTGTATTAACCTTTTTTTTTTTTCCTGTGAAAAACATCCTTTAATTTCAACATCACTTCTATTTTTGGAATTATTATCACTTTTATTAGTGGAATTTTTTTTTATTATTTATTTATCCACATGAACTTCTGTTTTCATTCCAAAAAAAGGATTTTTCTTTTGAAAAAAGTGTGAATTTTTTATGAATTATATGTTGAATAAATATCCTGTTATATAGTTTTATCTGTGAGATTCACTTCAACTATTAAAACTTAAATTGCATTAAGTGATTAACGTGCAGTTAAAATCTATTTGTTTTTTATCCCGGGGGTGTTGGGGGAGATATCAGTGTTTTAGATATACTGTTTAAATTCCGAATTGGTTTGTGAATGTTTGAAATGATATGTACAGAAAATAAATTATTGATTTCCTACCATTCCATGTAATGTGTAAAATCTCCCTCAGATGTGTGTGTTACATCTCAGCATGTTTTATAATATTATGCCCCCTTTTTTTTTTTCTGGACAGTTCAGTTAGTGCTCATAACTGGCTGTTTGTCTTGTAGTGCTACAGTAATTTTCATTTTTAAGTGTATTGTTTCTTATGTGTATTAACACCTTTTTGTCTATGAAAAACATACTTTAAAATCTGCATTACTTTCTATTGAACTTCTGTTTTCATTCATGTGAAAATGGATTTTTCTTTTGAACAAAGTACCTGAAATTTTTAGGAATTATGTGTTGGCTCTTTTTATTCTTTGCCAGATGTTAACTATATATAATTTGAGACACATTGATACTGAAGCATGCAAAGACTCCACTGAAAATTTGTCAGTTGGCTTTAAGTAGTATGTCCTGGTCTAATTTGCCCTCGTGTAGCAATAAAAGACCATAGTACTCCAAACAATACATTATTTGGTTTGTATGTGAAAAGCTGTAGGTTACAATTAGATAATACTTATTCAAAAATCTGCTAATTTCAAAATTTGTAAGTTCAGCAGTTATGCGAATTCTTAATTTTTAATTATAAGTTAGTTCAATAAAAATCTTTTTAAAAAATCATCTGATTAAATCATTCAAAATTTACTTGATTAAAAGTATATAATCTTCCAAGATGAGGAATTTATTACATAATCTTTGTGAAATTTCATCAAACTGTTAAGTACAACAGCACATAGTGCTTTTCAAACTTTTAGCTTACCTAATTGTACAATTTAGCATATTGAGAAGTTGCATTTTATGATGATACCGATCAGCCCCATGATTGAAAATGATTATTTATTTTCTGACTGTGTAACTTCTTAATTTATTTTTCAAAAATATATATATGTAATAATAATGCCCCACCATTATTAATTATCTTATAATGTTAACACCTCACCAGATAAATCATTCAAAAATTACTTGATTAAAAGTATATAATCTTCCAAGATAGTGAATTTATTACACAACCTTTGTGAAATTATCATATCTTTAATCATATTTCGTACTGCACAGAGTATTTCAAGTCCTTATATTTGGTAAAATCATTTCCTTTGATTGAAAATTTCAATTTTTGCAAAAGTTAAGCTTAAAATTTTGTGGATTTTTTTTGGGGGGGGGGAGGGGGGGGGTCAGTCTAAACTGCACCTTTCTGTTCAGCTTCAAAATTTCTTAATAAAAGTTTAAATTAATTCAGTTGACCTTTTTTTATTATGTGTATTGTTTTAAAGTAAATATCAGGAGAAAATAATGGAGAATAATATAAATTTTGAATTTTGGTAAGCTGGTGTTATAAGTAATTAGATATGATAGATTTTATAAAAATGCTGAACCACCATAAGCAGAATATTTGGCAGCCTACTGATATGTTCTAGAGCAGGGGTGCAAAACTTTTTTCAGCCGTGACCCACTTTCTTCTTTCTTTCTTTTTTATATATATATAATCTCTCGACCCCAATGAAATTTTTTATAGTAGCAAAAAAAATTTTGAAAATTGGGGAAAATGTAAACAAAAAAATAAGCAATTTTCGACAAACTATTTTAAAAAGCAATGCACTATAGCAGGGCTGACCAACCTTTTTTTTTTCTGTGATCGACTAGTTCTCATTTTTTTGTGGAAAATGAGCAGCTTATCATCACTAACATAGTCCATATATTTATGAAATTGTGGCTCGCGATCAACTAAAATCATGTCGAAGATCGACCGATTGGCCACCGCTGCACTATAGAATTTGGATCTACATTTACTTTGTATAATAACTAAAAAAATGTCTTGCTATTCTGAACTTGTTTTTGCCAAATACCATGTGACTATAACTTCATACTTAAAAATTAATATATGTACAGGGGTGTTTGTGCTCCGGGGAAACCCCGGAATTCCGGGGATTTTGAACTTCGATACCAGGAAATTCCGGGGATCGTCGTTCAAAAGGAAGTAGGAATAATAATGAATTATTTATTTTGATCTGGGTAATTTTGTTTGCTTTGAAAGCAGAAAACGCAAGGTCAGTGTGTGTGGTGAAAACTTTTCCTTTCTTTCTCCAAAGGCAATGATAATGCGTGAAAAGAGGGAAAAAACTTTTTTGTTCTTTCCTTATTGCGAGTTATGACTCATTCCCCCGGTTCTCGGACATTCTCTTCTGGATTCTTTTCGGCAAGTAAGGTTGATGTCACAAATCCAGAATTCCATCTACCTAGCAAAGTAATATTTACTGGTGCAGAAGCTTCCACTCTCCTGAAGAAATTATCAAAAAATCATCCAATAGCAAAAGAATTCCAAATTTCTCTGATGAAAGCTTATACTAATACAGCACAGCATATGAAACAGAAATTACACCTTAAAAATTCATATCTAATTAGTTTTACAGCATTAGATCCAGAGCTAAGAGGTAAAACCAGTACAATATTAGCTTTTGAAAAATTATCATCTTTTATGTCCCATATTTTTAGTGATAATGAAAAGTCAAAAGTAGAAGCTGAAATAAGGTTATACCAGAGTGATATTGATATCACCAAAGAAATGCTCTACACATCTGATGAAAGTGGAAATCAAGTCAAGTGTACAATTGATAAATATTGGTCTAAAGTTTTTAATTTAAAAGATGATTTCACAAATGATTATAAGTATCCTACATTGGCTAAATTGGTCAAAGCCTGCCTTAGCTGCTTCCATGGCCCATTAGTGGAAAGTGCATTCAACTTAATGGATACACTTGTCACTGACTATAGAACCTCTCTTAAGATTGATTCCCTAGATGCAGTGCAGACTATTAAATATGATTTAATGGCTTCTAAAGAAACCTCATGTGAAAAATATGGCTAAAAAAATCCAATGACTGATCCAATTCACAAAGATCTCTTACTGAATATGAACAGAAGTTGGAAAACATATCAAGAGGACTTAAAAACATGTATTTCAGATGAGTCACCTATAAAAGTCTCTGAAAGACCTTCTACATTAGCAGAAAAGCAAACTGCTTCTACCTCTGCATGTGCAGTTCTCAAAGAAATTTCTTCAACTGTAAATGAGGAAAATTAAAGTCAACCTTCCTGCAATTATGAAGTTCACCACAAAAGAAAGACAAGCCCACAAACATCAGAAAATAAAAAAAGCAGCAGAAATTAGATAATTTTTTTTTAAAGAATTAATTCAGGTAATTTAAAATATTTACATAAAATGTAGTAGTTTATATGTTTGAAAATTTATGGTTATTAATTTTGCAAAAAAAGTAATTCATTGAACTTTTATAATTAGGTCATTCAATACTTCATAATTTATTTTTTCATTTCTCCCCCCCCCCCCCCCCCCCCCCCCTTCTTGAAACTCCAAAATGTCGGTAGTAAGTCCGTAAAAGTTTCAGGGGATTTTTTGGGGTCCCACAAACACCCCTATATGTATTTCCTTTTTATTTAGGCAAAAAATAATAAAAATAAAATTAGAGCATGATATCAAAATTATAAGGTCCATAATAAAACATTAAAAATTATAGCAACTAAATTTGAAAACCCACTCTCACACAGGTAGAAGTGAATGGAAGCAATGTGAGTATAGCCTTGCAAGACTGTCACTTTAGTCAACAGTATCACATATCATACAACTATCATCTTAGTCAATAGTATCACATATATTTTTAGCATATAAAAATATTAAAAATATGTAATTATAAGAAATTTAAAACATTTTTTAATTAAATAATTCAATGAATATAAGTTTACTTTAAACTATCCGCGACCCGTCTGTGGGTTGAGACCCACAGTTTGCACACCACTGTTCAAGAGACACGCATCTTGTGGTGACACTGATCAACCTCATGATTGATAATAATTGTTGGCCGAAAATGTTCCCATATTGTTTTGTACAATTGGTGGGCTAAATTATATCAGATTTGGAAATGTTGCAAAATATTAAATTGGGAGGTATTTAGAGCTGATATAAGGTTGATAAATTGTTTTATATTTTTAATGCAAAACATATGCTAAAACATTTTACATAACAGAATGAATAAGTGCACTTTCAAATTACTTATGTTCTAACATTTTGAGCAATGTAAGAGGTATTCAGAAGTGCATTTTAAATTGTCCTCAATGCCAGATTAATTTATATTTTCGTCTTTGATGCACATTACTGTGCATCATTTGTCAGTCATTAAATTCCTCGATTTCTAAATACTTAATAGGGAAATGAGATAGTCTAAATGTTCATGAAATGATTTTGGTTTTGTTTTGTTGAGAATATAGAAGGTATTTGCTAGTAGTTATAATGTTATCTGTATCACAGTCACTATCAGATGTTCACTTTTTAGTATAATTATGCAGTCTTTTTAGTATAATTATGCAGTCATACTTTGAGTGTTTTTGTATTCCTTTCGTCTTTAAAAAAAGAAATCTGAGACAAAGACCATTTATTCCATTCACATATATTTAACATTGTGCATGAGTCTTATGTTAAATTCTTGCATTTTATAAAGCGACCAGTCAAGATTTAAAAATGCGTGTATTTTTGTTTGTTTTTTTCCCTGGATGCCTTTTTTATTATTATTATTATTATTTTATGATATATATATAAGTATATACAGTCGAACCCTGTTATAACGAACTTCAAGGGACCAAAGGTTTTGATCCCTTTATTAGGTGGTTCGCTATATCCAAACTGTTGAGAAAAATGCTAGAGTTTACAAAATGTATAACTCATTAGTTGCAATGTGTATTAATAATGATGTATTAAAAAATGATAAAATCTATTAAAAATGATCATTAATGAATTAAATCGACTAAAATCGATCATATTAAACTGACACAATTCTAACTAAATTACGTACAACTTGAAAACAGCGGGACAAAAATTTTCGTTCATTCTATAACGGGGCTCGACTGCGTATGTATATTTATGTGTGTGTGTGTATATATATATATATATATATCTAATATATAAAAATGAATGTTTGTATCTCTGTAATTGTATAGAAATCCACAGTTTAGGAGCAACGATCGTGAAATTTTACATACAGGCGTCTTTAAAAACAGCCGAGGGTCTGAAGAACTTCAAAAATCGAAATTAATTACCGTTGATTTTTAATTAATAAAAAACCAAAAATTTTGAAACTAAATGTAAGATGTTACACTTTGTGGAATCACCACTCTGAATATGGCGTCCACGTTAGGCTTAGCTGGCAAACAGCGAGCGAAAAGATAAAAATAAATAAAATCAAAAAGTTTCAAGTTATATATTAAACCAGAATAATACATGAAAATAATAATCTTTCAAGTCAGATTTTATACTCTAAAATAAATCGGATCCAACGGCATATTGACACTATCACACGCGATGGAAAATTCGAATCAACCACGCTAAGTGTCACAAGATCATTTTTAATCGCTACTGCAACCCCCCTCGCTTATGTCTTTGTGTCTATTGAAGAGTTAAAGACTAAGCTTCTATCCTGCTAACTTATTTCTAACTTAAAACTCCTCTTACTCCATAAATACATGTATATTCACCAACCCATAGCAACTTTCCAGTAATTTTAATACAAATATTCTCCTATTTACACAATACACCAGCATGTTATTGTGGCGCATTCGGTAAGAGCGTTAATTTACTATACAACATGACGCGGGTTCGAATACGGATCGTACAGATTTTGCTAAACCTGTATTTTCAGCTTTTTTATGGAGGCTTTTTTGTTTCAGCTTTTATTTTATTATTTTTTAAATTATTATTATTATTATTTTTTTTAATTATTTTTATTTTATTTTATTATTTTTAAAAATTATTATTTTTATTTTATTTTATTTTTCATATTATTAATGTGTATAACATTTCGTATACTTTTTTTTCTATGTTATTTATACTGTGTTTATTTTTTTAATGGATTTTGGTAGGTTTATTATAAATTTATGTATTTTATGTTTTACTTTTCAGGAATTTTTGCTCCAATGATAAAGGCTAAATCTTTTCTATGTTATTTATACTGTATTTAGTTTTTAAATTGATTTTGGTTAACAAACATTCGACAATTTGACATTTTTCCTTTTCAGCTTTTAGTGGTTTATTATAAATGTATATATTTTATGCTTTACTTTTCAGGGTTTTTTTGCTCCAATGATGAAACGCTAAATCTAGCTGAATTCTGAAGATATTATTGTAAATTTATGGTTTTTTATGTTGGGTTTTCTTTTTATTCATGTGTATAACATTTCACATGCTTTTTATTCTATGATATTTATACTGTGTTTAGTTTTTAAATTGATTTTGGTTAACAAACATTCTTAAAATCCCGGGCAACGCCGGATAAATTATCACCTGTGTATGTTGATAATTTATAAATTTTAAAACTGTTACCACATGTATATTTACAGATCCACAAGAACTTTCCAATATTTTTAATTAATAAATAACCAACAACTCTCGATTCACAAGCGTACAGTAGATGGCGCCACTATTTTAATTTTTTGTGTGTCTATTTCGTTGTTATGTGACGATAAATTTATTTAAAGTACCAGATAAAGAAATCACATGATCAGCGTTTAATAAATTAAATTGTAAAAATTAATCTTTAAAAATTCACCAAAAATTAGAAAATGGAGGTTAAGATGCGAAAAGAATTTCATTTTAAAGGAATTTTTATGATCTTTTTCGTGATATAAATTTTACAACCCTCAAATTATTATTTTAAATGCAAACTTGGAAAAAGTTACAAAAACAGATTAAAAATTTAATTTAAAAAAATCTAAGAAGAATTTTTTAAAAATCTTTCTTAGTGCACTCCTACATTATAAGAAGAATCGCCATGCAAAATTTCAGTCCTTTAGGCTATGTACACATGAGAGCGTTGCGACGCGCGCTCTGGGGCAGTTGACTACTGTTTTTTGACAGGCATATTTCTATTTTTTTACAAATTGCAGAATAAATAAGATATATATGAAATACATGAATTTTTCAAAATGAACTTATGCGAAATTTTCAAATGTTATTATTTTTAAATTTTTTTAAACATTTGAATTAAAATAAGGGAGTTTGATGTTACATGAAAGATACGCAACTTCGTGCCCAATATGCTAATGTATATTTTTTATTTTATGATTTATGTATTTTATTATTTTTCTGATATAGAACCACAATAATACATTCCCTGAGTACATTATAAATTTACATTTCTTTAAATTTTCTCTCCCCTTTCTATCTACAGATGATATTTTTTGAATGTTTTTCGTGATATAAATTTTACAACCCTCAAATTATTATTTTAAATGCAAACTTGAAAAAAGTTACAAAAACAGATTAAAAATTTAATTTAAAAAAATCTAAGAAGAATTTTTCAAAAATCTTTCTTAGTGCACCCCTACATTATAAGAAGAATCACCATGCAAAATTTCAGTCCTTTAGGTTCAACGGTTTGGTCTGTACTTTGTATGTCAGTCAGTCAATCAGTCAGTCAGTTACGGAACTGTTTTATATATATATAGATTTTTATTACTATCTCTATATCGTAACGTTAACTTCATGCGCACACATTATTTTTAACTGGCATTCAATTGGCTGTTAAAACTTTATATTTACATCCTATTTAAAAGAAGTAGGGTGTAAATTGTAGGGTGGAAAGTTGGTAAAATTAAAATTTTGTGCAATGTATTTTAATTTCTCGATTAAAAGTAGTTTTTTTCTAAAAATCAATTTATTTCGCTTGAAAAGCTAAATATTTTATGCACGCGGTTTATATTATTATTACTATCTTTATATCGTAACGTTAACTTCATGCGCGAGCATTATTTTCTTATGCTTTTTTTATTATTATCATCTTTATAATAGCTTTATTTTCATATGGTTTTAAGCAACTATCGTTGTTATTCATATTATGTTGGTTTTTTATTAATTAAAAATTAAGGGTAATTAATTTCGATTCCGGAAGTTCTTATCTTTATTTTCATATGCTTTTTCATTTACGAATTATTCAAATGTTGGTTAAAAAACTTTTGCGCAATTTATATATTTGTGTGTGTTTAATTATTGAAATTAATAAATTTATATTTCTGGAGAGGATGTTTCAGATTTTAGTGGTACTATGATGAAAGGCTGAATATACCAAAATTCTGAGGAGTTTATTATGGAGAGAAAAGGAATTTAATATGTAGAGGATATTTATAGGAGTTAAATGTGGAGAGGAGTTAAATGGTTTGCAGCCCTCAATCAAACACTTCATTTTTTTAAGAGGCAACGCTGCAGTCATATCATTGTTCTATTGGAAATTTCTGCTGAACCTGTAATTGCAGCTTTTTTTTACCCCAATGATGAAAGGCTAATTCTAGCTGAATTCTGAGGAGTTTATTATATATTTATAGATTTCACAAGGTTTTTTTTCTATGTTATTTATACTGTGCTTAGTTTTAAATTAATTTTGGTTAACAAACATTAGAGAATTTGACATTTTTACTTTTCAGATTTTAGTATTAAAATGATGAAAGGCTGAAATTCTGAGACGTGTATAACATTTCACATATATTTTTTATGTTATTTATACTGTGTTAATTTTTAAATTGATTTTGGTTAACAACAAACATTCTTAAAATCCCGGGCATCGTCGGGTACTTCAGCTAGTATATATATATATATAGCTTACTCAAATATGGTATATCCTTTTACTATGATCTAAGAAAAACCAATTTTTTTTTTCTTTCCATTACATTAATATGCCATGTATTTTATGGCGACCATGCAATTTATGATGAGACTGATCAGCCCCATGATTTAAAAATGATTATTTTTTTTCTCTGAATTTGCAACCCTATGGTCTTATTTAGTCAATTGATTCTGTTGATATTATAATACTTATGTAGTTCTGATCAATAATAATTTTGATAAACATTAGCTAGTGAAAACTTCAGTGCATTTTATGATGACACCGATCAGCCCCATGATATAAAAATGATTAAGTATTGTCTGAAAATGCAACTTAATAGTTTCATTTGTTATACAAAAAAATATTTTCATTCTTCTCTAGTTTATTTTCATTTTTACGAAGCCTTTGAAACTATTGAAGTGTTCATGTTCTCATTGGCTAGGAAGGATCTAGAAAAGTCGGGGAGTGTTTAATCCATCTAAAAAGTCTAGTGAAAATAAATGCCTAATGTTTATGTCTCTTTTAGTTGTATAGTCAGCATCAAAGTATCTGGTACTTGAAATAAATGTTTCAGCCGTCAGCAAAGGTTGAAATGTATTTAAAAAAGTCAAGAAAAAAAAAAGATTTTCTAATTTTTGTAGGAATCAAAGTGCAAATTCTTTTCTTTATACTGACATCAGTCAAATATATTTTTTTTTAAATAATTTATATAAAACTGTTAATTTTGTTCTAGGCTTTTATTTAAGAAATGGTATTTCCCAGGGGAATTCTTCCATAAACAAGCCCCGAAAAACATTGTTCTTAACATTGAAAAACGTTGTGTTTAATGATGACACTGATGGACCCTATTTTATTAAAATAACTAAATTTATTTTGTCCAAAAAGGTTGCTCATGTTATAATGTAAGAAATGATTTTATTGTGCTTAGGCTTTAAACAGTTTTGAAAAAATATGGAGAAGCATTGTGCAAGAATTTTATTTATTTTATTCTGTAATCAATCAGGGACATAATTCAAAGTTGTTAATAATGATGTTTGTTATGTATTAAAGTTGTAGAAAAATTCCTTTTGAGCAGAAAGATAAATCGAAATATTAAAAATGTAATATTTTGTTAATGTATTTTCCTGTAAGCCTGCCAGTGACCATGGTTTAAAAAGGATTTAAATATGGTCTGAATTTGCTGTCCTTTCGTAATTTTGTTAGTCCATGCAATTAGTTTTTAAACTTGAATGTTCCAGATAATAAACTATTATCAACCCTCAAAACACATCATAAAATTTTGTTGTATTCTTTTACAATGTGAATTCAAAAAATAACTTCTAAAGGTTTAGCATGACATTTTACTGAAATTAGTCTTTATATAAAATATCAATGCATCATAAATGACTCTTCAAATATTCCTCTTATTTTAGAGAGACTGCCAAATATCGTGTTACGTTGTAACATTTTATTATAGCATATCTTAGTCCACTATTTCAATGGTTACACTGCTTTTACTGATAGCATTTAATTTTGAAAAGTGATTTATTGAAGTGTAAATTTTTAAAGAGTCAGTGCGCACAAATTCTTTTGCACTGTTATGATGCATAAAAAAATTATACCCTAAAAATTTCCATAGGTTAAAAGCTACTGGAGAAGGGGATAGTGTGGTTGTCACGGAGGAAGAACTGAGAAAAAATCTTTGCATAGTATCTATATGTTAATACATCTTTTTTTTTTTGGGGGGGGGGGGGATGTTTTCATACTTCTGTATAGAGATGAATCGTGGCCTTTTAGAATATTATTTTCTTTCTCTCTCTCTCTCTCTCTCTCTTTTTTTTCGCCAATATAAAAAGTTGCATAAAATTTTGGTTGAAAACACACCTAATGATTTTTTTTTGTCTACCATGTGTATTTGCATATTTTGATCACCAGGCGTGTACTATACTATAATTTGTTGAAGTTGTCTTGTTTACTTATCGTGTTTAGTAACATTGGGAAGCATTATGATAATGTTTATATTTCTTTTCACTTGTTAATAAACAAAGATAATTTGTATCATTTATATATTATCTCTTTGTGGTTCTCATTTTACTCACTACTTTTAGATTTTTTCTGTAGAGAGATAGTCCTTGTGTTTCATTTGCAAAAATTTTAAATTGACTTAACTGATTTTACTTTTTAAATACATATTTACATATTTTAAGAGATAAGTGTATATTTATTAATGAACAGAAAATCATTAATGAGGTCATTCTATTTCAAAAAATTTCAATTTAGTGGTAAAACCTTGAGTTATGCAATCCTGTAATTTTGTTTCATTTTAAATTTATTAAAGGTCTGGGATCTATTTCATCAAGCAGAAAAAGTTCGAGAAATGATATCTCAAAAAATTCAAGAGGAGGCTCTTCGTACTTACCTTTTTACATACAGTAGTTACTATGATTCATTGTCTGTAGCTAGATTAGCAGAAATGTTTGAACTTGATCAAGCTGTAGTCCACAGCATCCTCTGTAAGATGATCATCAACGAAGAATTGATGGTAAGTGTTCTGTTGTAGATCATGGCAATAACTTTTAAAAGTATATAAAAAGATTATTGAAATTATATTGGTCACTTTGAAAGAATTCTATTTTAAATAATTTGAATGTAAGCAAGGATTTTATATTAGTAATTATACATGGAAATTATTTTCTTTTCAAATAGTTTATTATTACATGCAGTAATTGTTTCATGCAATAAATATATGTAAATCTTTGTTTTGCTAAAATTAGCCCTCTTTCAACATGTATGTTAAACTTTCAACAACTTATTATGAATATCAATTTTTTTTTATTGCCTTTGAATTTCTCTTTGATACATTCATTTCAAAAATAATCACTGAAATTTAGCAAAATTCCCTGAAATTATTTCATATTTTAGGGGCAGGGGAATATGTTTGCCGGTGAGGTTGAAATATAGCAATATAAGAATGAAACTTGTCCCAATGAAAAATATTTTCATTGTTTTAAAGTTTATTTTATTTATTGGAAGAAAATTAGCTTTAATGTGAAAAAGGACTTGATTAACTTTCAAGTATGATCCTTAAAAATGTTATTATGCTTTTAAAAAATATTAGGTTGTTATAACTCTCTTAAGTAATGAAAATGATTTATTTTTTTTATGTGAATTAACTAATGATTAAGTTTTTAAATTAACACTAAATTAATTTCATTGATAAATTCTTTAAATTAAATTTTTCTGTTTCCCAAAAAAATATTAGCCAGACGTCTGTCAAAGTGTGATTCCTTTGAAATTGAAGAAAAGTTGATTCTTTACGAGAAAATCTCTCTTAAACATGAAATTAAATTTCATCCAGTGAATTTCATTGTTACAAAATTTTGTCTTAAAGACATGTATAAAGTTGGGTGGAATTCTTTCTGTAAAATTTGAGTTATTGCTAAATTGAAATTACTGTAGCTCTTTAGAGCTTTAGTTAGTTTTTAGTTAGTATCTTTCCTTGAGCATTTTAATATGTTATTCAGTTTGCATTAATTCTATCCATTTTGTTTTAGGCATCTCTAGATGAACCTACACAGTCTGTCATTTTACATCGCACAGAGCCTTCTAGAATTCAAGCTATGTCCTTACAGTTAGCTGATAAAATTTCAGGCATTGTCGAACAAACAGAAAGGTTATTAGATTTAAAACAAGGATCTTATTTCAGCAGAAATTTAGGTAAGTATATACTTTTAACTGAATGATTAATTTTAATGGGAAACTGAATGTCTGATTAATTGTTGGATTGTTTGCTCTTCTTTGTTCTGCTAGATTAAATTTTCTTTCTCACTCTAATACTGGTATGGAGTTCAGATAAATTTTGTGGAATTTTACTTGTGCTTCTTTAAAATTAAATCTCTTTAGAGTCCTGTAATAGTGCTTTTTAAGGGTCAACAAATTGTCCCTTTTTTCATATTTATTTACCTGTCCTTTAATTTTTCCCTATGTAATCTGTTGCTGATTTGTAAATATTTAATGCACTTAAAAGTTTTAAAAAAAGTTATTGTCTATGGAATTTCGTTAATTTTACTCTAATGCTTGCTCTTTTTTTTTTTTTTTTTTTTTAACATTAACTGCAATTTTAAAAAATATGAATGATAGGATTTTAATTATTAGGCAAAAAAAATTGTTTAGTTAAATTATGGGCTCTAAACAACATCTGTAAAGGCAGGATATATGCCAAGATGTTGAATGGCACTGTATCTTGATGAACAGAAACTTACTAAGAAAAAATATTTCAGTAGTCTCTTCCAACGAAACTACTGCAGGTTATTAATGTAGGATTACTTATCCTTGCTTACCTCCCTCTTTTTTTAAAAATCGCATTTTGGTACTTTTCTGTTTAACTGTTTACTGCTACTGGGTTTGGCATGCTGCCAAAATTATAACTCGCAACAGACTCTAAATTTTTTCTTTCTGGGGGACTGTTATTGATGAACAGAAACTTACTAAAAAACTACTAACATATTCTTGATATAAAAAGGGGATAAAATTGGCCATGATACATACTACAGATTCACAGTAACTAGATCGCTTTATTTCACCCATTCTTGAAGTGAGCATGGTGGTCTAGCTTACTATTAGAGGAAATTTTCTATGAAGCATACATTACCACTTAATGGAACGGTGGACATTAAAATTTATTTTTCTTTTTACTTTTCATCATTGCAATACGAAATTTTGTTCATATATACATTTCACTATAAATATATAGAATACCTTAAAGAAAATTTTTAATTTAATTTTAAAAATTTAAATGCTTCTTGCTACTTAATTTTTGAGATATTTCCTTGATTTTGCATTTTAATCACTTTAAACTGTATGACAAACAAATCTGGGTATCAATTATTTAATCCCTCGAATAGTTAATTTTTGAGAGATTTTTTTTTCTGAATTTCGTCCCGATTTTCATGAAAATTTTTCTTTTTAATAAGTTATAAATCAAATTTAATTACTTTAATGAAGTCAAATTGTAAAATGCATACCCAGTTTTTTAAACAGTATCAGGATTCTTCCTTATCAATTTCATGAATTTTGAAAAATCTAAAAATCTTGAAACATCTGTTTTGAGAAAAACAGATTTAAAGTTTATTTAGTACACTTACCCTATATAAATTACTTCATAGAAGCTTCATAAATGATTGTTTACTTGATAAAAACTGTTTTGGTACTATTAATCTACAGAAATATATATATATATTTTTTACAATAACACTTTCAATATTACAATGAAAAGATTTCCTCAAATAAAGATCCACCGTCCCTTAGCATTTCCTATTTAACTATACATTGAAGTTCAGCTTATGAAATTAAGTATTCTATCAATTAAGAAATGTAGCTTAATGTCTTGGCTTAATTCGAAGATTTAACAACTGAAAAATTTCTTGCAGGTCAACAAGCTGGTACAAGAGATTCTAATTTCCAGAAAGGAGGTTATGGACAGAATGACCGAAATTGGAGTAAGTTGCGTTGATTTTCTTTAATATATTTTTTAAAAAATTCTAATAAGAAAGTAATGCAAAACTCATAAATATGTCCCTGTAATGTTAAATTCATTTTTTTAATTTGTTTTTTAGGTCGGAGAACAGGACAAAGGAATTACTAGAAATAAAATATTTTCTTATGAAAAACTGAATGCATAATTTTCAGCTGACTATGATGTGACTATTGAACTGTAAATGCATTGAGCGTATCTTAAACATAGTATCTTCAAATTCATTTTTTACATATTTTTTTTTTTTTTTTTTTTTTTTTAAGAAAAAAATCATTGATCTCTATAGTGATATCTATGGATCCATCTTATATTAAATCTGATGTACATTGTAACTATACATTGAAGTAACAACTATACATATTGTAACAAGATTGTTCAGAAGCAAAAAAAGCGGGGGAGGAGTGCTAGATATTGGTAGAAATCTTTTGTTGTATTGTTTCATTTAAATGTTTTTATGCAGTATATTGGCTAGACTCTTCTCTCTTTTAAATACTCTTTAAATTTGTATTGAAACTTTCATAACATTTTTATCACACCATTAGAAATAAAATTAAAGTATTCATTTTGTAAAATGAAATTATAGAAGTTTTTTGATAAGTATTAAGGGGACAATACTTTGTTGGGGAAATAAGAGGGGAATGACTTATGAATTGTTCATATAATGTTATTTTGTCTGGCTGGTTTGTTCGTGGGGTTTTGAATTGAGAATTTTTCTTGCATACAAAAGGAACAGTAGTAAGAATAGTTAGGTAAAATGTTGAAACATTTTAATATTTATTTATTGCAAACAGTATGTATTATCTGAAGTACAGAACTGCCAAGCAGTTTTTAATTCTGATGTGTTCTCTATCTTGCTGATTCATGTTTGTGAAAAAATTTAAAAATATATATTTGTTCCTTTAAGTTTTATTATAAAGATGTAGTGGAACTAATCTTCATTCTATAAACTTCTGTATTACCCTAACTTTTGTATATCTTAGATTTTGAAATTTTTCCTTTTTGTAATTTGAAAATACATGTGTTAAGATGCATTTCATCTTCACATCAGAATAAAATCTCATGCTGGAAAGAAATTGTACATAAAACTGGCAAATCATTTAAATGGGGAAAGAAATTTCAATCAGTAATAAAACTTTGTATTGTTAAAGTCTTTTCATTTTAAGCCAGATCAAAGTAATGTAATCACTCTGCATTCATTACATTAAACATATCGCAAAAATGTTTATTTATTTTTACATGCGTATTTTTGGTTTAAATATGTTTGTTTATTTTAACCCCTTAAGCATCAAATGGCATTGCTGTATTTCACATGACAAACTGTACATTCACATGTCTGAGACATCATATGGTAATACTCTTGTTATACATCATGCATAGTATTTTTATTTTATTCTTCAGATTGGGAAACAAAAGTATATGAGAGTCGCACTGAAATTTTTGAGCTACGGCTAAATGGTACAATTTTAAACGTACCAACTCTTAGGAGTGTTCAAAGTAGTTCCCTCCGAGATCAACACACTTTTATAGGCGAATTTTCTAAAGAATAAATGCCTCAAGCCATCCGTTTTTTGGAATAGATGAAATATATGCTTTTATAGCCTCATTAATCTCATCTTCGGTATAAAAAACAAAGGCCATGTTTTTAATAAAAATTTAGATTAAAAAATAACCAAGAGTCACAGCAAGATCAGAAAAATAGGGTGGATGTTCTATCACTTTGATTTTTTTTGTTCAAGAAATTCTATTGTAATCCTTGCTGCATGAGGAGATGCATTGTTATGGTGAAGCATGAGTCCCTTAACATTCACCTCTTGAAGATTTTCTGGAAGACACTAAGTGGTGTACCAGTTAGCTGTAACTATCTTCTGTCCCTCTAGCTTTATGGCTTTGACCAGCCCTGTACTTCTGAAGAACACGGCATGCATTGCTTTTTTCATTGATCATGGTCTTTTAACCAATTTATGTTTGGGGTCATCTTCAAAGACCGTACTTTACTTTCTTGACATGTTGGGATTTCAAAAAAAAGGTATGTACCTCTCATCACCAGTTATGATTTTAGAAATAGTGCGGTGCCCATTATATCATTAATTTTAGGGTTTCTTTACTGATTCTCACACACTTTGCTTTTTTTGTGTTCTGTTAAATTATGGGGGACCCAATGACAAATTAATTTTTTCATATGCAGTTCTTCATGAATAATTTTATGTATAGCTGCGGATCCAATGTTAAATGACCGACACATTTTCTGGGACTACAGGTTTCAAAGGTTTTATTGTGTGTTCTTCCAAGAGAAAATTTCAACCTCTTCTAAATTCTGTAAACCATCTGAATACAGTGGCACGAGATGGAGCTCCATATCCATATGCTAATTGTAGGCGTTGAAGGCATTCTTCGTGATTTATCCCCATTTTAAAAGCATATTTCCATAATCCTCTCACATGAACTCCATTTTCTCTTCTTTCAAAATTTATTGTACGATAGCTAAATTGCAACTGCTGCCAAAAATGAATTCAAATTTAAATATCCAACCAATAATTTTTTGGAGGGCACGTATCGTCTGCCCCTGTCTCAAAAATTTCAGTTTTACCCTCGTACTATGAATAAGGGTCTAAACAGGTAGATTTTGCTTCAATATTGAAAATAGTATGCAAAAGCAAGGGTCAATACCTAGTTACAATATTCATTAATATCTGTCTTTCAATGAAATGCCAATTTACCTGCAGGCCAAAATCTCGACATTTTCCAAAACATAATCTATGACTGCAGATGATCAATATTTTGCTGAAAGATGCCGAGTGGTCTATTAATTCTGTAACTGTAGGGCTATGTAAACTATGCCATGTACAACTACTTATGTTCTAAAAAATATTCTCTTCAAATCTATTTTTCAGAACTATTAGGTAAATTGAAGTGCATTAAGGGAAACATTATTTTTCCTGGGGAAGTCAGCATGGAATAACATTTGATTTATTCTTAACTTTATTTCTCTTCCTAACTTTCAATCTGTTTTATTTATTGCTACCTAATGCTTTAGGATGAGCCTGAAATTGTGTGATCTATTTATTTTACAAAAATATTTAAACTTAAAATGGATATATGTTGTTTTCTTTTTAACCATGATGTAAATTAAAATCCAAGTTAAATGACATTTTTTTTCAGTTATACTGCTATAGTGGAATTTTTTATTATACTAATGATTAGGTCTAAAAAGAAGCCAAAATTTTTTAGTTTATTATTCACTCATCAAAAATCATACCAAATACAACTAAAAATATTTAAATTACAAAGTATCACATAACACTTAACACCTAAATAGCAGTAACAAAACAGTCCCAAGGATGAAAGCACATTAATTGCATAAAGTCCAGAAAAAGTTTAACAGTATAAGATTTAAAAATCACTCTTTTTCTAGAAAGACAATGTATGGTTTAAATAAGTTATTGTAACTAAAAACCATGTAAAGTTCACTGCACTTCATTATGCTGTATGATTGTTTTACATGGGATAAAGTATTTCAATTTAATCATTAAATAACTTCAGTGTTTTAATTTTTTAACCTTGTTTCCCTGAGTATGTCTCATAATTAAGACTTTCATCAACAATGGGGTGGCTGTTATAAGTTAGAACCTTTTTTTTTTTTTCCCTCCTACGTCGGGGCAGCGACCACATCAGCCATAAGCCCTCTGGCAACCCAATAAAAACTAGCCTTGTTATGAAAGTTGTCAGGAGGACAGTTCAGAAAAGAAAGTGCAGGACAGCTTGTCAAATGATTAAAATCCATAAGAGTGCCTGAAGAACACAGGATACAGTCAGGGCTATCTACCACGCCAATACGGCACAGGTGATACTGTAAAAAGTCTAAAATTAGCAGTAAAGACCAATCGAGTAAGGTTCATGGGAAGTGGAGAGAACACAACAATGAACTCCAGGCCTTACCCACCACAGCTTCAGCATAGTGATTTCGAAGATACCTTTGTAATTTATATTTTATTATGCCACAAATTTGCTGGTAGGACAAAGTATGGTTGCCGCAAGTTACATCCGTTTCTTGCAAGGATGTCGTCTTTTTCGTCTCCTGGAATCCCACAGTGACTAGGAATCCATTGAAGGACAATTTTCTAGCCTATAGAAATTGCTTGATTTAAAAAGCTTCTTAGTTTCTTCCACGTGGTAGGAATCACTTGTTGTATGTGAAGTAATAGCCAAAATTGCAGACTGGGAGTCTATAAAGAAAGCAACTTTCCTAAGTGGAGTACATAAGTTTATTAAGTTTAGAATAGCTTGTTTTATGGCCTCAATTTCAGCATCGAAGTTTGTGGCATTAGAGCCTACAGGAAAAAATTCCTTGAAGAATCCCTTACAGTATAGACCAGCCCCAGTTGCACTCTCCGTTGCAGAACCATCAGTATAAATATGGACCTGTTTGACACTTGGATATTTTGCAGCGATGATCTCCAAGGAATGGGCCCTGAGAATCTTGGGGATAGCATCACATTTCTTTACAGAGACACTAAAAGTGGGGCAAAAAGCAGGGACCCTTTAATCAGGAGGAGGACCATTACTAAAAGGATAATAAGAACTGGAAGTCAAGTCATAATCCACCATGAGCTCCTCAGCTCTAGAAACTGAACTGATTCAAATTTCTGAAGACCTTTAATTTTTTTATATTATTTATTATTATTTTTTTTTAATTTTTAAAGCTGTTACTTGTATGATAGCTAAAATACCGAGGGAAAGGGGGTCATTACATTGTTGTAAATAAGCCAAAAAGTTACATGGATTGTTGTAAGAATCATACTATATGCAATTTTAAATCTTGGTGGGAGATATTTTAAATGTTCAGTATATTAGTTGTACATTCAGGGGAAAGTACTATGTGGTGATCCAAAATTGCTTTAACCACAAGTTAACAAATGAAGCCACATGCTTGTAAATCGCAATAAATGCTGAAAGGACAAGCCATTCTCTAGTTTGCATAAATGAACGCGACGTCACATGTTGATATAAACATGTTGCTACATCTCCTCCAGAATGGTGGAAATTTCCAGTCGAATGTTTTTCCGCTGTCCATCAGTAGTATGAGAGTTATATGCATATATCCTGTGTTTTAGATAGTCCCAAAAGAAAAAACTGTCTATGGCAGATTTAATTTCAAAGGCCAAAAGTCCCTTAGAAATCACCCAATCTTCATAAACTGCGCCCTTTCCATTGAAATGAGGGTTGTGTGTGCTGTTGCGGCGTTTTGTTGAAAATATCGTTCCACAAATTTCTTCAAAATATTTCCGTAACGTTTTGCATTAACTGTTTCTGTAAAAAAGATTAGCCCGATGCTGCATTATCTTCAAATTGTATGCTAATTCCCAAGTTTCATGTTGTGAATTGACTTTTGGTGCATCGCACGAGTGACCAATTAAATACAGCAATATTAATGTTAAAAACGATCTTCTTCTAAAGGAATTGGGGTTCGAATTTCAAAAACTGACGAAAATGTTGCTTTAAAAAATATTCGAATGATAAATTCATGTACATCGCTTACTGTAAAATATAATTACTGTAACCTAAAAGGTTACAGAAAGACTGGTTTATAAAGAAAGCACAGTATAAGATTTAAAATAAACAGCTGTAGGAAACCAGCTGATATCGTTACTGACTTGTTGCAGATGTTAAGAGAGTTCTTGTCTCATCTTATGTTACCATGGTACAGGAGGGCAGCATGTTAATTTTGGTGTGAAACTTCGTGAATGACCTACGGAAAGCTGCAAAATTTAACAGATTTTTAAAAAATTTCTAATACAGAAGGTATACAAAAAAGAGGAGGAAAATATTGAACTGTAAAGGACAACAAAACAGAAAAAAGGATACATAAACAAGAAAATTTTCATGCAATCACGGGCCTCTCGATAACGTCTGTACAGAGAACGCCCAGTTAAGAGCAGAACATAATGTGCTTACTGTCCATGTTGTCGGAATTGCGAGTAGACCTACAAAAAAGTCCCATTCTATTTAAATACACAGCCAGGCAGTCATGTTCAGTTGTAATCCTGAAAGCAGTAACTGCAGTTTCACGTGGACCATCGGGAAGGCCATTCAGGGTCTTGGTCCAGACTTTATTTTTAGTACGGTTTTGGAGGTCAGAATTTTCTGCTTTATAATTTTATATGTAGCTTTATAAGGAATTTTATTGAGAATACAGATGGATATTGATGTTCTTTTTCTTTTATTCTGATAAATCTGCTGTCTCATTTCTTGATATGCCACAATAGGATGATATCCATTGCAGAACAAAACTTTTTTGAGTGTCAGTCATAGATTTGATTATTGTTCTGCACTCTTGTATTTTTAAGCATGAAGCAAGTTGGTTTTGATTTGCTATAGCATGAATGGCAGCGGAAGAATCTGAGAAAATTACAACAAGGGAAAAATCAGTCTGTGTTTCAAAAGGACAAGAGCTACCCGAATGACATCAACTTCTCTATCGAAGGCTGTGTTGCGATTACTTAGTGGTAGATAATGAGAAAATGAGCTGTATATACCAGCGTCGGCTCTACCCTCGTTGTTAAACTTACAATCATCTGTATAAACATGTAGCTATTCGCTGGTTGGATAACGTTCTTCAATTGTATGCATGGCTATAAAAAATATAATTCCTGGGTCACAGTTTGATTTTATTATAAGTTTATAAAGATCTAAGCGAAAAATTATATTACAAAGCTCAGAAAGATTACAGGGCAGTAAAAGAGGTGCTGGGTCGAAGTGTAGCTCTTATTTTAATTTGTCTCTTAGACAGACCACATTTGATGTATCCTTGCTGGGTCTTATGTCTTCGCTGTTCGTGATTTAGAGTAAAAACTTTAGGCATCTGGGGAATTCTAATTATCTTCTCAAATAGCTTTAAGTTTGAAATTTGGATTTCATGAAACATGCTCATCTCTCCCGTATATTACAACAGCGCCTGTGGCGAGTCGTGGAGCCAAATCTTGTAAACGTTCTATCTTATTATTTATCAGACTCTCGGGGGCGGTTATTAAAGGACTAGAACAATATTTCATAACGGGTTTTGCATACATCTTGTAAGGTGGAAGTTGCACAGCCCCAGTGGATGCCTGCTAACTGTTTAATAATTTTTATGCAATTCTGAATCTTTTCAGTCAGCTTCTGCACCTGATCTTTCCACGACATTTTCCTATCTAAAGAAATTCCTTAGATTGTTAAAATCATGACGCTGTGGTAAAGGGGTGTTATACATTATGTTAAGATCAATAAGATTATGACATAGCGAAAAGGTCATGGACGCAGATTTTTTACGTGTTTACAGTCATGTTATTCGACTGGCACCAATCACGTAAATTTTCCAGAGACCCATTCAGTATATGTTGTAATTTCTCCCGTGCCTTAATTTGCGGTGTTGAAGACCATATTACCAGGTCATCGGCGTACATAAGTACTTTTCATTTTCTTTGGTTTGCATTGTCGTCGAGTTAAGCATTAAATAAATAGCAGCTGGACACTGCTCTCTGAGGAATATCTGTTTGTAATTGTCTATATTTGGATGTAATGTGTTATTACTGCCAGAAATACGGCCACTCTAGTCTGACGTGCAAACTCTGACCTGGGTGTCTCCTCTGCGGTGAGCTGCACCAAGTGCTTGTGGGCCGTCAGAGAATCCTGCTAAATTCAAATGTGCGAATTGCTAAGGAAATCATATTGCAAACTATCAGGGTTGTCCCCGAGACCCAATTAAAGATAATCAAAATAAATCTAGCAGTTATAGTAAACCCACAAACACACTTCATCCCTGCTCTCATTCCTACTACTTCAGCGTGGGCAAAGTGTATGAAAAACGCTGAAAACAATAATTCAGAAACTCTTTTCAAACTCTGCCCAAGAAAATTCTAAAAATCCCACCCCCCAGCATCACGCATAAGGGAAACTCTACTCAAAAATATAGGCATCGTAAAACCCATCTCAAAAACAAACTCCGCTTCATCTAACACTCCAAATCCAGAAAATAAAAATCCTAATAATAGCAACTGTCCTTCTGACTTTGCGGTATTTGTCGAAACTTTGGAATTTGAGTGAATTCTCCATTCCGTATATTTCTAAATTATTTAGAGAAATGAATAGATTCAGCGAACCTGCAGACCCCATTCCAAAAGTAACGTCGATCTTCGACAAGGTCGATGGTGGTTATGATTAATCATTCCTTCTAAGGCTGCTTTCATGGTTCTTTTTTGGAAAGCCAACGGTCTTGGCAGGTCAATTACCGAGCTCGGAGAGTTCTTGGAAGATTCAGACATAATATTGTGCTTATCAAAAAATCTAAATTAAATTTGTCTAGCTACAGAATCCAAAATTATACAGAAAAAATAGGGTCTCCCCCGATATCTCCCGCCCCCAGGGTGACATAGCTATCTACGTACGGAACAATCTTAATCATTACTCAATGATCTTGTCACTCAGGAAATGGAATCCTTTTATATCACGGTTTTCCCGTGTGAAAACATTAAATTTCTCATCACCTCTGCTTACGTTCGGCACCGTAGCAAATTCCCCATCCCTGACCTTTCATGGATGTTTGTAGCCGTTCGGAATCGGCTTTAAACTGTAGGTCCCGGTCTTATTAGCCCTCGTGGGGCAAAAGTTGACCGTAGCGCTCCAAACCAAACCAAAAATTCTCACCACCCACGTTGCATTGTCGCCGGAGACTTCAACAATGGGCACAATAGGGCCTGGAACTGTAGAGGCAACGATCTTTTATCCTTCGTTACTTCCCGCCTTGGCGCCATTCTGGCGCACCCCTCTTTCCCTACCCGTTATTCTTCCGGCACCTCCTTTACTATCGATCTTGCTCTTTTGAAAAACAGTCCTGTCTCTCACGAAATTGAAGTCTTTGGACCTGTTTGACTAATCATATGTCTGTTCTCCTATCTTAACTGCCTCTCAATCTTAACGTTTTCCTTCAAAATTCCGGTCCTCTTTTATTCAGTGTTTAGTGTCAGTTCCAGGACCACCTGGCCTGCTCCGAATTATATACACTATAACAAAAAAAAAATCGAAGCACCAAGGAGTTGTCTGATTGCGACAAAAATAAGTGGATGTGAAGAACATGCACATAAAAAACGATTAAAATTTGATGAACAACTGACGAAACAATTGAATGATTTATTCCAGAGTTTGATCGTTACAAAGTGAGGAAGTCAATACGGCGTTGGTTTACCTCTAGCCTGGATGAAAGCCAGGGCCCGATTTAGAAAATTCTTGACTATAGGCATAACTTGGCGGCCCCCCTAACACTGATGTGGGCGTAAAATTTCCAAAATTGACACACACAAAAAAAAAATAATTATGAATCATTGTGAAAGTACCATTTTGCCAAGAATTGGCTATTTGAAGTGTAGAAGCCTAGAACATTATCAAATAACAAAAAACAATACAACATATTAACTTCATTATTAAAAGACCAATACAATGCAACCAGAAAAACTTAATAATCCTTTATATACACTATAACATACATATAATGAACCTAACAATGAAATTTGAAAGGATAAGTAAAAAAAATTGCTGTCCAAAAAAAGTAAAATAAAAAATAATTTGAATTGGGAATTTTTTCTTTTAAAATAAAAATTTTGGGAGGCCCCCAACATTCGGGAGCCCCTAGGCCCGGGCCTGATGAAAGCTGTCACCCGGCGTGGCATAGACTGATAAAGTTCCCGGATAGTGTCCTGCGGGATTTCTTGCCAAATTGACTCCAATTGTCGGGCTAAATCGGCAACATTCCTGGATAGTTGCAATCGCCTTCCCATCACGTCTCAAACATGCTCTATGGAGGATTGATCAGGCAACGTGGCCAATTAAATGTTCGGCACGCTTGAAAACAATTCATAGAAACACGTGCCGTATGCAGCCGGGCATTGTCTTGTTGAAAAGTAAGTCCGGGTAGCGCAAGAGGAACGGCAACAAAAAGGATCGCAGAATGACGTCTACGTACCGCTGAGCTGTGTGTCACTAATGACTACCAAAGGGGTCCGGCTATCAAAGGAAATGGCACCCCAGACCATAACGCTCTATTGTGAGCCGTGTGGGGTGCGATAGTAATGGCAGGATCCCCACGCTGCCCTGTACGTCTCCAAACACGTCTTTGGTGGTCGCCAGAACATAGTTTGAACTGAAGCTTATACGTCCCCAGTCTGCACAGTTTCAAGTTTATCAAGTTAAGCACCACTGTAATTAGACTTGACGATGTATAGGAGTGAAGGGTAAGCGGCGTAACGGCCGGCGCGAGCATAGATTCAGATCTCAGTCGTCTGTCAATGGTCATGTTGGAAACTTATGTGCGGGTTACATGTCGCATGTTTGATAACGACGAATCTGTTGTGAAAGCTGATCTGACTATCGCTCTGTCTTCCCGTTCTGTTGTGGTCCTAGGTCGACTCTGCTGCCTTGAAACTTAAATCTGCCGTTATTAACCCACTCTTGCCAGCATCGTCTAATCACTCCATCGCTTTTACCCAGATGTCGAGCGATTCTTCGATTTGCCCAACCAGCTCCTTTCAATCCGATGACACGAACTCTTTCAAACTCTGAAATTTGTTAGAGGGAATTTCGATTCGCCGGGGAGGGAAGATTCGCCGAAGGATTCGTGCTCGTAATGAGCACGAATCCTTCAGCGAGGCATTCTTACAGTCGCCGTGAGATATCCGCAGTCGAAATGCGACAGACATTTTTATCATCAGATCGAGAATAGCTTCTTATTGTGACGAATTAAATTCATTCACCCAATATAATTAAAATCTCTCCCAGCCCAAAGGAGATGACGAATTCTCATGCCGTTAGAATTGAGGGAAAACCATACCTAGGGCACGGCCATCCCTTTCACTCGCAGCAGGTGGCGACGCTCTCAGAAGAATGAATTGAATAGAAGAGGCGCCAGCGTGGTGTGAAATTGACAAGTAGTGCCGAATAACCCTTTCGTCAAAGTTTGACAGATTGATGATGCTAGCGATGCCCCCGGGAGACAGGGACGCAAGTCCCAGACAACCTGGCGCGTACAATCCGCAAATGAGAAAACTTGGTATATCACGGATGCAAGCGACAATAGAAAAAATATATGCAGATTGTCTCGACGGTGGCGCCAAGCTCGAAAACCATCAGGAGAGATTTTGAAACTTCGGTTAGATATTTTTTCTCAAGATGAGAACCATAACTCTTGCCACTCCGGTCGTCATAGCTATAACGAGGGCAGCAGGACTCGTTTCGCCGACTTGAAGAGTTAGCGTGGTTTTCTCGTGAAGAGAGATTTAAGCTTAGTTTTGGAAGATATCTCATGAAGAGATTTATCTGTTTTGATCATCCAGATCAATAGTTATTCTAAGCAGTTATCTGCTCTACTGTATAAATTCTTCGGAGGCTCAGAAGGACTCGAACCCGATTTAACAAAATCATCTGAGACTTCAACTTAAAGGACTTAACCGTATCAGTGGAGGTCACTGAATTATTATCCTGTAAACCTTCATTCTTATTGTATGTAGTCTTTTAATCATCGTTAGCTAATTTAGTAATAAATTCGTTATTTAAATTAAATTGGGTGTGATTCAGATTGCTCGACCGCTACTTCATTCACGACGTCACATTATATACTCCTTCTGAACTTCTGGATGTGCAGTTATGATGCGCTGGAGCTCCTGCTATTCATTCATCGGACAGCAAATTTGAATCATTTGTATGTTCTGTCAAATCATCTATGCATACGAAATTTCATTACAATCGTACAACTCTTTCTTGGTGCGTCGAGTAAGCAATGTGCTTCTCAGTTGACCAATGCTGCCTGAAACCTGCTTGTGTGGAATGTGATTCGATATACCACTAAAGTCTGTTGACAACCCTTTTTTCATTATTTTCGCAAGAATGCCTCTTAGTGAAACTGGGCTATAATTTTCAGGATTGTTCGATGCCTTATCTTTCCCCAAGAAAGGAATAACGGTTGACTTCTTCCACAGTCATTATTACGTTACCTCGACATATTGTTACGTTGAATTTTCTGATGGTATTTAAATTTTCATGTGTAGTAGGATTCGTTGATATGGTTTGAGATACTTCCTCCACTTTGCAGGCAGCAGTGTAATCCCCTACAGATCACTGAATTCCATTTGGATATTTGGTTGAGGTGTTGGGCATCAAAAGGTCACCCATTTCTCTGAGGCATTGATCTTGGAAATGAGAACTGAATTAAATAAAAATAATTGATTAAAGAAATAAAACATAGCACACATACTCAAGTAACCCTCATCTACCCAAATAACAAAATTCAGTCAGCTGATGAGGGGATATTTTATGAACAACAATCCTGAGTTTTTAATCATGAGTTTTTTATCCTGAGTTTTCCTCTGTAACGGAACAAACTTATCAGAAATTTCTGGTGATAATAAGGTAGTTGCACGCAGCATCTTTTATCTCAACTCGGGCAAAAACGAAGAGCAAAATGCTTGTTGTTAAAGGCATAATTTACTTAAACTCGTAGAGATATGCATACCAGAGTTCTACGTGTAAAACGCATGACATCAGTTTTCGGTGACGTTCACGAAAATACCTTATTTTATCCGAGGATACCGATATCCAGTGGTGGGATTCAAATAAATTAACAACAGGTTCTATGTCCTAATCAATGGTGGGCTTCAGCTGGTTCGCACCTATTCTGTAGAACCGATACCTACATATCGGTTCTACAGAACATATAGGTATCGGTTCTACAGAACAGGTGCGAACCGGCTGAATCCCACCATTGCCGATATCCAAGGTCAAGGTAGTATGATTTACGGAGTATCTAGCAATGCGTCACGCTCTGTAACGGAACAACTCAAAATATTGATGCAGGGCTGACATCGACCCGATGTCGTATTTCGACAGATTAATTAAATCTACTGAATAAAACACGGGATGTGACACATAAAGAACATTTAATGAAGCACACAAAAACAGAACTACATAGACCAGTGTTGCCAACTTGGGGGTTTTCCCTCTAATTTGGGGGTAAGTTAGACAAAAACGGGTGTTTTTAGGGGCCCCAATTTTTTAGGGGCATTTTGTGGGGGGGGGGGGACATTTTTTTAATATTTTGTACAATCGAGACGCGTTTTTTTTTATTAGATTATAAGTTCCATACATGTCAAATGTAAATAAATCTCCATTTCATTATGTAAGTGTGTATTTTCTATTTATTTCAATTTATCTGTCAAACAGGATGCCTATTTGGAACCTGAATTTATTTTTGGAAGTTCTAGGGGAGATCTCAAGTTGGTGTTAGGGGAAACAGGGGGATTTCGAGATGACGTTAGGGGGAGGTACTTCGTAGAGGTTGGCAACACTGACATAGACGAAAGTTACAAGATCAAAATAAGCTGAAAACATTAAGCTACAGAAGGAGGAGCAGCTCAGTGTTAAAAATGCATCAGTGTTAAAAATGTGTCTCACATTTTGTCGCCGCCACTAGATGGCGCGCGTGTAATAGCGGGCGGCTTAGACACGGACAACCATACGCTTTAATATGGATTTTTCCTAGCGAAAACAAGTTGTTTTATTTTAGTGCGTATTTAATATGAATTTATTTATTCAATTTAACAATTGTTTATTTTCATTCAAAATCTTTATTTCAAGTGCTTTTTTTGCTACAATTCATTAAAATTCTTAAAGGAAATGAGTAAATAAACTTTTTCAGAATAATTGTGTATTGGTTTCAGAATAAATGAGTTCAGAATTTTGTAATAATTTAATAATTAAGGAAATGAAATTACAGAAAAGAATTGTGAAGAAATTTTTTTATCATTGTTCATAATCTCTTATGGGAAAAAAATGTGAGAAATAATACTGATTAACCAAAACAAACACACACACACACACATAGTAATATAAGAATATTTTTATTTGCAGATAAGTATGAATAATATATCATATATAACAGGCCTTTAAAAAGAAAAGCAACATTTTCTATCAATCACAAATAAATTCTTATCAGGACTAATAAAATAGGAAGTCAATTCAGTTTTTAATCAGACAATACTTTAAAATATCTTCCTTTGGAAAAAAAAAATCAGTCAAAGCATCTCAGATTACACTTTTTAAAACTGGAGGTATAATCGTCAAGTTGGTAAATTTCTGAATACAAATTTTTTCAGCAAATTAAAAAGAAAAAAACAACTTTGACAAGGACAAATCAGCTAGATTTGTGAATTTTCACAAAGTATGCATTTTATTGCATATGCAGATTTTGCATAAGCATTTATAGTAACAACATTTTTTATCATACAATGAAAACTTATTTATTTATCAACTAACTTAATAGTGATTAAATTCAATATTATGGTTCCAGCATTGTCAGGAATTACCTACAAGTTGGTAAATTATCGATTACAAATATTTTCAGCAAATTAAAAAAGAAAAAAACCCAAATAACATTTATAAGGACAAATCAGCTATATTTTCACATTTTCACAAAGTATGGGTTTCATTGTACTCACAGGAAAAAGATAGGAAAATATTAATTTTTTTAAAAATTATACTCAACAGATTTTGCATAAGCATTTATAGTAACAACATTGTTTATCATACAATGAAAACTTATTTACTTATCAACTAACTTAATAGTGATAAAATTCAATACTAAGAAAAGTTAACTGGAAATATTTTATTTCTGTGCACAATTAAAAAAAATTATGGCTTTAGTTCAGACGTGTAGCTCAATTTGCCATAACCACAAAATATATTGAATGGAAGAAAAGTATTTCATAATTATAAAGAACTGAAATTAACAACATACACTATTCATACATTATTATAAAATAAATATTAAATGTGTGATATACAATTTACTATAGATAAATTTGATCAAAAAATTATACATGACAGGATTTGCAGATATTGATAACATTATTCATTGATATTGATGAGGGAATAACTTCAGACAAGAGAATAATTCAATTCAAAAGTAATATAAAATGAAAGCTTAAATTTAATAATACAGAATTATAATTTCGATTGTTTTCTCAATTTTTTTAACATTAGCGCAGAGTTGAGCATTTTTATTCTCTTGTTTGCATATAAAATGCATGCGCGTAATCAGAAAAAAGTTGATAACCTTTTGAATTAAATTAAAGTTAATTTTGCTCAGTGGAACCAATTACTGGCATAGGAGGACCAGTATAAATCTCTTTTATCACTTGAAAAATTAGTTTAACCTTTAATTTATTAAAATTTAGAGTTTTGATTATTGCCATTTCGAGAATATTAATGACTTTTAAAAATAAATCTGAAGGGTATATTAAGGAACCTTTACTTTTTTAAAAAATTAATTTATTTTCATCAGTATTATTGTTTGTAGTGATTAATTTTTGTATGCATTAGTCACATTTAGAAAATCTGCTGATCCTCCTAACAAGATAACCAGCAACATCATTTATTACAAAATCTGATGATGATATCATTAAATAATCATGGTCATCAATCTTATTGACCACGGCAGGTATGACTTCATCTGTAAGTCCCTTGTCAATAATTTTATCGAGCCATTCAGCCCATTCTATCTTCTTATCTGAAGATTCATCAGGATCTCTTAAATTAAGGAGGGCTGTTATATATTCTTCCCCTGCAACATTGGATCCTTTAGGGGGCTTCACCAAAGAGTATGTACTTAAAAGTCTGTATAATTGGAGAAACGTAGAGGAGTCGGGGTGGTCGTTACTTCCACAAGCATAACGCATCATACTAAAGAATCTGAAAAAATAAAAACTTTGTAACACGAGAATCAATAAATTATACAAGAATTGCATTGAATTTTTTTAAAATCATTGTTTCCTATTTTTAAATTACCTTTATTTTTATGTTCTATAATTTGGTTTCATACTAAAAAATTTTAACATGTTAAAACGTTGTAACAATGTAAAAACGTTTAGATCTCAAGAGATCATTTCTTAACTGCAATACCTATGTAAAGAAATAGTTAAAAATAAATACACTATCAAATTAAAAATAAATTTCAAATGTTATATTTAAAATTTCTCCTTTAAGGTTAACCTTCTTCTTCAAACGAGAATTCATTTTTGTAATATTTTTCATCCGTAACGCAATTTAAAATTTTTTCTTTGCTGCAAGCCGCAATTCTCTTTTTCTTTTCAAGTCATTTTTTCTCTTCATAGATAGACAGCACACACTACACAGTGTTTGCTTATTTTTCTTCGAGAGATACCAAAGACAACTAATAGACATCCTATAATAAAATGAAACAATAAGTAAAATTCAAGACCAAATGTTACCACCCAATGAAACAGATTAAAATTAGTCTTACCCTGATTCAGCATTTTTGCAAATTACTAAATCATTAACACGCTGTAGTAAAAATGACAGGCTTTCAATATCATGCACATCAACATCCTGTGATATTTCTATATTTCCCCAAAAAATCTGAAATTTGAAAAGCAGTGTACTTCAATTTTTATTATTAGTAATATTTAATGATTAAAATCAATATGCATTAATTCATTATGTCATGTATTCTTAAAGTAAAGAAATCTGTTTAAAAAGTATTTACGATTACATTAATCAACACAACAACTGGAAACAACTGTTCATTACTTTTATATCTAATAGTTAAGGTGGAAGTAATATACTTAGAACATTATTTTACACCATTTAACATTTTAAAATTAACCATTTTGCAATTTCAACTTTTTTAAACAATAATATTCTGTACATACTTTTACAGATGAATCCTGACAAATAATGACTCGTCGCTCACAAGAATATTTAGAATTCCATTTTGAACATATTAGATACTCTTGAGTAGATGCTACTGTACACCATGAATCTGGTTTTTGTATATTTTCTAAATGAATCAAAAATGTAGAATAATAATTTTGCTGTTGTTCAGCTTCTGTATGAGATTCAACATCTTTACTTATGTTGGGTCTTTTGCTTTTTTCAAATGAAGAATGACGAGGAGCTGGAGCTTTTCTCTTGCATGTTCTAACAGACAGATATTTTGGTAAATTTGGGAATAATGTTGGTATAGAACCTACTTTTAAAAGTGGTAACCCTCTCTCAAGAGTAAATATTGTTCCATCAGTGAGTGTAGTCGCATATGACCTTTCTATATACTCTTTTTCAAAATACAACTCACAGAGCCTGTCACGAATACTGAAAACTTTGTCTTTCTGGGGATGGCTTTTTGCCATTTCTCCAAAAGTTCACTATCCTGGAATGAGTAGAATTGAAATGAACAACAAACAAAATCAATATATATATTTATAAAATGAAAATTGTACGCTAGGTATAAAATTCACTCTCTGATAACTTGTTACATTCCACAAACATATCAAATGAATTACAATCGCTAATGAAGGTAAATTTGTAATTAAAAATTTGAAAACCATCAAAAAATAATGCTTCATTATATACGTAAGTATCGTACATCTTTTATTGATTGAGCGATTTCCTTTAGAGCAATAGTATCAGTAATTATTTACATCAGTTTTCATACAATAGAGCTTGGTGAACTCCTGATGATTTTTTTCTGATGGGATATAGGGATGATTGAAAAATAAAACACGCTTATTTCCAGTAGAACTTAAGATATCTTAACTTTGCGTTCGCTTAAAACACAGCAGCTGTACTTTTCTCTCATTACTATACATCTTATATTAACACAAAACAATAATAATGTTCTTACCTTAGGAGCAGCAAATATACTAGGATTTCTCTGTCCAGTTTCTTTATTTCTTTTTAAGGCTGATCGATAGCCAGTAGAACAACCCGGAGCAAAACACGTGTTTGGCATATTTGTGCACAGAATAAATTTTAAAATTTGTAAAACAACTTTTACCACCACGCCGTATAACTCAATGAAAAATCGTCACTTCACTTACATGTCGCGCCATCTACCGGTGAGCGACAATAATCGGTCCATTTTTCGAAAAATTCCCCATTGAAGCACGAGCCGTTAAATCTCTAACCGGCTGGCAAATCTGATTGGCTACTGAAAATACGTGTTTCTGTGCTGCCATCTATCGATCACTATTACATTTAATTGTGGTAAAACTACAGACTGCACCACACTGGTTTGTTAGCGTTTACGATTTAGACTGGTAAAAATTTTACATAATACGGCCTCAACATCACATTTAGCTTTCATTTAAGATTTAAGTTTACATTTAACCTGCGGGGCACATAGGCGGCTAGTCAGCCGCCCGGTTAAAAAAAATTTAAAACTAATTTATTAGTAAAATAATCAATATAAAAATATTATGCAAGGTAACTTCTTAGAGTTAAAAATGCATTTTACAAGTATAACTAGAAACCACATTGGTTTTAAAAACGCTACTCCACGTCACAACCAGTTGGGAAATACATTGTTCGCAGAGCCTGACTAAGGCAGGGGCATACGGGGCAGTTGCCCCGGGCCCCCACATCAGAGGGGGGCCCCCAAATCTAATAGAAAGTTTAGTAATAAGTATTAAGTTCTTCATTACTGAAGTAGTGAAGCAGAGGGGGGCCCCCAAAGAGGTTTTTGCCCCGGGCCCCAATTAGGCTAAGTCGGGCCCTGATTGTTCGTTTTTGTTTTAACACGTTTTAACCCATCATCCCATGAAATGCGACGATCAATGTATACAACTGATGTAAAATATATATATATATATATATATATGTATATATATTTATAAAAAAATCGTAAGGGATATTTATTTATTTTTTGATAATATTCAATCGTCTGCTGAATTAGAAAGAAATATTTTTTTTTTGTCTATTTAGTTGTTATGCACTTTACGATAAATTTATTTAAAGTACCAGAAAAAGAAATCACGTGATCAGCATTTAATAAATTAAATTCTAAAAATTAATCTTTAAAAATTCACCAAAAATCAGAAAATTGAGGTAAAGGTTCGAAAAAGATTTCATTTGAAAGGAATTTTTATGATATTTCTCGTGATATAAATTTTATAACCCTCAAATTATTATTTTAAATGCAAACATAAAAAAAGTTACTAAAACAGCTTAAAAATTTAATTTTAAAAGCCCTTTAGGACCAGCGGTTTGGTCTGTGCGTTGTATGTCAGTCAGTGAGTCAGTTACAGCAACAGCAACAGGTGAATAGAAGTTCCTGGGAACATGGTTCCCCCTACTTCTAAAAATAGCATTGGTTTATTCAGGAGTTTGGCCTTAATTAAATTTGGCTGTGGAGTTGTTAGTAAATAAAAATAGTGTAATTTGTGAGGTGGTAAGAACTTCGAATTTCTGCGACCAGAGAAAGTTTAAGGATAGGAGGAAAAAATAGAATTAAATATAAAAGCAAAAAAGGTGGTAGTAGATAAAAATATTTTTTACCTTGAGTAATGTTTCCATTACCCAAGTATTAATTTTAAATAATTTTAAATTGTTTTTTACCGTAGGCGTAGCCTACGTATCAGATTTTTAAGATTTATAATTTTTTAAATTTTTTTTTTATTTTTATTAAACACATTAAAACACTTAAAATAGGAATGCAGGCCAGAACCTAGCATACTGTGCTTGAAAACGGAGGGGGGGGGGGGGCTGAGAGAAAAAAATTGTTAGGTCAGGGTTTCGATCCCACAACCTTTGGAACTCGGGTCTCGCTTTCTACCGCTGTACTGCTCAATTCACGAAAGACAGGGGAAAATTACCTGTCAAGAGCAAGAGACACTCTAGGTCTCTTCCTATTGAAAGGTTTCTTATAGTCATAATTGGAGAGGTCTGTTAAAACAGTTAGGGTGTTAGATTCAATGCTATTGTGGAAATTAATATTTAAGGAGTTAATAAAACTAGTTAGGGGGGGAAAGTTAAGTTCTTGGTAGATTTTACAATATAGATAAATAATTAGTCACAATAGTGACCAATAGATGACAGCACTGAAACACGTATTTTCAGTAACCAATCAGATTTGCCAGCCGGTTAGAGATTTAACGGCTCGTCATTGAAGCTTACTCTCCTTCTGTAGCTTCATGGGCTAAATCCTGCACAATAGTTCTATAGTCACTCTTGAGACCACAAATGAGTCCCCGTGGATTGAATACGTTAAGGGCTTGTTCACATAAGGGTCTGTTGACATAGGAGTCCGTTGCGTTGCGTTAAGGAAAATATGACGTTGAGACGAAAATAGACCAATCATATGCCTCCAAACGATTAGCAATGAAATTTTTAACGCCTATGATTGGTTTATTTTCGCCTCAATGTCATTTGTTCGTTAACGCTACGCAACGGACTCCTATGTGAACAGGCCCTAAGATTCCGTGCGTTGCGTTAAGGAAAAGACTACGTTGAGAGGAAAATAAACCAATCATAGACGTTCAAAATTTCATTGCTAATCGTTTAGAGGGATTGGTTTATTTTCGTCTCAACGTCATCTTTTCCTTAACGCAACGCAATGGACTCCTATGTGAACAGGCCCTAAGGGAAAGATGACGTTGAGACGAAAATAAACCAATCATAGGCGATAAAAATTTCATTGCTAAACGTTTGGAGGCATATGATTGGTTTATTTTCGTCTCAACGTCATCTTTTCCTTAACGCAACGCTACGGACTCCTATGTGAACAGGCCCTTAGAATGAATATTATTTTACGAATTTTAGTAGTTCCTATTTAAGTATTTTATTGTTCAATTTTCTCACTGTGATTCTAGACTACGTTCTTAGTATTCTTAAATGCTAGTCTTAACTAGTCTTAAATAAAAATAATTAAGCAAATTATGCTTTTTAAAAAAAAAATCCAATGCAATCAAGCACAGATTAACGTATTTACACTAAAAATACGCATTTTGAAAAATCTCACGTGAGATTAGGGGGGAAGGGGTCGAAAAATCGCCAAAATCGTCTCACGTAATTAATGAACGCTCCCTGTAGCTTTAATATATCGGTCTTCGTATTTTTAATTTATTTCAGGTATTAGATACCCTCAAATGGCATCGAAAATCCCGGTTTCGTCTGTTGCAGATGTAGTTTTTATTTTACTTCTAAATTTATAATGTAAAATGTATTTAATTGAATATATTCTTAAAATTTTATCTACAACTAAAGAAAACATAAATAACTTTATTTTACGTTTTTAACGTTTACTGTTAAAATAATCTGATCATATACTTGATGTTTTTTAGCACAATAAATGTAAAGAGTTAACGAGATCTGTCAATATTTAATTTTAGTTTATATACTTCGCACGGCATTAATAAGGTAAAAAAGAAATTCTGAATTTTTTAAATTTGCAACTCCCATTTTTTCTTTACATTTTTATTTTTGAGTAATGAACTTCCCCCCCCCCCCGATGTTTTTTACAATTGTGGTGGAGAATAAATATTAAAAAGACTTTCTATCGGCACATTTACAAAATTTAAATTGGATTAGGGTATTTAATTCAGAATATTAAGTGGAATGAAATGGATTTATTTTCTATAGCGGATGAAATTTTACCCACAGTGACTTTGTCACTTTCTATAGTAAATATGAAACATAACAGTCTCATTTCAGGTTCAGTAGTGATATCAATTTCTTGGCTTTATAAAAGATGATTCACTGAGGGCGTAAGTTGTAGAACTCGCGTAAAATGTGAATGTTGAGACTTTGTAACTGACATCAGCATACCTGTTCATCCCAGCTTGTAAAGTCGTAATAAGTAGCATATTTTATCTATTAATTCTCATGATTGAAAATTATAAAAAATATGTAATTACTAAGAGTGAAGTACTGAGTTCCAAAACTAAATTATAAATTTAAAAAAAAAATTCTTTTCACCCACTTAATTTTGATAAATAAGTTATTAAGTCAATATATTTTGATTTTTAAGTTTTATCCTAGTTTGTTATTATTTTACAATAGTTGTTATTATATGACATTATAATGAATTTATTTTAGTAACCTTCTATCTTATAATGGCAAATTCAATGTTTTGGCCTGAATCATCAGTAAATTATATAACAACTGGCATTGAAAAGACTGAAGTTTATCGTAAATTACTCATGAAGTTACAAGTAAGTTTTTGTTTGAAAATTTCTGAGTTCTTTTATAAACAAAATTAGATTCATACTTATAGTTGTTGAGATTTCTGTTAGTATGTGTATGGGTAATTAAAATAGTTAATTGAGTATAAAACTATAAAATATTATTGACATATAACTTAAAAGTTTATGGAAATGGATATTTATACATACAATACCATAGTATATATATCCGAAGATATATAGTGTGTGTGTATGTAAGATCTTTGGATACTTAAAATCAGTAGAGAAAAAGGTGAGTTGAACACAAATTTTGATTCCTTTCCCCCTGAATAGAAAATCTCTCTTATATAAAGAAAGAGCATCCCCAGAGATAGTCATTCTGGTTGTGCCTGTAATATAAGTTTATATAAATATATTTATATAAACCTATGTAGTAAAAGGAAATTGTTTAGTATCGACTCAGTTGTTGTTAATCAAATTTCTCTGACACTGATAATTTTTCAATAAATTTTTTTTTTTCACTTTGTTAGAAACTTTTTAAAAGGATTATACTTTTTTGAATACTTTAATTTCTTATTAACTTTATAAATAGTTTTATAACATGGTTAGAGTTATAGAATTAGACCCCTGCATTGACTTATATATTTAGTAAAATTCATTAGTTTGTATAAATTAATTTTCATTCAGATTATCTATATGGAATTTGTTTATTTTTATGTTATTCTTTTATTTCTAAGTTTCAAATGAAATTATTAGGGATAATTTTCTTGACATTAGTTCTAAATTGATATTTTTCAGACAAAGTATAACTTTATCAAACATTTCACAGTTTTTATTTAGATTATACTTAAAGAAGCAAATGGATTAAATTATAATTAAACTTAATTTGTTGGTTAATTTAGTATGTTTGGTCATTATATTTCTAATTTAGAGTTACTGACACATTATAAAAATTAATTCTCAAATAATTAAATTTTATTTTTTGAGAAGCATAATAAATTTGTAGTTTTAGACAGATATACATTGATATAAATTAAATAACCTGATTAACAATTGTTATGAAAAGGATTTTTAAATATGTGAAAGAACTAATTTCTGTTTTGAATAATAAAATTTTTCAGGCTATATAAAATATTTTAATGAGTGTTCGCTTTTTATTATCTTCCTTACTACCCTTAGTTAAAACAGTTGCTGTGTTCAGTGTGTTGTTAGAAACAATAAATTTTTTTGTTTGTAAATGGATCATTTAATGACAGCCATTAGTTTTTATATTTTTGCTTTTCAATACTTGGTTGTTAATGTTTTTAGTATTATTTTATATTATAATATTCATGATAATTCTAGGATCTTATTACTGATCCTGATGTAACTTGTGATTCCCTTGAAGATCAGATGAGGATTTTAATATCTGATTCAGGTGAGCTAAGGACAGGTTGTTAATTAATATGTAGAACTATTACTTTTTTAGTATTATCTACAGTTTTTACTGTAGTACTGAATTAATACTTTTATACTTCTGATGTAAATAATTTGAATGCAGTTTTACCTGGCCAATAAAAACAAAGTCATAAATAGCAGGTAGTGCAAATGTAACAGTTTGTATGTGAATGATTCTTGTGATTAGGTCCATGCTCAGGGGGTGGCAAACTGGGCAACTGCCCAGGGCTGCCATTTTGATTCCTCATCGCAACACTTTTCTAAATGTTACGGGTTTTTTAAGAAATCCCTCATTTTTCACGGTTTCTATAATTCAACTTAAAACAAAATATATGTTTTGATTTTTTGAGAAGAATCATAGAAAGAATCTTAATTGACATGCTACCTGTTTGGTTTGAAAAATTTCTCGGTTAGAAAAACATGATTTATCTTTAATTCAGTTATAGTAAAACCTTGATTATCAATCCCTTTTTTCAATATCAGTTTCTACTATCTGTCAATTACTACTATTTGTTTCTACTATCTGTATTACATACAGTCATTTGAAGAATTATAAACTGTTTTGTTGGAATCTGTCAGTTTTCCCGAAATAGTTGCAAAATTCCGAGTAGTTGAGAAATTTTATTGTCAGTAAATGTGTTTTGCCCAGGGCCGCTAAAAGCCTAAGCATGCCCCTGCTTGTGATGTTAAGTTCTATTAATAAGTTAGTATGAGCGATGAAATTCATTTGTAAAATGTTTGGATGAGTAAGAATCCATATATGAAATGAGAAACTGGACTATGCTTGTTGACTAGTGCATTATTTTGTTCTGTATGTATAGCACAGTACATAATTCTTATATCAAGTATTATTTGTGTTTTACAGTTTGCAATCAGATCATCTTGATAAGTTACTTATATACAGTAACCACCGCTTATAGTGATCAGTGGTTATAAGAATCAAACCGTTTATAAGAATCAATATCGCAAAAAACAAAAACAAATGTATTATTTCCATGTTAAAATTTTCGCTTTAAAGAATCAATCCACCGGTTTTAAGAATCAGTTTACACTCTTTGCTTCCTTTCATTTTTCAAAAAAAGCCACTTAAACCCTCAAAAGGCAAGATGTTCTTTCTTTATTTTTTTAAAAGAAAGAGTGATAAGATGGATGGAATACAGTCGTAAAATGCATCCCTTTCTTTGTTAGATGCATTTGCTTGCATAGCTTGATGCATAGCTTTGAACATAATAGTTTCCCCTTAAAAGCTTTAGCTAAACACTGTCCTATTAGCTTGACCCAGTGGCATCCTACCCGTCCGGATCCAATTTCACTTTTCTCCACTGACAAACAAAGACAGGGACTCTTTTTTTCCCACCTCCCACATTCTGGTTGCGGCTTCCTGGACCCTGAAACACATAAATCTTCGGCGAAGTGTCCACTATCACTTAGGTAAACGTGACATTATAGATTCAGCACGTTATCAAACCTTGAACGTAAGCTATAAGGTCAATCTTAGTCTGAGACTATTGGTATTGAAAGGAGGTATAAACAGTCTCCTGAAAACTTCATTACGTCAAGCTACCATAGAAAACTTTTTCTTGCACCCTTCCTGTAGTTGAAATGTTAAACTGTTAAACAGGTATGTTGTACCAAATATTGGATTTTTTTTCTTCTGTTACTATACTCATGTATATCTACTTAATGGCCTAGAAATTAAGTTGTATTTTTAAAATTATAAAAATAATTTTAATAAAAGATAACATAAATTAAAGAGTATTTTATGGTAAATTATCTTATATATGTATATATAGGTGTGTGTGTGCCTGTCCAAAAACCTAAATTTTGGCTATAAGAATCAACCGCTTATAAGAATCAAAAACAGTAATAACAAACGTGATTCTTATAAGTGGAAATCACTGTATTATATGTTTATTATGCATAAATATCTTTTTTGAAAGGTAAATGGTCAAGTTATCTTAGTGATATTTTTCCATCTTAATTGAGCTTATTTATAATATATTATGTTAGCAATTTTTTAACTTTGAGTGTTTGTTGTTTCATGATGTGTATTGATTAATTATACTTCTAATTTATCTGAGAGTTCAGTATAACTGTTATGTTTGAATACATAAAATGTGTTGCTTTTACAATTACAATTTTTTATGTTTAGGTTACAAACAAAAATTACGAAATCAAGTTATCAATACATAGTTAAAAATCCAAATTTAAAGTATAGCCATCCTCAAAGAAAGGAACCTCTAGATTACATTCAAAAAGCTCAGGTATATATATTTCCTTGAGCTCTGATATTCCTCTCTATCTTATGTGTGCATATATATGTGGTTATAGGAAATAGATTTAAAAAAATTTAAACCCTGACTTTTTATTAGTATAGCATTAGTGTATTATGGTGTCTACTATTTTCTGTAATGTTCAAGGTATAATTTTATGAGTTCTTAACTCATCTGGAGATATTTTACTTCATTCATGTGTTAGTTACTGAATTAATTAATTTTTGTTCTTTTGAGGTTAGAAGTTGTTACTTGAGAGCTTGATCTGAGATATATCATAAAAGTTAAGTGCGATTTAATTCTGGTGATTGAAATGGCCACAGTTGATAGGACACTTCATTATCATATAAATGTGGTATAATGAGTATCAATTATGAGTGAATGTTAACAGGAATGATTCACTGGTATTTGTAGTTCAACAACATGGGTCCGAACCACACCATTTTAATATGCTTCTGATCATTATAAAACCACCAAAATCTTTCATAGATGGAAACTAACATAACAACTTGTAAATTTTCTATTGATTATGCATCATACATATTCATCCATTTGTGGAAAATAAATGGGACCCTGAACCATATCACATAAATCTACTGTTGTATAGTTCACCTGCTATAATCTTTACATTATTTGACACAAGAATGACAATCTTTCGTTGGTCCTACCTATTGTATAACTTCAGGGTATTACTGTATTTTACATAATTTTCTTTTTAGTTTAGCAACCTGAATTTTTAAAACAGTTAAGCAATTAAATTATTGTAGAAGAGAAATTTTCAATTTAACAAAGATATAATGGTTTGTTTTAGATCAACTGGGAGCATAGAATTTCTAAAAGTTTGAATAACATGTCAAATGAACTTGGTATGGTGTTTTCCCGAAAGGTAAATATATATATTTTTTAAATCAAATTTAATCAGATATAATCTGAAATTTTATGATATTTATATTATTTATACTTCTAGCGTCCTGTTTCTGAGCAAATAGAATTTGAAGCAAAATGGTCTGAATTAGGCTCTGAAGACATGGGTAAATTTACTATTTCTCTCAATGTAACAGTTTTGGATAAAACTTTTTAATAAATTTCTTACATTTAACTTGTAATTAAAAAAAATTATATACAGTTAAATTATTGTGACACTTGATTACCAAAATTTCATTATTATAATTTATTTTTTTATGGAAAAATACTGATAAGTTCTATTATATATGTATGATATTTAAACCTAAAGGTTTTTTTAAAAAAAAGAATGCAATTTATAAGTTATCTTTTATTTTAATAAATTCTACTATAAGTTACTATAATTGGAACTTTGAATTTAAGATATCAGATAACTTGTTAAGTTAAATGACCATGTTGCAGTGGATTCCCATACACCGTGGTATAAGTGGTAATGAAATTGTAGGTAAATCAGCTAAATTGTCATACAAAATGGGAACAGTTTCACTGTCAAAAATCACTCTCTACAGACATTTGAGGGACCGTAAACCCTAAACCGTAAACTACTTTGCTCCTAGATTGGTAACTTTGCACTATTGTTGAAAAAAGATTTCATCCATCTAGCAGATAAACTAATGAATATTGAGCAATATTTTCACTGTTATCTGATAGATAGCACCACCTCTCATAACATGAATGATAATTACTATTTTAGCAGCCATTTTGGGTAGTGTTTGCCAAGTGTGTTTGTGCTGGTACTATTTTTAGTTAAAATCTTCATCTGAAAAAGTTGTATTTTGCTCCAAGGAAACGATTTTAGTTGAAGGTCAGTGTTGTCTATTTATATATAGAAACTAATTGTCTGAAATAATAACGTTTAAATCTTGTTAACTGAATATTTATCCATTTATGATCGATATGTTTTTGAAGTTAGTTTTAGAGCAGATAGGGGGATACTTTGCACCAACTCAAAAGTGGTGCAAAGAAGATGGAAGAGATGAATACATCTACACAGAATGAACTGACACATTCAAAGTTCCAGCTTAAACCTATCAACAAACAGACTGATTCATTTGTAGTTGTAATGTATGAAAATGAATACTACCCAAGTGTCATTGAAAGCTTCAATGAATATGGAGCGTTCGTGAGTATCATGACGAAGTTGTTAAATAACTGGAAGTGGTCTGTTAATAAGATGCCCTTTTGTATAAATGGGAAGAAATAGTTGGAGGTACAAATCCCCCCAAATCATTTAGCAAATGAGGTGTTTTCTCAGTCCAGAGCTGGCTGATGGTTATGGAAATTTTTAAATATTTGTTTTATACTACAGAAATTTTAAAATTCTGATGCATCGAATATACAAGTGTTTCCTTTTAGTTTTGCCACAAAATAACAGCAAATTTTGTTGATGTCATATTCTTTTTATACATATTAAATACAATTAGTTGAACTTGTTTGTTTTTAAATATTTTCTCTGGTTTAAACCAAAAAAATTCAAATCCTGTCAGTTTTCCACGATTCTATAAGGTGCCACAGTTAACTTGAATGAGGTTACTTTGCACCAGGTTAATTTTCTTGCTTCGAACAAATTATTATTTCATGTGGTGCAAAATAACCCGCCCTTATGGTATACTTTACACCACTTTTAAAAAATTATTAAAAAATATAAAATACATATAAAAACAGGTTTTATTATCAAGGAGCTATTCCTTAATTATCTAAGAATATAATAGAACTACTTTCAAAAGTCATTTTACAGAATTTCTATGATTTACGTGAGCATTACAAAAAAATATTGGAAAAATGGTGCAAAGTAGCCCCAGTTTATGGGATATCAAAAGAGAGGTTCGAGCACTAGGACGTGAATCTGGGAAAAACACTGAAATGAATTGCCATTTTTTAGAATTCTAAAGGGAACCAAATGTTCTTAATTATATTAGAAAAATCCCTAGGCCAGTTGCAGGGCCGTTCCTAGGGTAGTTGCCACCCGTGTGCGAGAATAATTTTGCCCCCCCCCCCTCATACCGTATAGATTAATTGACATTTCTCTGAAATATTTTTACCTTAAATGAAACAACGAATTACAGAAAATATTATAAATTCAGTTTATTTTTTAATTTTACAACCTAACATAATAATAATTATTATGTATTGATATAATAACCAAATGAATACGTTATATTAAATACATACAACACATATCTATTAATACATATACTTAATAGTCAGTCAAAAAGCTGAAATAATCTTTGCTTTTCTTGTCTTTTTTAATGCAAATTCTGTTATAATATCTGATACATCTATATCTTCCGAAATGTCCTTTTCGATACTAATAATATATAAGTCTGAAAGCCTTTCTTGTCCCCTTGTTGGTCTCAAATAATTTTTTATTATTTTAAGTTTTGAAAAGCTTCTTTCCCCGCTAGCCACAGTCACAGGTAATGTTTAAAAAAATTTGTATGGCAATCACTAAATTCAGAAACAGATAAATGAGGTTATTTGTAAATAGGTATTGAATCACATTTAACGTGTTCATTTCAGGGGAAATATAGGGTGCAACGTTTTCAATTTCATCACATAAATCTTCAGCTATAATATCTTTTTCGTTTTTAAATGGATCATGAAACATACTTTCCACAGATTTACATTTTGTAGACCTATTTGATTTATCTGTTTCAAGGAAATTATTTAGGTCGTTGAGAAAACTGAAAACTGTGTGATGTTGTTTTATTTGTTCGAACCTTTCTTCTATTTTTGATAATGCAGTTTCCAATATTACAAAGTAAAAATTAATTTTGAATTGGTCTTCTGGATTTTTTGGAGCCTCATCTTTACATTCGTAGTCAAATAAAGAACTTATAAAAAAGGCGCAATGTAAGTTAAGCTGTTTTCTCGATAAAGATTGACTTTTGCAAAGAAACGTTCCAAATCAAATTTATTTTAATTTGTTCATATTTTAAATACAATTCCCCCTACATTTACTTTAATAAAAAAAAAATCGTATTTTCCCGATTTCTGAAAAATTTGCCATATTTCACGCACCTGTTAAAGAAATAAGGTGATGCAGTTCAAAAATCCAAGTTTACACTTGTTCCTGTAGTATATGTTTAACATTTGCAAAATAAAAAAAACATTTAAAATAGAATTAAGTAATGAATCCGAGCGTTTTTTTTTTTTTGCAAAACAAATATCAAACCATAGATGTATTATTTCAATTTCGAACCGCTAACCACGCAAAAGAAAGAATATCAAGTTTACTTACCTGTGAAATATTTGTATTGGTCAGCAATCACAAAATCGAGCACAAAAATTCGAGACATAAAGCTTTGTTTTTCAGTTGTTGACATAGCCACGTTCAAAATTAATATAAAGCAAATTATCCTGGACCTTGTATTTATAGGCTCAGGGCATAAACGAGTATTTTCCTGCAACCTTACAAAAACCGCTCGTACCTATGCGATGCCGGCGATTGCGGCGTGATTTGATGGGATGATGGGTTAAAACGTGTTAAAACAAAACGACAATTTATTTCCCAACTGTTGCGATGTGGAGCAGCGTTTTTAAAACCAATGTGGTTTCTAGTTATACTTGTAAAATGCATTTTAACTCTAAGTAGTTACCTAGCATAATGATATTTTTATATTAATTATTTTACTAATAAATTAGTTTAAATTTTTTCAACCGGGCAGCAGACTTGCCCCCTTGACTTGCCGCCCGTGTGCCCTGCACCCCTGGCACCCCCAGGTTGGAACGCCCCTGCCAGTTGTCACGTTTGCTGCTAAAGATAGGATAGGCCACATTTCTACCCAAGTTTAATTGAACAGGTTTTAATGAGTAGACTCCAAAAAGTGTCTTGTTTGTTCTGTGAAGGAGGAACCTGGAACACTTCTTGTTTCCTGCAGTGGAGAGACCTTATTTAGGACTATTTAAAAAAATCTTTCTTTTTTTTGTTCAATATTCATTTTGTGTTTATTTCTTTCTTGTACATCAAGACACTGAAATCAAGACTAATGCATTGGACTCTTGCATCAAGTTGTAGTGGTAAATTCTGCAATCCAAAAAAGAATTCAAAATAGTGATAGCAGAAAATTTTAGCTGTTATTTAAAGGATTTGACACATTATTTTTAATAAAATTTTTGCAGTAGATATGTGATTTTTTTAAACAGAAAATTTAAACAGATCAATACATTAAATGTAATTTCTTGTTTAAAAGGCATATTAATAGGTGTAAGAAGGTGCAATATTCATTTTAGAAAAGGTTTATTATTGCAAAGAATCTGGCAAAATTTAGTTATGAGGAGCATCCAAGATATTAACATACTGAAAAAAAACTTGCTAATTTTCCATTTTAAATAAAATTTAATTGGAGTAGGTAGTTTAAAAGAATTTCTCTTCAAACAATGTTATTAGGCTATTTTCAGTCTTATTAAGTCTTTTTAATATTTTGAGTATAACAGGTTCAAAGGTATTTCAGCAAAATTTAAAATGGTATTGATATATAGAAAATACTCTTGTTCGTTGTGAAATAAGTAATTTGCATTTTCTTAGAAGAAATTGAATTTTGAAAGAAGTGACTTATTGAATATTTCTTGTATATTGTTTACTTGATGAGCAATTTTAAAATTATTTGTAAAAAAGATTCAAGCTATTGAAAAATTAAGCATATTTAGTTTAAATATATTTCTGCTTTTTTCAACATTGTTATTATTGTTATTGCTTAAGCAGAAATATGTAAATGATGTAATGAGCTTTTTCTTCTAAGTATTATTTCACAGTACTTATATATTAGAAAAAAATCTTTAAAGCCATTTAATTGTTAACAGTATGTGTACATATTTTATGGTTTAAAACTATAAATTAAGGATTAGTATTAAATATTTATATATTTTAAATACCTTGTCATATCAAATTGAAATATTTTCTTCAATTTAGACCTCAGTCGCTTTAGACCAGTATATTCTCCTAAAGATTTTCTCGAAGTTCTCATAAATGTTAAAAGTCCTAATACTGCTATGAGTTCAATTGACCCTGGGTAAGATTTGAGCTTACAATGCTTTATTTTAGCTTGATTTTTTTAATGAAAATATGCATAGATAACCTTTTTTACATTATGCTTTTTTAGTACATGCATGTGCAATAAATTCTAGCTGTTGTACATAGAGATAATTTCAGTTACTTTTTCTGTTGACATTTTGCTGATTTCAATAATCTATCATTATTTGTTGATAGAAAATTCTTTTACAGAATGTCAAGTAATTGGGGTCTCATAAAAGTACCTCTCAAAGTAAAAGGTTTCCACCAGTTTGTAAGTATGTTCTTTGGTTTCATACTTTTTAAATGCTAAATTTCTATGCATTCTGTCTTGGAGTATTGAAATAGTATGATTCTGAAAGTATTTTTCAAATACACGAACATACATCATATTTTCTATTTTTCATTAGGGTTTTTAGAATATATTCCTTTCACTACTAATTTTCTGTAATTTCTGCTAAAAAACAGGGATAGATAAAGTGAGAAAGTTATCCACAATTCATTCCCTGTAATGTAACTCTCTTCAGAGGAAAAAGAAAGTTAAAATTGTCCAGTGATGTTACCTATTCGTAGCATTGCCAGATAATCCTGATCCAAAAATTATTAAAATCTCTTATTGTAAATTATGGTTTTAAGTATTTTGGATTTAATACGTTTTTTTTCGGTTCTGATGTGACTTTATAAACTTTCATTTTTGATAATATTTAAGAGTGATGTATGTATTCTCTTATAGCAAATATCTTAAGATGACTAAACTAGAATTACCCAATTTTTCAAATACTTGTTCTTTATATTATGCTGAATACTACAGAGCGTAAATAATTGTTTACTGACTTGCTAAGTATTCAGTGCTGAGAAAATCATTTTCTAAAAAAATGAGAATAATGCTTTACATTTATTTTTAAGGAAGATTTATGTTCATGTGCATACAAAGTTGTTTTTAAAGAGACACACACACACACACATTAACCCCCCCCCCCTTAAAAAAAAAAAAAAAAAAAACTTGGGAAATGTCTTATTTACAGAATTTTATGCACAATGTTAAGAGATTAAGAATCAAACTAAATATTTACTGGTAATTCAATTCAATAGAGCTTTAAAAAAGTCAATTTGTTTTTTTTAGTATAATTTTCATAATTATGCTGGAAATTATACTTGTGATATGTGTATTCCCTAGAGGTTACAGTTTGAAGAGTTATCAGGGAATATTGACCACCCTGGCCTTTACCTTTTGCCTTTTTCGAATTCTGAATTTTCTGAGGAAATGTTTGAAAGAAAGAGTTACTCTAGGGAAACATGGTAAAAATTTTCTTCTAATGAAATTTTACTAATTGTAATGAAATATGTAAAATGCAGTATTGATTTATTTGCTTATACTTTTTTTAAAATTTTGTCATGGATTTTATATATAGCTTAGTTTAATGTATTCTGTTTTTTTTTATTTTTATATATTTTCATTTTACTTTATATATATATATATTTTTAATATTTTTATTTATTTTATTTTTTATTTTGTTTTCACTTTTGAGGGGCTGTTTAGATTTGGTTTATATAAATTGCTTTAGTTAACATTTAATGTTCAAAGTATTTAATTTAGCATTTGAGGTTTTAAAAGTTTCTTTTGATAATTGTTGTCATTTATAATGGACCTTTCATTTGCGTTTATATATCCCAAACATATGAATTTTAATTGTAGTGCTATGAGTTGTAAAGGCCAAGAATTCTTTAACTCTTTATTTCCTTGTTTCATAATTTTTTTCTTAGATATTGATATTGAAAACTGTATAAAGAAATTTATTATTCATTGGGCTTCCAAATACTAAAAATAATTTTTTATAAACTTCATGAAATATATGTAGTTTTTGAATTTTTAATTCAGACAAGATTTTTAAAATATTTTAATAATTTTAGCAATAAAACAAAATTACATTGGTTTATATAAGTATGCTCTACTTTTAAATTTTACTTTGCCGTATGAATTTTTATCATAGTTCTAGAAGCTAATAATGCATCTGTTTGCGCGAGAGTTCTGTAAGAGAGGATGTCCTGCTACACTTAGAGCTGATTGTGGTCTTTGATATTAGGAATTGAAATTTGTGGAGCAGTATGTATACTTTTAGAATTTCTCTTTATATTTTTAATAATGTTTACTGTCTTATAAAATTATGGAATTAAGTGACACAATTAATTTTAAATAATGTTAACTTGTAATTAAAAATTTTTTTAAAGGCAGTTGTGGTTGTTAGTTTTTTTTAATATTTAACTGATTCTATGAAGTATTAAGTTGTATGAAATGTACTTCATAGTTTTTGTCTATATCAAAATTTTAGTTAAAGCTAGAGGAATCAGAAAAATTTCAAAATAATTTTTTGGGAACTGTAAATTGGTTTCAGCTTAATAAGTTATAGCTTGATGATTGAAAAGTGTATATATAGGGGAACATATTTAGAGGTTAATTAGCTGTTACTTAAAAACACTATTCATAACTTTTCAGCATTTTCAAACATGTGGCTTGAGTTCAATTTAATTTCATAAAGTATTTTTTAATTTAGAACTATCTGAGTGGTCATTACTATTTAATTGTTGAACTCAAGTTAATAATTTTTTTAATCAAATGGAAGCATTTAACTTTAAAATGCAGTTTTCATTTATGTCACTGTTGTTAATTATTGTCTAACATGCAGTTTTGCTGCTCTCAGAATAATTATTACTTTTTAATAATACTTGTTAAATGATAATATATGCGAAATGTTAAGAATTTTTTTTATATCAGCTCTTCTTGTAGATTCAAAGAGGGCTGTTTAAGGTATGCATATATATTTAAATATTTAGCAGATTTAAAAGTTTTTGTCAGATTTTAACTTTAACTATTATAAATAATATTTATTCCCATTATCTTTTTGTTTCATTTAGTTATTAATTTTAAACTAAGAATGTCAAGTATTTAAATTTAGGTTTTTAAATTCTAGCACAATTAAAATTTCAACATTTGAAGTCATGTGTTTCCAACATGATTTATTGATTGACAAACTATATTTAAGGTAAGTTTTATTTGTATATTTTTATTGATATCTTAAATGTATCATTATATTGATTTACTTTGGTTTCATACTCTGCATTTTCAGACTGTCCCACTAATTTCTCTTATGACTATTTTTATATCCTCATTTATTTAAGAAAATATGACCAAAGAGAGTTAACTTTTATTTATAACTTGCAAACAAATTTCTGTCACTGTCATTGTATCTCATAACATTTTCATTTGAAATACAAGACTATTTTTGATACTCTAATTTAAGCATATTTCTGCACTGATGAGTATGTTACAATGGAGTTTAATATTATATGGGAAATTTACCATGGGAATATTGTACTTAAATTAATACAATTCTCATTGATTGCTTTTAGCATTTCTCTGACAAAGTGCAAGTAGGTTGTTTTGTATGTAGACTCCATCAATGAAGCAGGAGTAAGGATTGCTGCCTCTGGTAGCTCACATAAACACAAGGCATGCTGGAAACTAATTTAATTAGTTTTAGGAATTTAATTAAAAGAAATAAACAGGAATGAATAGGAATTAAAAATTTACTGAAATTAAAGTGATGTAGCAGGGAAACATAAAGAGAATAAGCAAGCACACATAAAAAAGTTACAAAAATATCTTGATTGTTCGTTGTTTTACTATTGTTGGATTCTTTTATTTTAGCAACATAAATATTGATTTCGCTTAGTTTAATAGATAAGGGAGGGAGAGACTTTGGGAACTGTTAATCATGGCCAGAAAAAACATTGTTGAAAGACAGTTGCATTACTGAAAATTAAAATAGATTCATTAAACTGGAAAATTATGGTGATTTAGTAACTTTCAATGGTATTGTAAAATTGAGCAAGCTCATTATTGTGACTTTGCTATACTTTCATTCTCTCATTAGAATGTATACTTAAAGTTCTAGTATTTATTCTAATGTATGTACAATGTCTGAATGTATACTAATCTCGTTAACATATGTACACTTAAAAATTCGGGTCGAATTGTTACATGTGATTGCAAGTGTTTCGTTTGTAAACACTTATAAGTTTCTATTGAAATATTCTTGAGCTAAAATTCTGTAATAAATATGTGGCTTTTTAGGATATACATTTAACTGCATCCGAATGATGACCAGTATTTGTATTTGAAGATCTACTATATCAGGTAGGGTATTTTATTAAAATAGTCTTTTTCATAAAATATTGATGAAAAATATTTTACCTTTAAAAACTGCTTTCAATTGTATAGAGTGTAATTATTAGATATCATGTATTAATATTTAAATAAAATCACAGTGATATAAAAAATTGTTGCCTATTGTGAGGTATTTGGATATTATTATTAAATGAAACATTTTTAGCCTTTTCTTTACTTTTTTTCTGTACATTGTGTTTATCCCATTTGTCAGCATGAAGTTTAAAATGTATATAATTCTATTTTCTAGATTCTTTTAGTTTTTACTCGTGATACATCAGTTACTTCACACTTTGACATGAGCACAGCAAATCCCCCAAAAGCTACTTTGCGTGGAACTCATACTACTGTAACATATCCTCCGAATGGTGTGATTCCTTTTCATGGGTTTTCTATGTATGGTATGTTTCTAATCATTTTGTCTCTTGTAACTGTTTATAAATCATTGTAGACAGCTCAGTTAATTTTGAATTTCTATGTGAATGATTAAATTTCCAGATTCTTGCATTTGAATCTAGAACTTTTTGAATATTGGTTCAGGCTAGTGTGGCTGTTAAAAATGGCTTACATTGATTAAGATTGTTTACTTTGTGATATTTCTTTGATACTCTTTTATTACAGTGTGACAATTATTGAGCTGTATGGAAAAAAAAAAGCTTGATAACTTTCGAACCATTGACGGGATTTAGTGAAAACCTGGCAGTTAAATGCAGGGCATGTTGGGATTTTTTTGAGCATGCATACTGGTATTGTTGTTGTTCATTTTTGTTGAAAAATATCGAAATACAGCGTTTTTGAGAGTTTCAAAGTGAATAGGAATCGCTTGGCCGCCATATTCTCCTATCTCACAACCCTTGTGACTCATTTTTGTGGGGCAATGTTACAGACAAAGTTTACGCAAATAACCCCGAAACCACCGCTGAGTTCAAAACAGCCATTCAGGCGGTCATCGAAAGCATCGATGTCTTGACACTTCAGCGAGTTTTGCAGAATGTTTGTCTTCATCTGCGTCACATCATAGCTATTGATGGCAAGCATATTGAACATGGTTATAAACTAAATCTGACTATCTGTAGTTACTTTTTAAATTTGAATAAATTTTTGAAATCAGTAGTTTTTAAAATTTGATTTTTTATTTCATATAGCTCATAATTGTTACCCTGTATAAGTATATTGATGAAAAATTTGCTATTTATTTACTACAGTGTTCAAAGTATTCTGAAATTTTTAACGTTGTTTAAGAGGTATTTGAAAGTTTTTTTAATCATATTTCTTTTAGTTCATGTAACCTTTTTTTGAAAATTCAATTTATAATTTTTTTCTATCTTTAGTTGCTCCTTTATGTTATATTTATGAAGATCCAATCACTCTGTATCATGTGTTCCGTGAGCTATATATCCGATACTTCTTTAGGCTGCATAATCTATCATCACATCCTCAGGTATCTTTCTTTCACTGAGTTTTTTGATAGGATTTTAATGTAGGATTATGCTCCTCCATAGCGGTCCTTCGGAAAGCAAAATTTCAGATGCTAAAAACCATCTGCCCATCTGTGCTTGCGAGTTATAATTTTGGCAGCATGCCAAACCCAGTCTGTATCACTTCGACAAGCAGTAAACAGTTAAACAGAAAAGTACCAAAATGCATTAAAAGTTTGAATGTATATATGTATATATTTATTTATATACATACATACATATACTCTTACAAAAGAGTAGGCAATGATAGGTAATCCTATGTTAATAACCTGTGGTAGTTTCATTAGAAGAGACTACCAGAAATTTTTTTTTATACATTTGTTAGCATTTTTTTTTTGATATGTTTATGGATACTTTGTGTATTTAAGATTTCGTTTTAGTTCTCATGTATTTGTGTAAGAGTATCTTTGTCATACTCTTAAATATGTTCTTGTAGTTATTACATAGTTATTTTTTATTTCGGAATTAAATATTAAATTAATTGTTGTTCTTTGTTAAATCTTTTCAAAACAAAACAAAAAAGGCAAAGAAAAGTTGTTTCTTTTCAAGATCAATAACAATGACTAAGCAATATCAAGTTTATTAAGTTGATTATGAAGTTATTTATGCAGTTCCATAGTTAATTTTTAATATATTGCAACATTCAGAGAGCTAAAGGCTATCATAAAGGGAAGTTGTTCAAATGTGAAGTATACAGAGGCTGTTTGCACATTTTTAGACGATTTTGGTAAGCGGTAATAAAAAATCGTTTGCTGCAAAAGAAATAATTGCAATTGTACTATATTTTTAAAAGTCAAAATTATTGTCTGCGGCTTGAAAGTTTTGCTTTTATTCAAAATGGCGTTTTTAACAAAGCAGTGGTTCGAAGGCTACATTTATGCTCTTTCCGAAGAGAAATATGCATACTCCGTTATCCAAAAATGATGTGAGAGTCATGGTTTTGTGATATCTAAAGTGTCGATAGGTAATATCGTCAACAAGAAAGGAAAAAAAAACGTCAAATTGGAGCCTCAAGTGGGACAAAAAATTCCAAACAAGTATCCAAGGAAAAAAAAGGACATCTTCGACTATTGCAAAGGTACGTTGTTTAATGTTAAAAGAAAATCCCTCTAGTCAAAGGACAGTTCCAAAATCATTAAAATGCTCGGTGTCCACTGTAAATAAAATGATAAACGTTGATTTAAATCTTAAGAAGGCGAAAAACCGCAATGTGCATCGTCTTCTTCCAAATCATATCGCTGAATGCAGGACACGCTGCAGAATTCTATATGAGAAACACTTATCCAAAGAAAAATGGATAACAATTGTCACAATAAATGAATCATGGGTGTATTTAAATGATTGCAACAAAATAAGAGCCATTTATTATCATAAAAGTGGAGAAAAAAATTTAAGTACATGGTTCAAAGAATCGAAAGAAAGTTTTTCTAAGGGATTCATGATTGTTGCTGGTTTTTCTTATAATGGCAAGTTAAAAATAAAGAGAGTGGAAAAAAATGTCAAGATTAACTCCAAATACTATCAGGAACATATTTTATCGCCAATTTTTCTGAATGAAATACCATCGCTTTACCCACAGTGCCATCAATCTGTGAGACTCCATCAGGACAAAGCTAGCAGTCACACATCAAAATCCACTGTAAATTCCTAAAAGAAATGTAACAAAAAGCTGGTATCAAGGCCATACCCTTCACTGATATCCCTACTAAATCTCCCGATGTATCACCTATGGATTTTTGTGGTTTCGGACTTTTAAAATCTGCATTATCCAAACGTCATCCTAAAACCCTTACAGGACTCTGGAAAGTTGTTCAGGAGGAATGGGATAGAATACCTCTTCTGACACTTAAAAATGCATTATTATCCTGGAAATTGCGGTGTCGAAAGATAGTTCAGAATAAGGGATGTCAAATAGAACATTTAAAACACAAGAATTTTATGTAATTTAGTTTTGTGAATACAATATACATCGTCTAAAAAATGTGTGAACAGCCTCTGTATATAATGTAGGGCTTTTGTTGTCTGTTCTGGAAAAGGGTTTCTGAACTGAAAATCAGTCACATTTGTTTGGCAGCAATTCTTAACCCTTCAATACTCGTGTGGGGGACATATGTCACCCACCTACATTCATCTTCCCTAATGGCGGTTATCGGAAGGGTGGAAGTCTCCCATTTTTCTTCTACCTTCAAATGAGCCTTCCTTCTTGGAACCTCTCTTTTCACTTTAGTTAGTATCTAACTGTTTTTCGAATAAATCGCGTCAAAGTTCACTGGTTGACACCTGTCCCCCATGCGACCATCTACGTGAGATGAATGGATAAAAATATTTATAATGCAAATTCAATATTCATAATGCAATTTCTATTTCTATGGGGGTGGGGCAGAGCCCCTTCGCCCAATCCCTGGATGCGCCACTAACGGTGTTACGCTTGTGGACCACAGAGAGACAGAACAATGCGAAAGTAGTGCGAGAAATGTGGAAAGTGGATATGTAATGACCATTTGAAAAATGTATGGGCAGAATGTTTTAAATTTTTATATTTTGAATGTATGGTTGATTTGTAATAAAGAATATTTATCTTTCTAAAATTTAATCGTGTTTTATTTGCGTTATATACTCCTGAAAAACTACAGAAATAATTTGGTTTCAAAAAAGTTAAATACATATGGAAATAACACTGACATAAAAGTGGGTGACACTTGTCCCCCACGCGACCGTTCGTGTTACAGAGGATACGTGAGTATTAGAGGTTAAGGAGCATCACACAATAGCTCTAAAAATATATCCTGACCAGAAATAGCATTTATTTAATTTTTTATTGTTTTTGGGTAACAAGTGAGTTTATAATTCAGTTGTATAAAGACTCCTTTGAAAGAATCACCTGCATAATTGTAATTATTATATTGTGTACCCCAGAGATCTGGAAATCACAGTTTATAGACCTGTGGATAGCTTCTCAATTAGTGAATACTACAAGATTATTGCCCAAATCTTGGGAAAAAGTAATAGTATTGTGTGCAACTATTAATTTTAACGTAAGATTATATTCCTCCATAACAGTCCTTCGGAAAGCAAAATTTCAGATGCTAAAATTGTCCATACATCTGTCCTCGCGAGTTATAATTTTGGCAGCGTGCCAAACCCAGTCTGTATCGCTTCGACAAGCAGTAAACAGTTAAACAGAAAAGTGCCAAAATGTGTAAAATTTTGACATACATATATGTATATATATATACATAAATACATATATATAGATACATATATACATAACACATACATACATATACACATACAACCTCTGACAATAAAGTTCGGTAAATGAAGTCAGAACGGCCGATCTGGCAACACTGGCGAAACAAAACGCTGCACCTGCATAGCGGCAGGTGTTGACCATCTGCCCCCACCGTTGTTCAGTTGAGCGTTGTTAGTGTTCCGTGTAAGACTTGTTTTACAAAGTGCTTGTTTAGTGTGTTTGTTCTTAACTGAGAACAGGAAAATGAACGAACAAAAGATCAATTTAAAGTTTCCTTTTAAGCTTTGCAAGACACCAAAAGAAACTCATGCGATGCTGGTATTTGTTTATGAAGATCAAGCACTGTCCATGAAGTGTGTGTACGAGTGGTTCGCCCGTTTCTTCTTGAACTGTATTGTCACTGAGGATGAGTCCTGGTGTCTCAGGTACGACCATGAAACGAAACGGCAAAGCATAGAATGGTGTTCTCCTGCATCACCTCGTCGGAAAAGGTCAGAGCAGAAAATCACGCATCAAAACGATTCTCATCACCTTTTTTGATAGTCAAGGCATTATCCACAAGGAATTTCTACCTCAGTGAACGACGATGAAGGCTGAAGAGTATGTTGAAATTTTGACCCGTTTCATGAAATGTTTATGCAGGGTACGACCCCAGTACCCACAACAAGGTTCATGGTTTTTTGTTCACGACAATACTCGCCCTCACACAGCCAATATCATCAAATAGTTCCTGGCAAAAAAGGGGGTGGTGCAAATTGAACAGATCGCCAGATCTTAATCCTCCTGACTTCTTCCTATTCCCACGACTCAAACTCGCTTTGAAAGGAAAAAGATTTGATGAGATTCCTGACATCCAACGAAACATGACGAGGCTTTTGAACTCCATCCCAAAAGAAGACTTCTTGCAAAGTTTCCAGGACATGTATAGCAGATGTCAGCGGTGCATAGTTATGGGAGGTGACTATTTCGAAGGACAGTAAGGTAACTTTCGTTAATATTTCATCTACGTTAATGTTACAGGACTATTCCCTGAACTTTATTGTCAGACCTTGTACAAAAGAGGTAAGCAACGATAAGTAATCATACGTTAATAACCCACGGTAGCTTTGTTAGAAGAGACTACCTGAAAATTTTTTTGATAAAATAAAAGCTACATAATTTAAATGAATTGAAAAAAAAAATCAAGTATATTTAACTAACAAATGTTTTAGATTTTTAAGTAACTTCCTTAACATGTTTTAGCTTAAAAAGGTTTATTTTTCAAATATCATAGTCAAGGTTTATTTTTAGGGAGTTTTGTCACTGGCATTAGCATTCGAAACTCTTCTTGATGAAACTGAACCCCAACTTGCCTATCATTTTTCCCAACGGGATATTTATCCGTAAGTATAATTTATAATACCATTTCTGTTGTGTATATTTTTTTTTAATGAAGAGCTAATTTTTAAAAAGCTTATGTGAACATAAGGACAAAATATATTTTAAATAAATAAACAGTTTTTGAAGTCTTGCACCAGATGTTGGTTATGAAACATATCCACTGATATAGACTATCTACAGTGGAATCAGGTTTGAAAAATCTGGAGTCCATCAAATAATTATTCTGAAAAAGTGCTAAAATTCTGTGCTTATAAGTATAATTATGAAAGGCAAAAATATATTCGTTTTGCATGTTATTCAGAACATTACAGACAGCATGTATAGTATAAATATATAATAATTAGTATAATCTATATATATAAAACAGTTCCGTAACTGACTCATTCACTGACTGACATACAACGTACAGACCAAACTGCTGGACCTAAAGGGCTGAAATTTTGCATGGCGATTCTTCTTATAGTGTAGGGGTGCACTAAGAAAGAGTTTTGAAAAATTCTTCTTAGATTTTTTAAAATTAAATTTTTAAGCTGTTTTTGTAACTCTTTTTTAAGTTTGCATTTAAAATAATAATATGAGGGTTATAAAATTTATATCACGAGAAAGATCATAAAAATTCCTTCAATATGAGATCTTTTTCGAATCTTTACCTCCCTTTTCTGATTTTTGGTGAATTTTTAAAGATTAATTTTTTAGAATTTAATTTATTAAATGCTGATCACGTGATTTCTTTTTCTTGTACTTTAAATAAATTTATCGCCACGTGCATAAAAACTAAATAGACAAAAAAAAATTTTTTTCTTGCTAATGCGGCAGACGATTGGACATTATTTTGTCTATAAAAATATCCCTTACGATTTTTTATGTTTTTTTTACATCAATTGTATATATTGATCGCCGTATTTATTATAAATATATATATATATATATATATATATTCATTTTTTTGGCATTAATTGCATACATTGACCATTGTATTTAATTTGAATGTACTCCGTAGCGAAGTGCGGGTTTTCAGTTAGTTAGTATATATTTAATATAATTAGTATAGTATAATAATTTCTAAAAAGCTTATGTGAATGTAAGGACAAAAAATATTTTAAATAAATAAACAGTTTCTGAAGTCTTGCACCAGATGTTGGTTATGAAACATATCCACTGATATGGACTATCTACAGTGGAATCAGGTTTGAAAAATCAGGAGTCCATCAAATAATTATTGTGAAAAAGTGCTAAAATTCTGTGCTTATAAGTATAATTATTCAAGGCAAAAATATATTACTTTTGATTGTTATTCAGAACATTACAACCAGTGTATATAGATAATGTAATAAATATGTATTAAATTAACATTATTGCGTTATGATTATTATTTTGTATGTCATTTTCCAGTTGTACTTTATGAATTATAAAAAATGATTATATTCATATTCTAAGGAATCAACATAGAACCAATTCTTTTCATTATTTTCACATTCAATATAGTCATGATAAGTAGTCTTTGATATGTATGTCAGTGAAAGAGAAGAGTCATTTCATATTTCAGTTTTTATCTATATACCAAATTTATATACTCCAGATGTATATTTAATACATATATGAGTATAAATTTGTTTAAAATAGCATTTTGGCGATACAAGTTTTATTAGTTTTTTGTTTATAGTTTAGTCCTTTGGTATAATGTTGTTTTTATTTCATCCATGTAGTTAATACTGTTGTAAAATATTTAATTTTAGCCTGAAAATTGCTATCAAGTGGATTATTAAAGCTTTCTCTGGTTGCCTTGCTACGGATCAAATTTTGCAGTTATGGGACTGCGTATTAGCTTATGATACTACTGAAATTATTGTTGGTAATTATAATTTTGATTTTACTTGTATGAATTAAATAAATGTTGAAGAATAAGCATTTCTATTCTGATATACATAGAGATATTCGCAGAAATATTTTCATATTATGTTTAAGCTGAATATCATTAAATTGTCTGTATTCAGAAATGTTTGAAATAAACATTGCAAAAATGTTATTGACTTCAAAATCAGAAATTACACTAATGGTCTTGAAATTAATTAAGTAGTTATTGCTTCTTTTGTTAATATGATTTCTGAAAGTGTTTAATTTTTTTAAATTTAGTTTTAGCTGTTGGTATTATGTCACTGAGAAAGCCAATTCTTCTACAGGCTGAAAATCAAGCTACTGTAGAGGTGAATAAATATATATATATATTTTTTTATGTTTGATTTATAAAAAAAATCTTTACTCTGTTATTAAGATATTCTTGTTACTGGTTTTAACACAAACCTGCTTTAAAAATATCAAGTTAAATTTTATATATTCTTAATTAATAAAAATTTAAGACAGTTTTGTGTGTCAGTGTAAAAAATGTATGACAAAATGCATGGATCATGCCCATGTGGATGTAGCCAATTGTAAATATAGTTGATTCCGGTTAATTGGATCACATCGGGACACGATCATTTTGGTCCTAATAACTGGCTGGTCCAATTAAATGAACATGCCCTATGTTACAAGACGGAATTCGGTCGGAATAAGCAGCTGGTCCTATTAACCAGTGGTCCGATTAACCAGAATCAACTGTACTTACATTTTGCAATTGGCTCAGCATTTTGTCATCTTCAAGCACTCAAAATTGTGTACCATGTTTGAGATAGATGATGGTACTTTCGAATGTGGACTGGATGACTACATTCTATCTGTAACCAATAAAACTTTAGAGAAATTCCTCATTTGAAATTTTCCATTTAGCATGCTAATTAGATATGCTTTGCTGAGGAGCCTATAACAAGGGCAAAACCTACATCCAAGGCTGTTTGGTATGCTAGAGGTGTATGTATTTGTAGATAGTGTAGTCTGTTTAAAATAGAAAAGCTAATTTGAATTGCACTGTTTATAGAATAGATATTAAGCAACAAAACTATTTTAAGTATTAAATTATTTCAAAACTGATGTTTAACAAATAAAATTTACTGATCATTGTATGAAATTATCTTAATAAATGTCTTTTGTTCATTTAAAATTCCTGTGCTGTTAGATTTTAATTTTAAACATATAAGATAGATGTAAAGGGGCTCATTTTTGCAGTTTGTGATATTTAACCCTTCAACCGGCATGCCAATTTTTGGAACACCAGCAGGGGTGCATAGCACAAAGTGCAACGTCTCTTTCAACCTTGATTATTCTTTTTGTAATAAACTTTTTTTTTTCAAATTGAAAATAACAATTCTGTGTTTTATGACAAGATATAAAATGTCGACAATATTGAGATATATTTATAATTAAAGGCCAAAGAATGCAGATACAATCACCTTATTTCAAAACTGTCTGGTTTATTGGATCTAAGGGAAACTTGCGAATGGATTCCTATTATGTCTAAAAACCTAAAAAACAATCAGATTGTCCATCTTCGTGATATGCAGGATACCGTGTAATAGCTGCACATTTGATCGAGTACATCAACTCCTGCTTTTGTCGTATTGTAATCCAGTATAATCGTTGGTTTACCACGGTTAAATCATGACTACCAATGAATGGAAAGGGATACAAGGGTCAGAAAATCTGACCTGCATTAGAAAGGGTGTAGCTATAAATAGACACTGCTTAGAACATTCAAACCTTACATGTAAAATCAAACCATTCAAAATTATGAAAATGTTGCACTTTGTACACAGGCATGCCTGCTGAAGGGTTAAATAAATTTATACATTTTACCAGTTACCTCACTGCAAGTTCTCTTGTATTCTCAAAATATAATGTCTTAAAGTTGAAGTGGAGAAAAAATTTACAGAGATATTTAGAATTTATACACAAGGAAATTTGTAGCCTTTTATCAGACATGACTAGATTTTTTTTTGAGCAATATCTAACTTTGGAACGTTTTGGGGATCCATTCTCTTACTATGTGACTTTTTCTTGACCTTTACGGATGGTTTGTGTTTAGAAGATACTCTATGATGTGTTAAGTTGAAATGTTGAGGAATATGTACATGGGAGAGATACAGAAGATTGGTGAGTAGGATGAACAGAAAGAATGTCATCTACTAACCTTTTATCATTGTACAAATTTATCAGGGCATGTTATCTTAGGATGATTCGTTAGGCACAGGGAGTATTGGAGATATAGGCAGTTGGTGTACAGGAAAGAGAGAGACAGAATGTCAATTTCAATAGTTCATTGTCATATGAATCCATCTGAGCATGCAGGCTCCTAACATTTGCACATTACAGTTGAACCCCATTATAACGAACTTCAAGGGATCAAAGGTTTTGTTCGCTATATCCAGTGGTTCGCTGTATCTGAACCATTAAGAAAAGTCTTAGACTTCACAAAATGTATCTCATTAGTTGCTGTGTGTATTCCGTAATGATGTATTAAAAAAAATGATAAAATCTATTAAAAAGGATCATTAATAAATTAAATTGACTAAAATCGATTATATTAAAATGACACAGTACTAATTAAATTAACTAAAAATGAAAACAAATGGAAATAAATTAATTTTACCTTCAATTGTTGCTCACTGTTTTGATACAGAAATAATCGTTTCGTTAACCTTCTGCTGACATAATGCAGATTTCGAAAAAATTTTTATGAATTTCTTTGTCCATTACATAAAATGACTCCAACACTCTTTCTTCCACTGTTTGTGTAGACAAAAACTCATTAATTATACGCATTACTGCTGTAGCATCTGAGATGGTGGGGATTTTGTCATTTATGTGCTCCTCTTCATCAGCATCAGATGCTAAATCTTCAATTTCAGAATGATTCATTTTAATTTCTTCCACAATATCTTCATCAGTCAGATTTTCACATGTAATGACTTCATCATCACATGTTTCAAGCAATTAATTGCATGTCACAATCTGAGAAGATGAAATTTTGTGCTTTTCTATCTACATCACAATAGGTAAATCTTCATCTTCTTCAACATTCATTGTAACGTCAACATTCTTGAAAAGTTTTAAAATTAAAAAAAAAATCAGTAATCAACTGAAAAAAAAGTTCGTTATAGTCGATTCTTAAAATTTCAGAGGTTTGCTATAAAAGGATATATTAGCATTAAATACAATAGGAAAATGGCGGGACCAAAATTTTTGTTTGTATATTCGTAAGTTCATTATATACCAGGTTCACTATAACGGGGTTCGACTGTACTACAATACAAACCTGGATCCTGGATGCTATTTTTGCTTTTGTGCTTCTTTCATAAAAGCAAAGATTTTCTTCAGATTTCATTTTGGTTAGCTTAAATGGGTAATGGGAAATATAAAAGTAAATTTTAAAAAAGTGTAAAATACCTGTATAATAAAAAATATACTGGTGTAAGAAATTAAGAGAATTTGCAGACTTGGTCGATTATCTCTAGAACTATTGTACTGATTTTCATGAAATCTGATATGTACATACATTGATACAATACAAAACAAATAACCATTCAATAATTGTAATACACACGCATGATCGTGCGTAACACTCGTTGGAGTTGGAAGGTATGAAACAGCGGTTGCAGAATAAACAAAAAAATGGGTTAATAGATGGGTTAATAGGGGGTATGGTCCCCTCTTACAGATATACAGGTCTCACAGCGTGATTTCATACTTGAAATAAGGCAGCTTATCATTTCCTGTGGCAGTTGGTCCCACTCGTTCAGCAATGCTGTTTTTATTCCCTGGATGGTTCTCGGAGGGGGCTTGTGAGTTGCAATTGCCCTCCCCAGAGCGTCACAGACATGCTCTATAGGGTTAAGGTCTGGAGATCTGGCTGGCCAATCCATCCGGCGAATATCCTCACTCTCTAGAAATTCGTCAACCAGAAGAGCTCTATGTGGTCTCGCGTTATTGTCCATTAAAATGAACTCAGGGCCAACTGCACCCCTGAAAAGGCGAACATAGGGCTCCAAGACCTCATCCCTAACCTCACACCAGTCACAGTGCCTCTTTCAAAGACATGGAGAGGTGTGCGGCCATCCAGCATGCCTGCCCAGACCATTAAACCTCCTCCACCATAACGGTCGATTTCGCGGATATTGGAGGGTAGGTAGTGGGTCTCTGGTTCTCTCCATATGAACGTACGGCGAGAATCGGTATTTAGGCTGAACTGGGACTCATCAGTGAAGAGAACGGTCGCCCATTGATCCATACTCCAATCTCTATGCTCTCTGCACCATGATAAACAGATTCTCCTGTTCGTAGAAGTGAGCGGGACGCAAACAGCAGGTCTTCTTGCAAACTACTGTCTCTTATGAAGTCTTTTGGAAACAGTAACCCTTGATACATGGGTTCCTGTGCCTGCATACAAGTCACGAGAGAGCTGAGAAGCTGTAGCACTCATGTTATGCCTCGCTATAATCAACAAATGGGGATCTTCTCTGGCTGTCGTGGCTCTTGGATGACCTTGCCCAGGCTTTCTCTCGATGGATCCGGTATCCTGGAACTGTTTCCATAAGTTACACACGACGCTGGACATTAAATTGAACTCTCTACAAATTTGGACTTGAGATTGGCCTGCTTCTAGCCTCCCCACAATTCACCACCTCATTCCATCATCTAAACATTGGTGGTTACTCATTTTTACTGTTCCAAATTGAAATTAACCGATTGCTGCAAAATAACACCAAGAAATTAGCGGAGGTGTGCTAGCGAACGAAATGCGTCTTAACTTACGTGCACTTATAAATCCTGTTTCTGTACTGGCTCCGCCTACACACATGTGTACACTTACGTATTTGACGTACAATATTTGCATTTTTGTCTAGAAGCAGTGGTTTTACATTCAGTTCAGTTCTTTTCATGAAATTCGATAAAATATGCAAATTCTCTTAATTTATTTCACCAGTGTAAATTAAAATGTTAGTTCATACTTTATTCCTGCTTTGTATCTTCTTGGAAGCCTTATTACTTTGTAAAATGATATTCTATGGTATTAAACAGCAACTATCTGTGTCTTACGTTTATCTTGATTTTTCAGGCTGTATTTATGAATTTTCATTGCAAATTTTGATGTAAGTTATTCTATTTCAGAATATTCTTGCTGATATATCTGCCATAAAAGTTATTCCTATTCTGCATGGAATGCTCAATAACTGTCGCCATATAGGATACACTATAGGTAGTTCTGTATCTAGATGAACCATGCAGTGTAGACATAAAATGGAATAATTTGTATTAGTACTAAATGCATTGCACCATAATATGCAGAACTGTCTTTATTTGACTAAGGCAGTGTGTGATTAAAAAAGTATAAGTTATTGTTTGTGATAACAAAGTAAGCTATTCTGTGATTTTTTTTTGGTTGATATTATTTAATGAAGCATTTTGCTAATTTTTTTATTTTAGTATTTTTTGTATGGATCTCTAATTTTCCCAATCATGCTTTTTTAATTAATTTTTGATACAGTACCCTAGTATTAAATTTCTTTCCAATTCAAATTTTACTATTGTAATAGAAATTAAAAAAGTGTTTTCCTAATCAACTTGTTATTTTATGTTGCGATTTTAATAATTTTGTGTAATTCCTAAATATATATTAAAATCAAAAGTTTTTTTTATTTGTATTTATGTAAGTGGTGCTGATGATTGGTAATAAACAGAATAAATTATATTTGAACTTTTAAGCTTTATAATGCTCAATTATTACATATAAATAAATTATAAAATTCATCAAGATAATAAAATATGGATTCTAGAATCTAAGTTTTATTGTATATATGAACATTGCTTTGTATGCTGATCTGACATATCTGAATTCCATGTGCTTATTCTCTATGCTCACTCTTTTATATTTTAGCTGTATGTAAAAAAATACTTTTGTCTTATGTATATTATTTATGTTGTCTTGATTAATATATTTGTTATTCATTTAATAAATCAATTAAATGAATGTTCTCACTTTATTAACATATAAAATTCTGTTTCATTAAACATGAAATTTACTACACATATAAACTTCAGATTATTGATATTTAAAAGTTTCAAAGTTGTTGAATTTGCATTTTGTTGACTAATTACATATTTCTATATTTTGAAAGTTATTTCCTGTCATAATATTGATTCAACTGCCAAGATTGAAAATAAAATTAAATTGCTTTGCAAGTCATGTAATTGTTTGATATTTACCTAAAATATTTCATGTTTTAATACTTCACAAATGTGTTGTTCATGTGTGGTATTTAAAATTAGAATATACTGCAAGAATATGACTTCATTCTTAGTCAACAATAAAACCAGAATTTTATTAATAAAACTAATTTTAAAATCTCATTCATATTATATATAATTGTTATAATTTTACTTTTAAATTGAAAGTTGTAAATCAGACAATCTAGTATATATCCACGAAAGTAAAGACAGCTCTATTCTTGATATGTTTTTGTGGAGGAGCCTTTATCCTTTTTTTTCATTTGATAAAATTTCTCCTTTATAAATTCAACATATTTTATACCAAACTGTTATATTTAATAACAGATCATTGTGATTATGTCATTAGTATTTATTATGTAGATATTTCTAATTTAATACTTTTTTAAGAACATTGTCTTTACAAATTATTTTATAAAAAAAAAGGCTGTATTAAAAAAATGACTTCCTATGCAATTGAACAGTGTTTATTGTGAGATGATATGGCTTTCTCTAAGAATCATGTTAGATTCACAGGATACTTTATTGAAAAAAAATTAGTTGAGAGATTCTGTAACATTTACTTTTATTATTTATCAGTAATATAATTGTCCATTTCAAGATGTATTACAGGAATCATAACACATATTCCAATCAAATCCAACCTCTAGAGATCTGCAATTTCTACCACTTTTACAGAGATGTCACTATCATAAATAAGGTTTCCTTGACTGTACCTTCCTGTGGAAACTTTAACCCATTAATGTTCACCCTATGTGGGTTTAAATTGCAACAAGACCAGAAGACATTTCTTTTTGGCCACTTCTCCAACTCCAAAATGTAACTAGTCCTTTATATCATAACCACATTGTCTGAATTCCATTCTAGGTAAACTTTCATTTTGAATAGTTAATTTCTGAAATAGGCTTATGCAACTACCCAAGCTTTGACCTTAAGCTTGAATTCTACCTAGTTTCAGTTCATGATGAAGTTTCATTTTCTCTAATTCTGCTGGGTTTTGCTCTTGTTTCTTTCTATCCATGACAGTTGCTCTCAGAATTTCCTACACAAATGTTTGATCATCTTTGATATTCTTTATTATTTAAAATTAGATCTTTCAAACCCGCGATAGTAATGTTCAGTTGCAAAATTTTGTCTATTTCTACAGCCATAAACTTGAAACAACTTAATAACTCACATTGTCCTGTCACAGGCATCACAAATTGTTAAAGCATTCGAAGAAATTTGCCAAATTTCCCAGCTTTCAGAAGGAATAGTAAATATAACATAATCAGGACGCCAAAATAACTCCATTCTTCAAATTATGAGTCAAAAAACAATGTGTTTTTAAATGAAAGAGTTTTACTTCAGACTGTTGGCATTTTTAAGTTGACAAACTTTACATACAAAATGATTCTCTTGCACATGCTTTTAAGTTATTATTGATAAGTTATCTAAAGTAAATTTAGTAAATATTTTTTAGTAATAATGTAATTTTTGACAATAAGATTCAATCTTATGTATTATACAAGGGCTGTTCAAAAAGTATCAAACCTTATTTTCCCCCTCGCGAAAACCAATGGAGTGCAGGAGACTTTCTTCTGTGTAGATGTAGAGAGGACACTCATGGGCAGTCGTGAATTTTTTCCCGCCCACAGAAAGCATCAGTCGCTAGCAGTTGGCCTATGAGTGAAGATGTGTAGTGAGCGGTCATCAGATTTCAGTGTTTGTGAAATGACAAAAAAAATTGAGCAGCGATATTGCATCAAAATTAAATTTGCATCAATCCCCTTCAAAATAGTCTCCTTGGTAATGCACACACTTCTCCCAGCGACCCCGCCATTGTTGGAAACTCCTGGAATGCATTTTTTGGAATGGTGAGCAACTGTGCCGTTGCATTCCACATGATGTCTTCTCTAAGAGAAGTTATCTTGACTCAAATCGGATCCCTTTTAACAGCATTATCAGCGTGGGAAATAGCCAAAAGTCATATGGAGCCATGTTGAGTGAGTAGGGAGCCTGAAGACACACAGGAATGTTGCATTTGGCGAGGAAAGCCTGAATCAATGCTTTTGGCAAATTTTGATGCAATATCGCTGCTCAAGTTTTTATGTCATTTTACAAACACTGAAATCCGACGACTGCTCACTACACGTCTTCACTCGTAGGTCGACTGCCAGCGACTGATACTTTCTGGGGGCGGGAAAAAATTCACGACTGCCCATGAGTGTCCCCTCTACATCTACACTGAAGAAAGTCTCCCATGCTTCATTGGCTTTCGTGGGAAAAAATAAGGTTCGATACTTTTTGAACAGCCCTCGTATAATTTGTGCTTAGTTTTTAAAATTCGCTGTTATGTCTTCATGCCAGTTCTGTGATAAATGTAATAGTTCTAGACCAAAGATATTTTTCTCACTTATCAAGGTATCTGTCTTAATGTTAGTTTGAATTAATTTGTTTGAACAATTTTTCATCTCTTGAACTATTAATGTCATGTCATTAAGGTATTGTATTTTTGTAATATTATGTAAGTTATACAGTGGAACTCACTTTATTATGTACCTGCATGTTTTCTGAGTTCATATAAATATTTTTACCATGCCTTGCTGCAGTGTATTGAAACCAATATTTATGTTTTTTTGCTAACTTTGAAGAAGCTTTATATGATTTAAATATTTAAATGAAGTGTGTCAGTTTTATTTCCCACTTCTTATATTCTCAGCCATGGGTGATATTCCCTGTCTTTTTGATACTCATTATTATCATCATGTCTTTGAAACATTCTCAAATGATTTCTTTACAAGAAAAAATAACTACTGCCTAACGTGAGGTGTATTTTTATTTAAATAATGAACTCAACAAGAAAAGGTTACAGTTTGAATTACTGTAATAACATTGTTAACTGATTTTAAAGATTTTATTGAGCAAAACACATAAAAATTGGCTATGAAGCAAAGAAGAAAATCATGAATGAATTTTATAAAATGAAAATGCTTTGCCCTTATGTTCAGGTAAATTTCATCAAATCTTTAATGCCTGTATCAATATTTTGTCAATCATAAGCAAATACTGCATATATGTAATGAATGTATAAAATTATCTTTAAAAGTTATATTAAAAATATTATATTATGATATGGCCCTAATACATTACTCTTATTTCTGATTTTTCACATAGCCCCTTGCAGAAATATACACTGGGTTCCATTTTATATACTTATATTACAACTGTTTATATAAACTGAATTATATAATTATGTTTTTTACTCTTTTTTGTATATTTTATATGAAACTATTTTTATTTTAAAATTTATTTACCTGTTTTATTTTGTATGCATAATAAAGCCATTTCACGACTTGCTACAATAATATATTGCTTACTTATATTCCTCTGCAGTACATATTTATAGGTGCACTCAGTGGCGCACCCAGGATTTAATATTGGAGGGGGCCGAGTTGAACGAATAAAAATATTTGTAAAAATTCAATATTCATAATGCAATTTCTATTTCTTTGGGGGGGAAGCGGGGGCTAAACTAAAATAAACTCATGGCTCAACAGTCTGCTGTGGACCAAGGCTGGTGGTCCCCATCTCCGCTTTCTTGACCATGGGCTTGGGGTGCCATACAGCATGTCTCAGTTAGGTGGTCAACCTGACGTGGGACCCCCAGAATCTAGTTCCAAAGCATGCTTGGTGCTCATTTTATTGACCCCTGCCACACCACAGATCCAACTCTGGACCTGTGGCGTGGCAGCTTGACGTTTTTAACCACTATGCCACCAGGCATCCTCTTATACAGCTAGAAATGATTTTAAAAATGTAAAAGAAAGATTTAATAAATAGAATTGTATTGTAAAAATAAAGGCAACAAATAATAATGAAAAATCACCTAATAGAATGAAGTAATTTAAAACATGATGATGATCCAGTGCTCTAATGGTAATTTTGAAGCAAATTTCCAAATTTGAATAAAAAATGTAAATATGCAATTATGACAATGTTTTTGAACTTTAATGAGAAGTCATGCTAGAATTAGGGAACTCAACACAATGGCTATCACAGTTTGGACTGTATGCCTTTGAGAAATCAGCCACCATATGTTTGTAACTATAAAAAACATTAAGTTCTTGAATTTAATGTCAAATGAAATGCCTTTCTAAATATTGAAGGTTAGTAGCATATAACTAAATTGTTTAGAGTATTTTTTAAAACTAAATCATTAGCCTTTATAATATGGATTAACTTCCTTTTATTTGTTCCATTCATCTTGCAAACCTAAATTATTGGTAAGAAAAAATATTTTGTTCTCTAATTTTAAAGTCCAGTTAGTCCAAATATATTCAATTGGATTGATACCAAGTGCATGAGGTAGTATTTATATTGTTTCAGGAGCAATTATTCAGCGTGTTCAAAGCATTATGCTTTGAGTCCATTGTCTTGATAGAAACTGAAAAGAATTTGCAGGGTAAGTTTTTGAAGAGAAAATTTCAAATATCATGATAGTTACACTATTTCACTGCATTAATTATAAACTCAAGACTACTGATCCAGCAAATGACATCACCCCTAATATAACTAGTCTGTCACTATGTTGGATATTTGTCTTTGAAATAATAATTATAATCTTCTCCAGTCTATTATTTAACTATTTCAGCCAAAGATTTAAAATTTGCTCTAGTCAGCAAATATAACCTCATTCCAGTATTCAAAACTCTATTATCCCCCCCCCCCCCCCCTGATTTTGTCAAGCTTTTGGTTCATTTCACTAATCTAGAATCTTTACCATATCACCTGATCATGACATCCAGTAGATCTGATTACTCTCGTAATTGTCTTTAGATAAACAAATACTCCATATAATTCATCTTGTATTGTTAGTTTGGGATTGAAGTATTTTCTTATAAAAATATTTCAATAAATCTGCCTCTCATTTCACTGAATAGCTTTGTTGACCTTGCAGGTCTTTTATATTGCATTCTATGTTTTGTACAATACTTTGTAACATTAGAAACTTTTAAAGGCTGAAATTAACTATTTTAACAATTTTTCTTTTCCCAGAATAAATTTACTACTATATTATGATTTTCTATTTTCCTTTCTTAAGTCCTGATAAAATATTCAAAAGACAAAATTTCTGTATATAATTCAAGATGATTTTAAAAGTGGTAGTTTTTTCTCATTAATAACTAGTTTTTCATCTTAATTGAAGACAAATCTATTAGTAGTGTCAATAGTGTCAGAAGACCAGTGATATTATTTTCCAATTTTCAACAGGAGGTATTACTTTTAAGTTTTAACAGTTTCTTTTTAGAAGCAACGTATGAAAATTCACAGAGCAAATGCATACTTTGAAAGGACATTTCTCAGAGTTTCAGTTAACTGTTTTATATAATTGACACCATTCTTTTAAACCAAACAAGTTTAAACCACTACTGTGAGACACTATATATATATATATATATATATTTAGATATTTGTAACTTTTTAAAAATTGGATAACAGAATAGTTATACTAATAAATATATGTTTAGCCTAAATCTTTAATTGTCAGTGGTTATAATATATGAAATGAAACTTTAGACTCTTTGTTTATAACAATATTATTTTTACCAACTATATAAATTCATGCACACTTTTAGTTTACGGACATTTAAATTAGATGTATTTGCTGAAATAGTAAAATCAGTCCTTGAAAATTTTAGGATTCATTCAACAGATGTTTATTGAAACTGTACAATTTAGGTATTTACAGACAACTGCAAGAGCCCATTTTATTCTGGTAAATCTTGGGCAGCAAAGTAAATTTCAACAATTATGTATAACACGAAACACATTAACATAAGATACAGCATATGTTTCCTGCAAATTAAAAAAAATATATATTATTTTTAGAATTTACTCCATCTAATTAAAGAAATCTATATACGATACTTTGCATATGGTATTTTGAAAATTAATAGAATTGCCAATAAATATGAGACTGAAATACAAATTTCAATTTTGATGCACTCATTTAAGGTATCAACTTTAAAAAACTGTTTCATTGCAAGTTTAATAAAATATTGTAGAAGTATTAAAAGCTAATATATATATATATATATATATATATATATATATATATATATATATATATATATATATATATATATATATATATATATATATATATATATATATATATATATATATATATATATACACACACAGGGTTATCAGGAAAGAATCATCCAATTACAAAATTTAATATTTTCCATAATTAATAAAAAAAAATAAATTATAATTAATATGCCATTGTAAAGAAATTTATTATTTTTTTTCACAGGTGTTCGATATGACTTCTTTTAGTCACCCGTATAATATCATTGCGATATGACATTTCTTGCCAAACACATTTCCCTATTAACTATTTGTAAAGCATCACAACTGCGTTGTTTAAGTTCGAGAAAACTCGTTGGCAATAGTGGTATGAACACAAGATCTTTGACATATTCCCAAAGGAAGAAATAGCATTGGGGTTCAGTTCGGTAACCTAGGAGGGTAGCTGTGTAGAACCAAATCATCGGCTGCACTGCGATCAATGTAATGGTGTGGTAGTTCTCTGTTTAGAAATTTACGAACCTCCAAATGCCAACGGGGCTAAAATTTTAACATTTTTCTTTTACAATGACATATTAATAATAATTTTCTGTTTGTAATTATGGAAAATATTAAATTTTGTAATTGGATGATTCTTTCCTGATAACCTTGTATATTAAAAAACAAGTGAATCTCTTACTTAGAGTAGCTTACACGTAAAATTTTTTTGAAGCATGACTTGGAACAACTTTAAAACGGGAGTAAAAGTTTTAAAAGCTTACAAATTTCTAATTAACTAACCTCTCAAAACAAGTAAATTTTAACAGTATGTGTAAATTTTTGAATAACAAAAGAAAGAAATAAAAGTCGAATTTTGTATGGTATTTCCATTCCTAAAGTGAATGACCATTCATATCAATTGTAAAAAAAAATTTCATGCTTTTTTTCTAGAAAGAGAATCATATTAATTAGTATATTTTTACAAAATTTTAAGTATATTCACTTGTATAAGTAACTAATTTTCTACATATCATACAAAGTTAATTATGAAACTAATTATGTTAAAGTGAAAACCTATGCTACCATGACATGCAATGAAAATTTTAATTATGCAAATTCGAGAAACTTTGATCACATAATGTTTAAGGATATCTTCTCTGTCTAAAATTTTTTCTGATTAATATTAATATTCAATGAACATTTTGCGAAGTGTAACTCATATTTAATTATTTCATAACTAATTAAGACACTTTCAAATTCTCATACATATATAATTGTTAATAAAAATTTTACACATTTCAATTATCAAATAGAAAACCAAATTTAATAGCATGCAAAAGGCATAGTATTTTAAACGATAAGAATAAAAATTGAGTCAGTTACTTTGCATGATAAGTTTAAAGCAGCAATAACAAATAAAATTTGTCTGTTCATCATGTTTGAAAATAATGTATAAAATCTAAGCTTTCATAAAATCTATAATGTGGCAGATTTTATTTCAACTTTGAAATAGTACAATAAAATCTTTGGTTTGAGTATTACAGTTAATAAATATGCAATAATTACATCAAAAACAGTCTAGTTCACATCCTTAGATGACATAAAAAGAAACTAAGTGATTTAAAATACATTGATCAGAGGAAACAAAAAGAGCAATAGAAAAAAAAAATGAATATGTAATGTTTAAATACTGCCTATTTATGACACATATACTTAGATAATAGGAACATACTTATTTATTCCTGAATTCACAAAGCTTTAAAATACGAGGTCGTATAAAAAGCTTTAAAGATAGCTTTGTATATGCAGTAAAATCTTCAAGAAGCCACTTTTCCTCATTAAAAAATCTTGAACAGTAGGATTAAGATTTCAAGGTTTTACTTTTTTTTTAAAAAACAGATGATAAGTTTGATACTGTTCGAACTTTTATTACAAAAATACGATAAATTAAATTATTTCAAAGAGCACATTTTTAAGATAGAAAGAAAAAATGTTTTTAAAATATATAAAATGCATATACAGACATGGTCCACTGTAGAAAAAACATGAAATATTAATGCATAGTATATCAACAAAATATTGCTTATGAAAAATGCCCTACTATATATATATATTTACATGTATACATGCTAGATATGAAAATAAAGAAACCTCAATAATTTTTAAAGCAAATAAATCAAAAAATAGTAATTTAAATGCAGAAGAATCAGAAAATACCCAACATATCTTAAAGTATCAAATTCCATGGACACCAAAATGCTAAGTAAAGTTATTTATGTAAAAATATGCATCACAAGCTTCATTCAAAGTGGAGAAACATTCTTTAATATGAATAACAAAAATCACAGTCACTCAAATGCATAGTAAAAACACAAAATTTTATCTATTCAGATTGATGTATTACATAATTTCACTTTCACTGTTTATTCTGTGTTTCCACTAATTATATACACACAAAAAGAGGAAAAAACACATTTTTATCACTTCACTAAATTCAGCCCAACAGCTAAAATAATTTCTACCATCAGAATTACACTTATTGAGTTGGGAGACAGATGATTCAAAACATGAAAGATTAAGTAATACTCAGATATAGTAACCCGCTTCGACATTTTGGAAGATTTTGAAGCGATATTTTAGAATAAAAAGAAAAGAAAAACCTCATAACATTATAATATTCACAACCTAAGCATAAGCATAAACTGTTTCATTTAATTATTACAAAAATTTTTGTACTAAAGATGCTTTGCAGGAAAGTAACAAAAAACTTGAAAAAATATGAAATATATGATCAGTAGAAGACTTATAGATTTGGGGCCTTTTAACACACTAATTATTATTGTTCCCCTGTATCACTGGCAACGACACTTAAAGTTCTTTTATAAAGTCCAATTAGCTTAAATCACAGGAGAGAATATCCCACGCACTTCTGTTAGCTATTTTTAAAACTTAAAAAAAAAAATCTATTTCTATTAAAATTGCAAGTAATTGTGAAAAAGATACTTTTCCTTTTGTACTTTAGTACAGTCAACCCACATATATTTTTATATGTGAAATTTGACTAGCATATTCAAAAACAATCAAATTTCTGAAAAAGGAGTAACTTAAAAAGGAGTTAAATGTGAGCCCTGAGCAGTTCATTGACAACTTATAACCTATAACAGCATAGAAAAGTGATTCTATATCCCTATGTGGAAAATATGAACCACCTAATTTCCGTTCAATAATCACTCCTTGCCAGCAGAGTACAATTATAGCATATGTAATTTCCCACTCTCACACTTATAAACTTTTTATCAAGTGTAAAAACTTTTAAAATTAAATACTTTTTATCCTGATATTTACTAAATTGATAGATTCATATCTAAAAAAACTAAACTAAACTAAACTCATGGCGCAACAGTCTGCTGTGGACCAAGGCTGGTGGTGCCCATCTCCGCTTTCTTGACCGTGGGCTTGGGGTTCCATACAGTATGTCTCAGTCAGGTGGTCAACCTGACGTGAGACCCCCAGAGATTAGTTCCCAAGCATGCTTGGTCCTCATTTTATTGACCCACTCGAGGGATGAAAGGCTGAGTTGACCTTGCCCAATTGCAGGGTCAAACCCTGAACCCATGCAGTGGCAGCTTGACGCTTTCAACCACTACGCCACCAGGCGTCGGATTCATATCTAGAAAGCATATTTTAAAAATAAAATAATTAACTATTTCTTGACTGAAATTGAAACTCACTGATTAATTTTCCTCAATTCTATCCAAAAGGAACCAGATCATAAAAGCTTTTACTTTAAGTCTTTTTAAAACAAATCTTCAATAGATTTTATTAAACCTGTAATGCATTCAAAGAACTTTCAGGCCCATTAATGAAACAGAAAGGCAAAAAGCATCAAATGAATAAACATAGAAAATAAACTGTAAAATTCTATTTTGTTCAAAAACACCTGAAATGAAAGCATATTTCATAAACTGAAATGTATGTGGTCAGTTTAGTGTTTAAAAACATACTAGCAATGTTGTGATTAAATACACAAGAGTATTTTACAAATATAAACTCTCACAAAACCGAATGTATGTATTAACTATAAAACTTTCTGCCAACACAGCTATCCTTAGCACAAGAGTAATTTAATACACCTCATAAACAGGTTTTAGGTAACTATGAAGACAGGAAAAATGAGGATATATAGAAGCATGATATACAATGGAGGAAAATGGATTGTACATTATTTATAAATATATCTTAAATTAGCATTTTTAAAAACGAATAAAAGGTCTCTATATTATTTCCTTTATGTTATCAAAATGTTTAATACTGAATTTATGAGATATGTACATGTTCTACAAAATGCAAAAAATTAATTCACAGTTATATAAAAACATAACCCTCTCATACATACATACATATATATATATATATATATATATATATATATATATATATATATATATATATATATATATAAATAAATAATGTGACTAGATTTACAGCAATATTACCTACAAAGAGGGAAGGAAAAAGGTTTCAGAGATGACTAAAAATTAATTATGGAAAACTTATCATTTGGATATTTCAGAACATATTTATTTTACCTTAATCTATTTCACCTTATGTATGTTATGTCTGCAGAATTTATATTTACAGATTTGCAAACATCAATATTATACATAAGTTAAATGCTTACTGAAGTATTTACTGATTATGTACATACAATACAGTATTTTCTGGGGATATTTGGCAGAATTTATGAAAAAAATTTCAGCTTTATCTGCAGCACTTTTACACCACAGATGAGTTTAATGATCATGAAACTAATTTTAATGTATGGAAATAAAATATCACAGAAATAGAATCAACTGATTTCAACGGAGCAGACTTATGTAATTTTATTTTACTTAAAATATTTTAAGTAAAATAAAATAATTTAAAAAAAAAATCCTGTGTGATAAAGAAAATTTTATATCAATATAAAATTGCGGACATAAGAAACAATGATTTTTGATACTGTAATAAATCTGTTAAATCAATAATCTGTTACATCAATTTAACACAAAATACTTCAAATTTAATACATGATTTTGTATTTCTCACTGAAAATAGTAACTTCTTATAAGCTTTTCAGTGAGAAAATCAATTTAAAAATCATTATTATTTTTTTTCCCTAATATCAAATGATATTCTCTCAGGTAAATAGTACGAAGAATAAATTAACAGGTTACAAAATCAGTCTCATGTTTTACATAATGAACAGATATGCTGATTTAAAGAGCTCAATTAAAAATGTAGCAGGATAGCATTTTTTAATGCTCAACAAAACATTTATGATAAATTAACACACAGTGTATTAAGGGAGAGAAGTATAAACTAGAGTGTAAATTATTCTGTACCTAAAAGTCTGTAAAAAAGGGTCAATATATGATTTTTAATTCTTACAAATAATAGAGCTAAAAATAGCTGCTATTTACACATTAAAAAGAAGCAGATGCAAGCATTAAAATGAAAATGAATAAAATGTATTTTTCCCTCTTGAGATTTGAATGAAATATAAAATTTAGATGAAATTTTTAACGAACATAAAATACTATTTTATAGTTAAGTATATGAAAGACCAATTGGTACTACCTTTCCTCACAAGTCTACATATTTTATTTCACAGGAACACTGCACATATTTCTAAAGGAAGGTCTTACTAAATGACAGTGATAATATAAAAATGCCATACTATTATGATATATATATATACACTTGCACTATAAATCTTTCATAGAAATTATTTGACAGAAACAATTTTCTGAGTTCACCAGGCATCAGACCATTTACTAGTAAGCTACTTCATATAATTGTGCTATGCAAAGCACAAATAATGACAACATGCAGCTATGATGTGCTCAAAAGAAGCTTTGTATGGCTTTCTTCTGGTAAAAAATACCACAGGCACTTTTCTTGCATGAACTCTGATGATATATCAGAACGCTGCTAACATTGAGCTATAAACACACAGCAACATTCTTCAGAACTAAAATTTGAATAAACCTGAAATATTAAGATAAAATTAAGTTACAACACATCTAAACTTAATACAGAAAATTAATCCCTCTAAATTTAGCAAAAGAGGAAGAAAAACTTTTTTTGCAGTAAATTGTGACACTTTTAAAGTCCCCCCCCCCCCCTCACACTTATAACCTAGGACACTGTAAATAACACAACAGGCTCAATAAAGAGAGGATTTTAAAAATCAATAAAGAGAGGCCCTTGGTCCACTCCCAGGGTGTGCCACTGATCAGAGCAATAAAATTTCGAACTAGTAATATCAAAAGGAACGCTAAATTAAAATATCTACAACTGCATTATTTATTTTTAAAAATCAGAATTACATAATAATTATTTTTAAATGTGTAATTCAAAATTAAATTATTCAATAGAAATTTATTGGAAAAAAAATTTCAACTGATTCTCACTGGAAAAATTAATGATTTAATTTACTGATTCCTTAAAAAAGATCCACACATTTAACATATGGCTAACCCTGACCTCTAAATATACGAAAAATTACTATCTAAAAGTTTATCATTAAAACATGTATTATAACTATATCAATCATAAATTCTTTTCACTACTTTCATCATATAGTTATCAACAGACAGATTTAAACTTCAAAACTATATAATTAAGGAAAAAAAAAAAATTATCATTGCATATATGAAAGTTTTTACTTGAAATTTGGATATAAACTGACAAACAAGCTCAACTATTTATTGTGAAGATAATGACAAAATGTTTTTAGAATGACAAAAGAAACTTTTCAAAAAATGACTATAGAAGTAATGATAGAGCCTAGTGAAGTTATTCTTAGGTCATGTTCACACTGAATCTAGTGTACATAGCATCAGCATTAAAATTTTTTAACCAATCAGAGCTTAATTCATTGACCATGTTATATGTCAAACCAATCACAGGTCATGTCATCAATCTCAGAGCTAGCATAGTAATGCAACCAATGCGTTGGATCCAATGTGAACAGACCATTTCTCATTTGTGCGAGTAAATTTAGATTTATCTTGCAACATTCTATATTTACATAATAGAATCAAAATATTGTCCGTAAGAAATATGCCAGTCTTTAAAACAATAATGAACATTAATTGCAAGTAAATAATTTTTTGACATAAAAATTAGGCTAATTCATAGACATAAATTTCCTTTCATGCATTCAGGGAAGATTGGTTGGTTGGCAGTTTGAAAATGATGTCATCTTTAGCTATATACAAAGGATAAGGAGATGGGAAAGAACAGTTTACAAGCCTTACAATTAGGGATATAAAATAACACACCACAGAGTTTAGGTTAATATTCCATTTAAACTTACACAGATTCAATTAAATGATGCATGTAAATGTCTTTAAAATTACTCACACTAGCAGCACTTTTTTTTCCCTCTCTGAGAAGCTTTTTGTAACTTTACTGTATTTTCATGTGATTGCTGCTGCCTTTCTTTTTGGTCTTTTTTACTTTTTAAAACCATTTTAGTAATTGAATTAAACATCTGCAAAAAAGGAAAAAAAAATGATAAATATTATAATTGTAGAAAATGCAAACAATTTCATTTGCAAGTAATCAAATAAAAATTTTATCCTTCTTGAACTAAAACATATCACTAGCTGAAAACCTGTACTTTGCTACGGAGTACATTCAAATTAAATACAACGGTCAATGTATGCAATTAATGCAAAAAATATATATATAATAAATACAACGATCAATGTAGGCAATTAATGTAAAAAAAATGAAAAAATAGATTTATAAAAAAAAATCATAACGGATATTTTTACAGACAAAAGAAAAAATATTCAAATTAAAGAGAGAAGAAAATATTCAAATACTCAAATTAAAACAGTAGAAGAAAATATTCAAATTAAATCTAATAAAACATACTACAGAATATAGTACAATTTGAGGAACATTTCTTTTACTGTATTTTAATATTTTTTTGGATAATGTCCAATCGTCTGCTGTAATAGCAAGAATTTTTTTTTTTGTCTATTTCGTTGTTATGCACATGAAGCAAAATTAGTTTAAAGTATCACAAAAAAAAAAAAAAAAAAAAAAAAAAAAAACACATGATCAGCATTTAATAAATTAAATTCTAAAAATTAATCTTTAAAATGGAGTTAAAGATTCAAAAACGATTTTATTTTAAAGGAATTTTTATGATCTTTCTCGTGATATAAATTTTATAACCCTCGGATTATTATTTTGGAACAGATGTGCCAGACGCACCTCCCTTGGCAACAAAAATTTTTTGTCGCCAAAACAGGTCTACGCGGACATTTCACGCTTAAAATAACAGATATACACAAAATATCAATAACAACCCAAATATAAAAATAAATTCAAAACAAACTTACCAATGGCAATAATAAACTTTCAAAAACAGGACACAAATCCACAACAGCTACTTTAAAACATACACGAATATATCTAAAAGCGGCTGTATTAAACTTCAAAACCTTAACAGAAATGCTCAACCACTTATTTAAAACATACGCAACTATATCTAAAAACGGCTGTAATAAAATTCAAAACCTAAACAGAAATGCTCAACCGCTACTTTAAAACATACGCAAAAATATCTAAAAACGGTTGTATTAAACTTCAAAACCTTAACAGAAATGCTCAACCACTTATTTAAAACATACGCAAATATATCTAAAAACGGCTGCATTAAAACTCAAAACCTAAACAGAAATGCTCAACCGCTACTTTAAAACATACGCAAAAGTATCTAAAAATGGCTGTATTAAAAATATATATCTAAAAACGGCTGCATAAATACAAAAACTGAAACCTTAAAATTAATGAGAAATTTGTTAGGTGGGTGGCCCTCCGCTAAAAAAGTCAGTATAATACAACTAGTCAGTCCAACTAATAATAACTAATTTAAATAAACATAAAAAACACCTTGGTTAAATATATATTTCTTCATTAAACATATATTACAGCACAAATTCAAACGAACAATTTCCATTATATCGCCTCTATTTTAGACACTAAAATCCCCTAATATTTCTAAATTACACTAAATACTGCACAGATAATAAATAAATGAACAAAAATAAATTGAAATATACAACCAGATTATTGTATCCAAGCTGCATCTTAAAAGCTGAATTCAAACATAAACAAAAAATTCAAAAACCATTGTTGCAACATATTACTACACTAAAGAACGCTAAAAAAAACCATTCAATGACACAAAACACAAGACACACTTGAATCTGGCAGCAACAAAAACACAAATTGGCAACACCAAAGTAAAATCTACACCTAATACTATCCAAAATACGTCATTAATATTTCGCAACAACATGGCCACCATATTATAATAACAAAATCACAAAATAACAAAATCTCGCCAAAATCGCATGGCTGCCACACCAAACACAAAATTGCCAAACTTCAAAAAATCACCAACTTGGCAACGAGGTGCATCTAACACATCTGTACCATTATTTTAAATGCAAACTTTAAAGAATGTTACAAAAATGGCTTAAAAATTTAAAATAATCTAAGAAGAATTTTTAAAAAAATCTCTCTTAGTGCACCCTTACACTATAAGAAGAATCGCCATGCAAAATTTCAGCCCTTTAGGACCAGCAGCTTTGTCTGTGCGTTATATGTCAGTCAGTCAGTTACGGAACTGTTTTATATATATATATATAAACACAATGATAAAAACAGATGAAAATAGTATAACACTATTATACAATACAAACATTTTTTTCTTTCATAAGCAAACATACAAGCTACATAACAGAAACAATAGATGATTAATTAATGTGTAGGCCTCAGTTAATTTTTTTTTTCTCAAAAGTTTAAAGGACAAAATATAATTCTTACTTCATCCACATTAATGTTTTCTTTAGCACTGGTTTCAAAAAGTTGTATTCCCATCTGATCTGCAAATCTTTGAGCATCTTCAGTTAAAACTATTTTACTATCTGGATCATCATTTTTATTTCCAACTATTAAGAAGACAATACTTTTAGTCATAATCATGACCAAAAACAACAATGAATGTATTTAAAAGTACTGTAGTTACCTAAGATTCTGTTGACAACTTCACAATTCTGGTCTATTTCATGAAGCCACCGTTTTACATTTCCAAAGGATTCCCCGTTTGTCACATCATATACGACTATCACCCCATGTGTCCCTCTATAATACCTGTATCAGAAAAGAAAAAGAACAATGAGAATAACCATGGAAAAAAAGGAACATAAAGTGTTATCTGACATTAAATAGCTTATAAAATAATATTAAGTCCTAAAACATATGCTATAAATGAATTTAAATTTTCAATGATCTTATAAATTTTATTACAAGATGTTTTGAAGGACAGGAGGGGGAGGATACTATGAGGATCATTCGCTGTATGGAAACTGAAAAGTACCTAAAATTTTTTCCCCATAAAACAGAAGTAGTAGTAGTAAAACTTAAGCAATTTTTATTTTTTCTTCTATGAATGCTCTCATACATTTTAGCATGAAATATTATTATATCAAACTTACTTCATGATAGTTTCCTCATACTCAAAACCTTTGATCATTGATGTTTTTGGATATAGTATTCATTATTCTTATGAAAACTAAAATTGGTTTAAGTTAATATAAATAAACAAAGAACTGAATTCTATCACATAGTTGATTTAGAGCAGGGGTGTCCAACTTGCAACCCGCTGGCTGCATGCAGCCCAAAGCAAGAATTAGTGCGGCCCAGAAAGAGAGCTCAAAAAGAAAAAAAAAAATCAATAGCCCTCCTTGGCGATGATGGCAGGCGGCAATTACAGATCCCACTTTGTTGAAAAATAAATAATTGTTTTGCATCATTGCTACTCCATTTATAGTCGATATAGATATGCTGCCAGCAAATTTCCAAATGGAATGCACAGAGTTTCATTCTTACATCCAACTTAAAGAGAAATTCAATCAAACCTCTTTGTCGGACCATTGTAAATCATACCTGTCCAGAGATAAATATCTCTCACTGCATAGTCATGCGTTATTCATGTCATCATTGTTTGGAAGCATGTACATCTGTGAACAACTATTTTCACAAGTGAAGCACACACTAATAATCAAATTAAAACCAAAATATCGGATGAAAATTTTTACAGTTCCCTGAGAATTGCAACCACTTTAATTGACCCAGATATTGATGCATTAAACTCTCAAATTCAATGCCAAATATCACATCAATTTTATGACTCCTACAGTTATCTTTATAATTACAAATAAAATTTATAATGAAATAAATATGTTAACTATATGTTATACTTTTTTACTATTCAGCTATCTTTAATGTTAGGTATATTTTTGTGTGGCCCAAACAATTCGTCTTCTTTCAGTGTGGCCCAAGGAAGCTAAAAGGTTGGACACTCCTGGTTTAGAGTATGGGTGTCTAATCCTTTGGCTTGCTTGAGCTACATTGAGAGAAAAGGAATTGTCGTGAGCCAATATCTCTACTTATATATATATAAGTAGGTATATATATAAAAGTAACTATGTATAAGCTTAGAAAATTTCCTTCAGTTTTTGAAATTTTGTATTATAAAATTTAGAAAAGAAGGCAACATAAGCATAAAATTAATAGAATAATTGATATTGGTTTTGTGAAACTAATCCATCAAGTCTGGTTCAATGGAAATGGTTGCAATTTTTAGTGAGTTTTAAAGATGCTCATAAGAAATTTTTAATCTAATTTTATTAATAGTTATTCGCAAATGTACGTAGGGCAAAACAGCTACAACATGAATAAGGTTTAACTGTGAAACAAGGTATATCTTTCCTCTGGGAAGATAAGTCTAATAAAGTTTGGGATCTTGTGAGGCTGTATTATTTGCTGTCAAGGGCCACATGCAGCCAGCAGATTGGACACGCCTGGTCTAGAAGTTACAATGCTAGCTCTAAGTTAGGTGGTAAAGTATCAATCCCCACATCTACTCATTACTTTAGTAAAAACTAAAGATCTGCTTAGGTTCAGGTGCAGCCTGATTTACTCAGCCTATCAGTAGGACCTATTTTCCCCATCTCTTACTTAGGGCTTAACTAGGCCGTAACTAATATCCTTTCTATTTACAAGGAAAACAAAATGAGGACAAGCAAATAACTCTAATACACATAATATGAAGTTGATAATATGAGTTAATGCTTTTTACACTTTTGCATAGTTGATAGCAATAATGTTTTGTATCAATCTGATTCCATCCTTTATATAAATTCATTTTCAAATAACATTTTCTAGCATATGACGGTACAGAGTATAATTAAACTTTATTGTAAACAAACAGTTTACAATTTATATTGTAAACAGAATGACTAAAATGTATGAATAAAACAAAACATGCAGGAAGACATATTTCACATTAGCATATATATTATTGGTATAATAATTATAGGTATAAAAAGCTAAACTATTAAGAACACAACTCTTGATGTCTTACATACAAGAGCTGCATTTGAATATGGCTTGAAATCTAGAGGCTGATCAAGTGATAGCCCTAGCAGTTGTGAGCTTAAAGGGGCTCCAGATCTTGCATGGGGTAAAAAAAATATATAAATAAAAAATGGAGTACTTTCCAGAATATAAGTTTAAAAATAATCAAAAAGACTTTATTAAAATAACACAAATATTAAACAATGTTAACCCATTTTCTCTGTAGAAATAAATCAATAATGAAAATGATTACACTGTTAAAATATGTTGCATTCTATTGTTAAAATGAACTTACGTTGACGTAATAGTTCTAAATCTCTCTTGACCAGCTGTATCCCATATTTGAAGCTTAACCCGCTCCCCATCAACTTCAACAGTTCTAATTTTAAAATCAACACCAATTGTTGTAATATAGTTACCTAAAATATTAACAAACAGCTTAATGTTTTTCCCTTCAATTTTCAATAACAGTGTAATTTTCATTTTTACTTAAAATAAAATTTTACAATTCATTATAATATATTTCAATTAACATAAATGGAGTAAATTCACAATAACATAAAATTATCAATATAATACAGACATTTTAAATTCTGTTTGCAATATTTAATGCAAAAAAGTTTTTACATAGTTCAATAAGTTAATAGATACTTCACCTCACACATGTACATTTATTATTCAGAGAAATTTAACATTCAGTGTATAAGTAATAACTTCTAAACAAACATTAAATATAATAAAATGACTATAACTAAACAGATAACACATACATTGTAGTAATGAAAGAACAAACTCTACATACAAATTTGTAAAAAATTGTACGGTATGAAAGCCCAAATATTTATGCCAATTTAAAATTTCTTCATGGAAATCTAGATTAATTTTCTCAAAATTAAACTTAAAAATCTTAAGCAATTATATAAAGACTCATTTATTTAAAAAACAGTTGCAACCTACTTTTGATTCCTGAAAAACAAAAATACTAGATTGAAATTTACAAAGTTTGTCTTTTATCACGCTCCCTTAAAAATATTAGACATATTAGCAACTAATTTCCTGCATTTGCATTAGTTTATCCTACGTGTTTCTTAATATTTCATGGTTGAAACCATTTTAATAACTATGGTAAAATGTAAATAATTGTTTATGTTCAATTCTTAAACTGACTCTAAAAAGATATAGTATCATAAAAAAAAAAAACTAAGGGTTTTATTATTATTATTTAAAAAAAAACAAAAAAAAAACAGAAGATAAATGTTAAAGAAAATCTAAATTTCAATATAAAAAGTTTGCCTTAAGAGTAAGAAATGTGACATACAGAACTAATACAATATATCTGATGTATAGGCCACTTTTCTTTAAGACAAGAATATATTAGTCGTATAAAGACTATAAAAATACAGAGTAGATAAAATAAAGAGATGAGTCTCAACATATAGATACACAAAGTAATTTGAAAAATTACACGTCTTTAATTTTTAAATAACATCATATGTCTTAATTTTTTAAAAAATAATTAACCTTTTTTTGAAAGATAATAATAAATAAGCAATTAAATATATTAAAAATAAATCTTAAATGGTTAAATGTAATATTTTCACTGAATTTAAACCTATAGTCAAAAACATGTATATTTAGTATATATATATTTCTTTTTTTTTTTTTTTATGTCAATCATCTACCACACCTTTGATCTCTAATGATGAAAAATTGAAGAAAAAAAAGTATTCCCAATTACATGGTAGTAAAACATTTATTAAGTTCTTAAAATGCAATTTTTCATATTTTAACCACACAATATATTTAAAACTTTAATTCATTAGAAGTGTTTAGAAAATAAAAAACTTCAAAAGGAAAATTAAATTACCTTTCATCATAAAAACACATATATCTTTAAAACAGCAGATTTAAAAACATATGCTGTACATTTAAATAAGTAAACATACTTTATTAATAAATACTTTGAGTGCATATGTGTGATAATATTTTCTAACCTCTATTTAAAAAATAATTAGTAATAATAACTCATGAAAAATAAAACACTAAAAATTTTCTAACATAAAAGAGTGCTCAAATGAGTTTTAGTCACTTTAATTTATAACCTGAATTTCTCATTTAATACATGCAATATTTTTCCAAAGACGGTTGAATTCTTCATATAGAAATTTAAGAAATGCACATGAAATTCAGATATAATAGAGTTAAATTGTCTTACCAGTAAATGTGTTATCCGCAAACCGAAGCAGTAAGCTACTCTTTCCTACACCTAAAATTTTAATGATGTATGTAATAGTTATATTTTGCACAAATCAGGAAGAATGACCAAAATCAAAATGTTTGATTAATCCCGTTAATCAAATAAGTATAAAAAAACTTTTAAAAAGCAGCAACGATCTTATTTTACAAATAATTGCTTTAAAGAGAACAACATATTTAATTTAATAATAACTTTATACAAGCATTAATAGTAATGATTGAAAGTTAAATTAATGGACACAACTAAAACTCCTAAGATACATTTTGAACATATTCTAGACTGAAAATAAAACTCTTATACAAGAAAAAAAAATCAGATTATTAAAGACGGCAATTGATTGAATGTAATTTTATACTTAATTGTTAAGATAAATTAAATGAAAGATATGAAAATTAAGAGAAAAATATAAACAATATTTTTCAGAATAAGCGATCACTTGTTGACAACTATCATAAAATATGAGCAATATAGAGACACTAACCACTATCACCTATTATGAGTAATTTAAACAGGTGATCATACTCTCGCGCCATTGTATTAAGAAATGTATGAGTAGGTTTATTAAATAGTCTAGTAAACAGCAGTAGCAGATGTATAAATTAATCAAAAATCGTTAATAGAGCGCAACGTTGCCATCTGATTTTCTTTTTCACTTCAGTTCATTTAAGAACCGTTGCATCAGAGCGGTAAAATAAATATTTACTCTTTGGTCATTGAAAATTTGGCTGTAATTCGATACTAAGTAAATAATTCAGTTGTGGTAGGAGGAGTTGGAAATGTTGTGAGGGGTTATGGGAGATTTTGGACGAGAGCAGCGTGTCACTCAAGCTGAAAACTTCTTACAATCAGCGACCACTATGAGATAAATGACGTCATGGGGGAAAAAAAAATCCTCAGAAACTTATTTCCTCTAAAAAATCTTGAAACGCATGTTATCCCCCGAATTCAATGTAATGTTTTATCTCTTTAGCTAGTTAGCTCTTTAACCGATTCGTATTCAAATGCCCAAAAAATTCGCCCAAAAAGAGCGAAATATCCGGTCGCCTGTTAGCTAACGCTTGCTAGGTGGTTTCTCTGGTGGTGTTTTTGTATTGGTTAAGGTTTCGCAGTGGCGTAGCAAGAACTTTTGCCGCCCGGGGCGGTCTCCAATTTGCCGCCCTTTCTAAGTCAATCAATTGGTGGTTTTTATAAATTAATAAACATAAATAAATAATTGTAATTGAGACAAACTATAAGTAGGGAACTTTTTTACCATTGGATGCCATACTTAAATTAGGCAGTAATAAAGGAGGCCGCTTAAGCAGTGGCGTAGCTAGAACTTTTGCCGCCCGGGGCGGTCTCCAATTTGCCGCTCTTTCTAAGTCAATCAATTGGTGGTTTTTATAAATTAATAAACATAAATAAATAATTGTAATTGAGACAAACTATAGGTGGGGAACTTTTTTACCATTGGATGCCATATTTAAATTAGGCAGTAATAAAGGACGCCGTGTAAGTTGATATACCTATAATACATAGAACTTCTACTCGACGTCGGCAACATTGATGTCTGTATCCGAGCAAAATTTTTAGAGATAATATTTAAAACCCTACATTGACTTTACGATGAGGAAAAATATTCGAAATCATATAGTAATTCATAATTCGTAGAAATCGAATAGTAAACTTATGAATTGAACAAGTGGATTTTTACAACTAATACTAAATAAAAGTATCCCGCCCGGTGAGGACCGCGCCCATCGCAACCCCCTAGCTACGCCACTGTTTGCAATGAACCAAAATCAGTGATAGTCAACAAAAACAAAGTACTATCAATTGTATTCCCTTGTACTTCAATTGAACTAGATTTAACATTTTCTTCATTTACACATGGATATGTTTAAAAGAATGTAAATATATCGATTTTCTATAAAGGATATTGTATCAACATTTAAAAGATTGTGCTAAATGAATTCCTGTGCAGTGCTGTATTTATACTGAAGCAGTGTCTGTACTTGTAATTTTTTTTGGCTACTATTAATTGTGATACATAATTTGAATGTTATGCGCTCTAAATCTTAACTGAGAATAATCAGGTGAGTACATCTTAAATAATACTATTTAATTTAAAGTTTGTCTGTATAATAGAATGTGTATATTTGAAAATTTTAAATACAATACTGTTAGTTTTAAATACCATGCGGAACTAGTATGATATACCCCCCCCCCCCCCAATGGCGATTTTGGCGATTTTTTTTTTTTGGTTGCCAAGCAGAACGCTTGTCTTTGAAACAGGAAATTCCGAAACGTCCCCAAAATACACATTTTTTATACTGTACAACCACAGAAAAGCACAAAAAACACATAAGTGCAAAAAATAAAAGCTGAAAAATAATAAGAAATTTGTTAGGTGGGGGGGGGCGGCCCCCCCAACCCAACCCCCCGCGAATAAAAGTCGGTATAGTGCAACTAATAATAATTCATTTAAATAAACATAAAATACATCTTGTTTAAATATATATATATATATATATATATATATATATATATATATATATATATATATATATATATATATATTTCTTCATTAAACATAAATTAAAGCACAAATACAATAAAAAAATACATGTTGGCAATAGAATTTTTATAAAAAGTATCTATACCGAAATTTTATACTCCTCCCAGTTAATCCCCGAACCGATTTCAATAAATTTATTAAAACAATCTACATTTGCCGCTAAACATGATTTCCGAAGCATGTACATCGCTAGGTAGAATTTAAAATCTGCCTTACGATTGTATGTAGTCAACGTTGCTTTTACATGCCTCCACGCACTTTCAATTGTATTCCTGTGACACCCAGTATCGGGGTCAATGAATGTAAGCTTATGGTTTACTTTAATGTGATCAAATCCCTCCTGCTCGAGACAGTCGTAACTTTTCCAGCAATCGGAATACATTAAAGTCCCCGGCAGTATCTAATCTTTTATAATCCCCAGCAAAGTCTCCTGAGTCCTATCATGCACAGCAACTAAAAAAAACCCTCCCGGAATCCCCCCCAACCCCTCCAAACACACAATGGCCCTCAACCCTATGTCCCTTATGATACTTTCGTTTCCCAAATTTCGACTCATCAATTTCGACGACCTTACCCTCCCCTCCCCCCTACTTTCTCGGAAGACAATTGAATATAATCCCAAACAGTCTCATTAATAAATTGTCTCCAATCAGCCAAAGTAGTCTTTGCAAAAGAATATTCCTCCATAATTCGACCAGTTGTTGTACCCCTCAAAATCTCATAAGTAATATATAAAACCTCAAATAACTTTAATTGAGAATTAGAAAACCACGAACCATGCCGAATAGACTTCTCAGTGTTACATTGCTTCCCCCCAATAACTTTCCTACAAACAAATGTAAAACCATCAGAATAAAAACTTTTAACTTTAATCCTAATCTCTAACCCACATTTTTTGCGATTCGCGCTCTTTAACAACCCAACCCAGTCAAAAAGTTAAATAGCAACTGTTATTTAATATTTTGACTGAGCATTACACCAAAGTAAAAACCGGCAACACTACAACCAAAACAAAGGGAGCCAGATTTGGAAATCTCTTGGGGGGGGGGAGATATCATACTTGTACCTACCAGGCTGTTAGTATAAACTTCAGAGATTTGAATGTGTTTTATTTCAGATGGGAAACACATCAATATAATAACTATTTTAAAAGCTTTTATTAAATGTATTTAATTGAAACAAGGACATCACATAAAGTTCAGTGTATCATTTTATCAGAAATTTTTTTTTAATGTCAAAATAAATAGCTTTTGGAAGGTTAGATTACTGAATACATCGATATTTTAACATTTAGCTAAACTTTGTTTTAAATATATTTTACTTCATATCCTCCATATTCGTAATATTTTTCATCATCTGTATTCTCTACTAATTACTTTTAAAAAATGTGGCATTTTGCTAAAAGAAAAGAAAAATAAAGCTTCCGGTAATTTAACATAGTGAATTATAAATATTTCAAATAAAGTTGAACATAGAATTATGAAAATATTTGTAAGTATTCTATCCACAAATTTAAAATTATTTGATTCATTTTTCTTTTGTTGCGTATCCAGGCATTACTCGTTTTTATTATTTTTATTTTATCAGTTCCGAAGTTTCCATGTTTGTTTACATTTGATGTCGCGCTGGCGATGAATTTGGGCTGTCTGATTGGCTTACTGAGAGCATTCGCTTAAAATCTTCCGAGGTTTGCCGAACATTCCCTCGTCGGAGAGTGGTGTTCGGATCGGAGAGCGAACGGGCCATTTGAATGCCGATGTGCTAACAGTTAGCAAAATTGAGGTTTGCTAAAGAGCTAACTAGCTAACTAGCTAAAGAGATAAAACGTTACATTGAATTTGGCCTATATTAGTTGTTAGTTCTCGAAAATGAGTAATGAAAAAAGAAAAATCCAAACTCAGATGAGGTATCTAAATTTGATTATGACATGAATTCTAGGAATTAAAATTTGACTTTTTTTTTAAATACGTAACATCACATTATAGTGTACAACTTTTTTTGTAAAAAATACATATTAATTATACCTGAAAATTTGTAAACAGAGTCAGATTTGGTGCCAAGGCAGTTTACTGAAAACGTGTTAATTAACTTACTTTTAAACTTAAAGTTTCGTGAAATCTATCTACATACAAATTCTAACAAGGGATTTTCAATCAATATCGCACTTCTGTACTCTTCTCTTTATTTTATCCCATCCAAAGCGTGCATTTTCTGCTTTGCTTGTAATGTAATCCCTTCGAAAAATAACCTCAATTGTTTTAAAATACACTGCTGGCCACCCAAATTGCAACACCAAGAAAGACAAGAGATATCACAACAAAATTTATTTTGTAGATAACATGTTGACCAAGTATCAAATGATTAAATTTATAGACTTCTGTGAAGTGTGGTTCCTGCCAAAATCAGTAGCCAGAGTAGCCGCCATTGTTGGATATCACCGCTGCCACACGCCTCGGCATTGATTCAAAGATACTTTGGATGAGTTCTTGGGGTACAGCAGACCAAGCAGCTTCCACACGTTGCCAAAGTTGATCTGCTGTGGCAGCTGGGGATGGAATCTGGGTCAATCGTAGAGCAACCATGGACCACATGTTTTCTATCGGCGAAAGATCCGGAGAGCGAGGCGGCCAGGGAAGCAATTCAATCTGGCGATTGACGAAGAACCATTGGACAATGCGTGCCACGTGTGGTCGCGCATTATCCTGTTGAAATATGGCTGTGGGCAAGCCCTGAAGGTAAGGAAGGACAACTGGCTCCAACACCTCGGAGATGTAGCGCTGACTGTTTAAAGTACCGGCAAATGCGTACTAGACGTGTGCGAGAGTGATATCCAATACCGCCCCATACCATAATACCCGGTGCAGGACCAGTGTGGCGGTGCATAACGCAGCTGTTCAGCATCCCCTCTTCACGGTGTCTCCAGACTCGAATGCGACCATCGTGGTGTTGCAGACAGAAGCGTGACTCGTCAGTAAAGACAATTTCATTCCATTCTGCCGTCCACATCCTTCTGTCATCGCACCATTGGCGGCGGAGACGTCTGTGGTTCTGCGTCAACGGTAGACAAAGCAATGGACGTCTTGCGGACAGACCACTCTGCTGTAAACGGCGTCGAATGGTACGCACAGACACTGGATGATGCGTTACAGACTGCATGTTCTGTGCTATGGTTCGTGATGTGACTGAGCGATCCGTCACTGCCATGCGCACAATTTGCCTGTCATCACGTGAAGTGGTGCGCTGAAGTGGAAGCGATCGAACACGCCGGTCCGTCGTACCCTCCTGCATCCAACGATCACATATCCGCATTACAGTTGTTTGGTTTCGTCCAACACGACTACCGATTTCCCTGAAAGATAATCCACAATCTCAGTAGGCCACTATCCTTCCTCTATCGAACTCGGATACTTGATCAAAAGATGATCGCTGTTTTCGACGAGGCATAATTGATTGTTTTTTTGAAAAAACCCCAAGAAAAACACAATTGTCGAACTTGAAATCGTCGAAATCTCCAAGCCTTAAATAGCGCTTTGAAGTGGCGCCACAGGCGCGCGTGATGTGCGTCTGCGCTGAAATTCTAATCATTTGCATATCTCACCTCCGCTAATGCATGTTGTAAATTTCATGTTATTTGCATGTTTCCTTCAGGGTGTTGCATTTACAGTGGCCAGCAGTGTAGCATGTCCTGTTAGTTGCCTATATTTGCAAAAGTTTTGATTGCAGAAATCAATGGTAGGGAATCAACGACACAAAGAAAAAGATAGGTAAGAATTAAAACTTCCAAAGTATTGAGGACCTTCAAACTGTTAATCTCACGACAAAGAATAATGTAATTTAGACTGCTTAACAATTTTCACGTTAAGGGTAATCGTATGTATGATCATTGCCTCTTTTAATCATGTTTGAGCATCTTGGCAGTCCCCAAAATAAGAAAATTAGACATAAAATAGTATCGAATCTCTTTGGCTGTTATGTATTAACTACTACTACTGCTATTTTCTACTTCCGCTTCTACCCACTTTTTGTTCTGCTTCTGTTCCTATTGTTGATGTCCTTCAATAAAACGTATAGTTGATAATGCCGGTCATTCGTCTCCTCAATGATTCAACAAAATAATTACACCAATATCAAACAAATATTTAACGAAGTGGCGACGAGGTAAAACGAAATGGCTGAACTTACCCAGTTGATAGCGACTCTTCAAGAATTCGTAACAAAACTTAACGTTACTTCAGAATCGAAACGTAGTGCCAAGGATGTTCTCGCTATACAAAATCTAACTTTTGACCAATATGATGAGACATCAGAATCTTTTGACTGTTATACCCAGAGACTGGCAAATTATTTTAAGTTGAAAGGACTATCGACCGATGACAAGGAAACCGAAGAATTAAAAGTCCTTGCTCTAATAAATTGTCTTAGATCACAGCAATACCAGCTACTATCAAGTCTTACTGCTCCTGATCTACCATCAACAAAGACATTGAAAGAACTTTTGTCATTACTTAAACAAGATTTATCGCCCAAATCCAACGTTTTAACGGAACAACATACATTTTTCTCTAGACTTCAAAATCAAGGTGAGTCGATATCTACTTTCATTTTTTTCATTGAAAGATCTTACAAAAATGCTGAATTTATATCTGAATGTAATTCAAGTGATTGTTCTAAATCTACGTTAAACTTATTATTACGTTCTCAGTTTATTCGAGGTTTGTCTGATTCTGATATACGTGAAAAAATTATTACAAGGTAATAAACATTTGAAAAAACTATCGAAATTGCTTTAGCTATTGAAGCTGTAAAACTTGAAAACAAAAAAATTTATAAGATTCAATTTTCAACGTCTGTTAACAAAATATTGCACAATAGTGACAAGAATAGGCGTCATTTTCCAACCAGAAATGAAAATTCATAAACCAGAAGTAGATAAAAATCACCCATGAAATCGAAACGTGCTAATCTAAAAGAGCTTGGATTAGAAGGATTATGTTTACTTTGTGGAAAATCCAATCATAGAACTCAAAATTGCTTTCTAACGAATGAATAACGCTGTAAATCGTGTAAAAACAAGGTCATTTAGTTTCAGTTTGCCTTTCTAGCTTAATAAAAAACAAAACGAACAATCGAAACGTTAACCACATAATGAATGACTCAGATGACTTAGCTGTGAATCAGATTTATGATGTATTTTCTAATGATTATGCAACTGATGATAAGATGTACGCTACTGTTAAATTGAATGGTTTTGAACATCGATTCGAATGCGATTCAGGAAGCAAAGTAAGCATAATAATGCTGAGGAATCAAAAAATTAAAGCTTAACGTTCGAATTCAGAGAACAAATGTGTGTTTTCGAAGTTACACAGGCCAGCTTTTCAAAACCATTTGGTGTTGTAAAGTTAAACGTTCTTATCAAAATAATTTGAGTTATGAAATTTATTTGTTGTGTCAAGTCAAAAAAGCTCTATTTAAGGACGTGATTGGATTCGAAATTGAACATAAATTTACATGATCTTAACAAAATTTCAAATGTTCCTTGTGTTGATATTTCTATTTCCAAAATTATTGATTTATATTCTAATGTATTTGATCCTAAGATTGGTTGTATTCCTGATTATACAGTTCTATAAAACTAATCCCAGGTGCTAAACCAGTTTTTATTAAAGCCCGTACGGTTCTATATGCTTTAAAACAAAAAAAAAATGTCCAAAAACTTGATAAATTAGAGGCAGAAGGCATAATTGAAAAAACTGACTTTTCTGAATGGGGAACACCCCTTGTGGTTGTTTCAAAATCCGATGGCTCCGTACGCATTTGTGCAGATTTTAAAGTCACAGTTAATAATCAGCTCCAAAATGCACGACACCCAATTCGTAGAATTGAGGACATTTTTAATAAATTGCGCGATGGAAAATTTTTCTGTACCCTAGACATTTACAAAGCATACTTACAGCTGAAGGTCGACGACGAAAGTGCTAAATTCAAATTCTTTCAACCATCGTGGTACATATTTAGTCAAAAGGCCTATTCTTTGGTATAAAAACTGCTCCTAACGAGTTCCAAAAATTTATTGACCAGTTCGTACAAGATTTGGATGGTACAGTTGCATATTTTGACGACATAATTATTCAAGGTAAAGACAAACAACAATGTCAACAACGTTTAATTTAAATACTTGAAAAGTTACGTGGATTTAACTTGCATCTAAATCTTACCAAATGTAAATTTTTTGAAGAAAAAGTTCAGTACTTAGGACACATTATTAGCTCTGCTGGACTCCAGAAATCACCAGATAAAATCAAAGCCATCTCTGAAACACCTCGACCTAGAAATGTTGATGATGTCGTAAATTCATTGGTCTGGTAATGTATTATTCCAAATTTATTCCAAATGCCTCCGGTCCTTCTTCATCCATTAAGTTACCTCCTATGTAAAAAAATTCGTTTCAATGGACTGCACCGTGTGAAGCTACTTTCTTACATGCAAATCAGTTATTACTAGCAATCAAGTCCTTGTGCCATACAATCATATCTCTCAGTTACTTTAGCCACAGATGCCAGTCCCTTTGGACTCTCAGGGGTTCTGTCGCATACAACGCCTGATGGAACTGAACGCCCGATCGCTTTCACATCTAGAATTCTGACTGCTGCTGAGAAAAAATTATAGTCAACTTAATAGCGAGGCAACTGCAGTGGTGTGGGCTTGTAAAAAATTCTATGACTACATTTTTGGAAGGAAATTTATCTTAATTCTCGATAACAAAGCCATTTGCACCATCTTCCATCCTGAGAAAAGTTTCCCAGCCATGTCTGCATCAAGAATGCTTCGATATGCCCATTTTCTTTCTAGCTTTGATTACACAATTATACATCGAAAATCTGAGAAACATTTAAATGCAGATTACCTTTCCAGATAGCCATTACCGATGTCAATTAATCCAATTAATTGTATTGACGAATCACAAGCATACCAACAATTTATTATCAACTACATTTCAACAGAAACCATTACGGCACAGAAAATTAAAGAAGAAACAGAGCTTGATCCATAATTGATAAAGATGAAATATGACATTGTTCTTGGAAACGTATTTGATCCTACCATAACTCTTCAAGATGGAATCCTGTTTAGAGGAAATCGAGTGATCGTCCCAAAATCTCTTCAACCAAAATGCTCATCAACTACATTCAAAACACATAGGCATTGTTAAGATGAAGGCTCTTTCTCGAAATTACTGCTATTGGAAGAACATCGATTCCGATATTGAGAATACCGTAAAGAGTTGCCGAGAATGTTGCAATATCAAAAAGAATCCAGCTAAGGCACCCCTCCACATTTGCGAATCACCAGAGAAAAACTGGCAAAGAATACATATTGACTATGCCGGACCATTCATGGAACACCATTTTTTAATTGTTGTGGATGCACTTTCAAAATGGCCAGAAATATTTGCAACAAAGAAATCTCCAACTACTTCAAGCACTATTTTCTTCCTTGAAGAAATTTTTTGCCGACATGGACTACCCGATAATGCTTCAATTTTCAAATCCAAAGAGTTCAAGGATTATTGTAAAACTAATGGTATCCAACAACGTCTCATCGCACCAGGCTACCCAGCAACTAATGGACAGGCAGAAAGATACGTCCAAATTCTTAAAAAAATTGAAATGTAGGAAATTTTACCCAGGCACGCTTCATAGTAAGTTGGGTAAACTCCTTTTTCGATTCAGAATAACTCCACTAAACAATGGTCAAACTCCATCGGAGCTGTTATTGGGGAGAAATTTACGATCAGAACTTGATCTAATTACACCAACATCAAGATTGAAGAATAATGCCACACATCCAGATTTTAACAAAAGTTACAGGCTCGGAGAAAGGGTTCAATTTCGAAATTATATATCATGTAACAAATGGAGGTATGGCACCGTCGTTGAGAAACTTGTCTTCATTACCTCATAGAGTTGGAGGACGGATATTGCTTAAACGGCACTTCAACCAGCTAAGATCCTGTCAAGTTGAAAAAGGCATTAACCCCTTCTTTAGATTTTTCTTGGCCCAAGAGAGTTCACTTCTTTTGCATCCGTGGATCAGTGAAGAAGGTGCATCAATAAAACATCTATCTTCTAAAATTTACAGTTATTTAATTTACATATATACATTTGTATTCAAACAATTATTAAAGATGAGAGCTTACATAGCTCATCCTTTCCGTTTCTTGCCACGAGAGTAAGTAAGTAACGTCAGACAAAGCATAGTAAATATTAAACTTACATTGACATATAGTGCCATCTAGGAGATAAAATTAACACAAATTTCCAAACACTCCCCACCTTATAATTTGCTAAAATTATCACAAAGAAAAACATAAAATTATATGACATTCATATTCAAAACAATGAAAACAAATATTATGAGAATTCAAACTAAGAGTTGAAATTAAAAGTAACTTAGCAATTATAATAGATAATCTAGTATAAAAAAAGAAAGAGAAAGAAATTAAAATAGTAGAAAAGTTTTTTTTTCAGTTCGGCAGCTCCAGAGGATACAAAAGTTGAATAGGTCTTCTAAGTCCAGTGTTTTTAGTTTTTACTTTGCATGACCTCACGAGTCCATCACAACCCTGAAAGACCTCGGTAATGCGACCTAGGTCCAGGGCCAGATTTTCCTATAGGCTAACTAGGCTTCAGCCTATGGCCTCAAGATCAAGAGGAGCCTACATTCAAATTGTTAGCAAAATTAAAATTACACTATTCTAAAAACAGTGAACACTAAAACACTGGACCGAAAATAAGGAGAAATTCTACTCCTATGACTAATAAACAAACATAAAAATGTATTGGTTAAGATCAACACTTTCGGCTCATTGGGTCTGTTCCGACTACAACTTTTTTGAATCTCATTACGGAGACACGTCACTTGTGACGCGGGGCTTAGTACCGCGAGGTTAGTACCAATAACATGTTTCATTTAATATATTGATATATATCACAGTAATGATGTATTTTATTATCTCTCATGCAATTTACAAATTTAAAAATGAGAGGTTAAAGGGCCTCATAAGTGGAATAGCCTAGGGCCTCTTTTTATCTAAATCTGGCCCTGCCTGGGTCCCATAAAAACTTTAATTTGTTTGTACCCTCAATGAGTATAACCTCGCCTTCCTTGAAATTTCTTTTGAGGTTGAAGTGTTGAACATATGGAAATTCTTTAAATTCAGCAAATATTGTGTTTTCCACTTTGTCCAAAGCTGCTGTAGGAGTTTTGTTTGGTATATCTTGCGTTTAACCAAAGAAACTCTGGACGATTTAGTATTGAAAAGTTCAGCAAAATTGAAAGGATATTTTATATTGTGTCCCACCAACAAAAAATGAGCTGGTGTCAGAGGTTCAGGCTCATTGGCATTGTTATAGATGTAGGTTAGGGGTCTCTGATTGAGAACATTTTCGATTTCAGCCAAAATTGTTAGTTCTTCAAAGGTTAATTGAGATCTTCCGAGGATTTTTCTCAAAGGCTTTTTAATTGCTCTCATCAATCTCTGGTAAAAACCTCCCCACCATGGGGCGAGTTCTACAATAAATTTCCATGAATCTCTTTCCGAAGAAATGAAGTCTTGAAGACTTTCATCTTTAACAATTTTATCAAAATAATCGAAATCTTTATTAGAGCACTTAAAAGTTTTGGCATTATCGGAATAAATTATGCGACCTCGTATGTTTCCTCGCCTTGACAAAAAACATCTTAGAGCTAATATAAACTTACTTGTTGACAAGTCAGAGACAAGCTCAAGATGTACTGTTCGTGTTACAGCACACGTGAAGAGAGCAATGTAACTTTTCACGACGTCTTTTCCTTCCTTCACATAAACAGGACCAGTAAAATCAATTCCAGTAGTATAAAAGACGGGAGTTTCATTTAATCTATCTTTTGGAATCTGTCCGGTAAGTTGACTTGCAGGTTTCACAGAATATCTTCTACAGATTAGACAGTTGTAGATAACCCTTTTCACTAACTGCCTTCCTTTAATTATCCAGAAATTTTGACGTATTTTTGATAGTGTCGCAGCAACCTCAGCATGAAGCATTTTATTGTGAACATGTAACACTATTAATTCAGTAATCGGGAATTTCTTGGTAGTAGAATAGGGTGTTTTTCACCTAAAGTAAATTCTGCCTCGTTCATTCTTCCCTTTATTCTAATCACATTATTTTCATCCAGGAATGGGGCCAAGGAAAAGATGTTAGAGTCGGAGGAAATAGGTTTTTTAGATTTCAGAGATTTTATTTCCTTTGAAAAATGTTCACTTTGGATTTTCCGGATAAAATACTGTTCGGCTTCTTCGAATTCTCGAGCAGAAAGAGGACCGCTATCAGATGTTAGATTTCTTGCTCTAGCTGCAAATTGTTTTATCCATGCAAAAATTCACAGACATTTTAAAAAACTACTGTATTTTGTTAATTCTATATTTGGTTCAGTCAAGGCTACAGTATTCACTGCTACAGTTCGAAGCTCCTTCGAAATTAGCTCTTCATTACAATTGTCATCAGGTCGGTTGGAGGAGCTTTCACCAGGCCACAGGTGAACCGGTTGTGACAACCAAGGGGGGCCTGTTCACCACAAAGAACTCGAAAGGATCATTTTTGCCGATTCTCCTCTAGTAGTAAGGTTAGCTCGATTTTCCGATCCACTGCAAAAATTCCAACACTCAGGTAGAGAGAGTGATTGTACCTGAGCTACCTGATTTGCCACAAAAGGTTTCCAAACTTTAGACGAACCTTTCACCCAGTGGAGCCCTATTTTAGAGTCACTCCAAAAAATATTTTTTGAGTGAAGGCTGGAAAGATGTTCTGAATATATTTACCTAGACGAGCACCTACAAGTGCTGCAATCAACTCTAATCTTGCTAAAGTTAAAGTTTTTAAAGGAGCAACTTTACTTTTCGAAATCCCAAAACTAATTTTATTTTTTCCTTCGGTTGTAAAGTATCGGAGGTATGCCACACCCCATAAACCTTAGGGCTTCATGCCACAAAAATATGCAGAGAAACTTCACTAACGTCTTCTGTTGAAAAAAGTTTACGTTCAATTTTACAATTTTCCAGTTCAGCAAGTTCAGAACACCACATTCCCCACTCCTTTTCTAAGTCGTTTGGCAAGTTTTCGTCCCATTTTAGACCTCTTTGCCACATTTCTTGCATGAGAATTTTAACTCTTATTACGAAAGGACTAATTAGTCCGCAAGGATCAAATATTTTAGAAATCATTCTGAGCACATGTCGCTTGGTGATTCCAAATTCCAAGGAATCCCTAACATCCTTTAAATCTAACTTAATTTCATCCTTAATATGATCCCACTTTAATCCCAAGAACCCTTTTCTAAGTCCAAAATCCATATTTTCCTCATACCCGTTTTCACGCCAAAGTTTATTTAGTTCCTCACAGTTTTTAATTTTCTCAATTTGAATCCAGCGACACGTAATATTTCTATAGCCAAAGAGGTTAACTTATAGGCATCCTGAGCAATTTTAGCTCCATCGGACAAGTCATCGATATACAGAGAATTTAACATTTCATAACAATCAGGGTAATCATCTTTAAATTTCCTAATGTGAAATTTCAAAACACAAGCTAGCGCGAACGGAGACGTCGTTAATCCGAATGGTAAACGATTAAGTTGAAGTGTTTACCGAATAATCCGGGTTGTCCGAAAACCACAAAAATTTTAGATACTTTCTATCCTCTTCCGCAATTTCTATCACAAGGAAAGCATTTTCTAGATCTCCGCAAAACGCAACTTGATTTTCCCGAAATTCAAGTATTACATCTAATAAATTTGGATAAAGGTTAACTCCAGATTCAAGTGAATCATTCAAAGAATTTTTATTGTCATTTGCTTTAGAGCTGCAATCATAAACCTTACGAACGCGAGTAGTTTCTTTATTCTCCCTTATTACTGCCCTGTGAGGAATATAATAACCTGAATTTAAATCCTCATTAATACATTTTTCCACAAAATTACATTCCAATTGATCCGATACAATTTCTTTATATTTAAGCTCTAAGATTTTTATCCAATTTATTTTTTAATGAATTAAAGCATCTGCTCGCCACCTCATAATTAGAATCCAATTGGGGGGTGATCCCATATTATCTTTCCACATTAATTTACAAACATAGCGCTCTCCGTTAAATTTTAAAGAATCTTCAAAATTTTTGATTAATTGATTTTCCTTTTCCGACAGATTTTTAGTCTCATTCGGAAATTCATCAATTTCTCAGAACATTCGCAAATCATTTGAAATCGCATTATTCACAATAATCATGTGCTCAGAACAACTACTTTCGTCTTTGTCTGCTCCAGTAATTAGCCAACCGAACGCACTATTCAAAGCTGATAAATGTTTACTAATAGGAATCTTTTCCTGATAAATTAGTTCCCAGCAAACATCTGCCCCTAAAAGAATATCTATATTATTTGAGCTAGCTGAATCATCAGCTAACCGTAAATTCCTTTTCAGCATTAAGTCTTTTATTTTTTCGTCTGGGTATTTAACGGTAGCACCTGTAATAGTTCTAGACACAAATAATTCCTGAGTTTTTCGAAAAGGAGAATTTGTACTTTCGAGTGTTAATTCAACAGCTCGATAAACTTTATCTTTTGGGTTTTTCATTCCGAAAGAATAGACTGACAAAATCTCATTCCGAATCGTTTTTAAATTTAAATCATTCGCAAATTTTCACTTATAAAAGAACGTGAACTTCCACTATCAAACATTAATCTTGATAAGCAAGATTTATTTTCCGATTTAGCTACGACAGTGGAAGTTTGCAAATAAACATTTTTAGAACAGTTCGCATTAAGATTACATTGAGAAACAGAACTTATAACTTCAGAAACAGTAGAGCTGGTCCATTCATTTTCGGTTTCATTAGAATTTAAGCTACGCGAATTATTACAATTTTCCTTGCTACGCTCTACCGAACCATTAGAAGGTTTACCATTTTTCCTACAAACTGATTTATGGTGAAATTTTGAAAAACATATTTCACATGAAATAACTAGTCGGCAGCTTCCGCTGGTATGTCTGGGCTTGAAACACGCTTAGCATCGTCCTTCAGACTTAAGTTTACTAATTTTTTGGTCTACGTCTAATTTCCTACAATTTATAGATTCGTGATTTAATTCGCAAAATATGCATGCATTTTTACTAGTGCAAGTAATGTTGCAGCGGTTGAAAAATTTTTAGGTTTCGAATAATTCTTATGATACGTTTGTCCCGTTTGATAACTTTGATAAGAGGTGCGTTTAGTTTCGCAAACTTTGGAAGAATTCATTACAGTTTCACAAATTTACCTTGATTCGACTTCATTTCTCAAAAAAGTCATAATTTCCAAAATTTCACAATTCGCTCCCTTATTTCGTTTTCGGTGAAATTCCAAAATTAAATCTTGGGATAACAATTTTAAGAGTAGGGGATTTAATAAATGACCATACGATCCTTCGGTTACATTTAGTGCGTGTAAATTTCTTATGTTCACCTCTATCTCATCATACAATTTACGCAATCCTTTTACATAAGATGAATTTCTTACCGGTTCTTAGCGTTTTAAGTTAAGTCATTTGGAGAAATATAAATTAATATTATAATCAGTGCGACCATAACTCTGCTTTAAAAGTTCAAGGCAAGAGTCATAGTTCTTTTCATTTAATTCGAATCCAGGAACCACACTATAGGCGGGGGGAGAAAGCAAGGAGTTTAAATACTGAAATTTTTCAATTTTAGTCAGGGAATCGTTCGACCCTATTGCGCTATCAAAGCAGTTAAGGAATTCCATGAAATTAGAATCACCAGAAAAACGCGGGATTTCTAATTTAGGCAATTTTAATGCCGTAAAATTATGTTCAGTAACATTTGAGGTGTTATGACTTCCATGGGAACTTTGATCGCCATTTTTATTCATTTCTTTAATTTTAGTTTCAAGTTTAGTTTTAGCCGTAATAATTTTTTCATCATACTCTTCCGATTTAGCAATTTCGTTTTGAATTTAACTGGATCCGTGATGAGATCTTCAATTTCTAAATTATGTTCCTTAAGTGTGTTTGCTTTCGTTTCTAACAGCTCATTTATTTCTGTTAGATTTTCAACAGTTTCTTCTACATAATTCAAAGTTTGAATCTTTTTTATCAATTTCGTTATATTAGCTCTAGCTGTGCTCCTTTTTTCAACGCTTTTTGCCAATTTATTAATTTTCAAATATTATAAAAGACCTTACCTTTAATTAAGGTATCCGAAATAATTAAATAACAGCTTTAATAAATCCGACAAAAATTCTTTTTATTTCCTTTCAGCATCAACGCTGCATCCGATGAGCCATTTTTTTTCAGCGCAGGTTGTGTCCATTCGAATCAAAATATATTAGTTCCAGTTCATAGCCGTATGCACCATTTTGCATCCGTGGATCAGTGAAGAAGGTGCATTAATAAAACATCTATCTTCTAAAATTTACAGTTATTTATTTTACATATATACATTTGTATTCAAACAATTATTAAAGATGAGAGTTTACATAGCTCATCCTTTACGTTGCCTGCCACGAGAGTAAGTAAGTGACGTCAGACAAAGCATAGTAAATATTAAACTTACATTGACATATAGTGCCATCTAGGGGAGATAAAATTAACACAAATTTCCAAACAACTTCTCGCTGCCAACATCCAGTCCTTCAATCTTCAGTCATCACAATGGTATTTCCTCGCAACAGCACGGCCATGTTCCTGCACATCAACCTCCAATGAATGTTACTTCCCGAAGTGTAAAACTCAATGATCCGAATTCTTTTCTCCAGTTACCCTCAAGCTCCACAGTACCACAAAAGAACAGTGTTAAAACATCTGACTCCAGCATTACAGATCATCCAACCCCATTGAGAAGATCAACTCGTCAACGAAAACCAGTTGTGAAGCTAAATCTCTAACAATATATATATATATATATATATATATATATATATATATATATATATATATATATATATATATATTTGTGTGTGTGTATTCGATGTAATTTAATCTTTATTTCAATTTCCTTCATTAATTTACAATTTGTATATAGGTAAATATTTAACGTTTTAAATAAGCATCTGAGAATTGTTATGTATTAACTACTGCTACTTCCACTACTACTATTTTCTACTTCCGCTTCTACCCACTTTTTGTTCTGCTTCTGTTCCTGTTGTTGATCTCCTTCAATAAAACATATAGTTGATAATGTCGGTCATTCGTCTCCTCAATGATTCAACAAAATAATTACACCAATATCAAACAAATATTTAACATTGGCTGCAGTCAATGGGAAAAAAGAAATTGCTCCACTTCATGTACTTGTCACAGAATTGAAATTGAGGATTGGTGTGGTGTCAGTGTTCACCTCACATTGCATTTTGAATTTTGAAGTCTTTACAATTTTTTTTTCTTTGGCGCTACTGTTATCTTCTACCATGAGGACTAAAAAGGCTAAGGGCCTGTTCACATAGGAGTCCGTTGCGTAGCGTTAAGGTAAAGATGACGTTGAGACGAAAATAAACCAATCATAAGAGTTAAAAATTTCATTGCTAAACTTTTTAACGCCTATGATTTTCGTCTCAACGTCATCTTTCCCTTAACGCAACGCAACGGACTCCTATGTGAACAGGCCCTTAGACTTACAGTTCAAAGGCTTTGCCAAATGACTACACATACCCATGTCAACCATGGAAATTGAACTCGCAGTTTCTGGTACTGAAAAGTGGTATCCTATCTATCCATTCGGTCCTCACCCGGCTCAGGGTTTACTGCATAGTTTTAGCTTCGTCGCTTTAGTGATGTTTCTAGTTATTCATAAAGACTCCCATGACATTATAAACTATATCATTGAACGATCTTTATTTCGATTAATTTCAGAAAGAAAAATAACCCAATGTACTTAATTTTACCCAATGTACTTAATTTTATATAAATGATGTAAGCCCACCAGATGTATTGTCTCCAAGCCTCTTTTAACCCAAAATTCTGTACGTGCTCAGCCCTCTTGGTAAATAACCCTTCGCACGTTTTCTTCTAATTCAATAAAAATGTTAAAGCTATATATATATATTTTATTAAACTAAAATAAAATGATTGATGTTTGTAGGATAAGTTAGGAAATAGAAAAAAAAATCGCATGAAGAGTGTCAGAAAAGATTAATTGGAAAGTTAGGAAAAAACAATAACTGAGTCAAGCAAAGATTTGGTGTAGATAGTTTGTTCAGATTTCTTAAATTTATATCATTCTGCAAGAACAGCCTGATGCTAATCTTCTCTCGGGTCTTGTCAAACTTCCGCATCCGTTTAAGGAATATGCGGAGGTTAGAGGGTATAAAGAAAGATAAGTAATCACGAAGTTGTTTTACACATCATTGTTACCATATACAATAATTCAGTCGCTAGTTTTTATTAATCCTTTTTTAAAAGTAGATATTGCCTAAATTTTAATATATCGAACGAGTAATTTTCGAATTTTCTGACATCAAATTTGAAAGGTTATACGAAGTAGTATCATTCTGTAGTGTGAATCCAAGTTACCAGAGCGTTCGTCAATTTACAGTTTTAATATGTATTTGTATTGAATGGAGTAAGGTAGAAAACTACAAGCTATTCTGTTGTTTGTCCTTGTTGTCTCCCTTCTAAAGGCTTATATAGTGTAGATTCCAGAAAATAAAGCGGTATAATTTCGAACTCATAACACACAGCCAATATCATATAATCTTTTGGGGGGTTTTCTAAGTCGAATATAATGATATTCCTTTTTCTCTTTTTATTATGAATACAACATAATAAAATGTAAAAGTCCAGAATTTCTTTTTTGTATAAAGATGCCTAAGAAATAAACTTTTAAATGCTCAAATGAGATTTTACGAGTATAACGCAATAACTTTAGAGAGTATACGAAAAAAATCAATATTCAAATTTTTTAGAAATCACTTAACAGCGGTCATATCAAGATATTCGTCTGTTATTCTGTTATTTTAAGTTGATCAAGCGAATATTTAAAAAAAAAATCTACTGTGGTGGCGCAGATGACTCCCACAGTTAAATAATAGTTGACAACCATGCATTTGTCCTACTGCACAGGACCATTCCCATAGCTGAGGCGACTGCCTCGGGCGCTGAAATGAAATAGGGACCAAAACGAAAAAGGAAAAATACGAAATTTTTACGGTATCTTATATAATAAATTATAAAGATGCAATCAAGCAATTTGCTGCATTAAAGGCTCTAATAATGATTTAGTAATTATTTTTATTACATAACTTGTATTCAAATTTATTTACTTTTTCTGCTATTTTTTAGGTTCAGTAATTTTTATTTGTTTTTTAATAGATAACTTTAAAAAAAAATAATACATATTTTCCTCAAAATGTCCGTCATTCTATTAAGTAGAATATTGCTAATAATAATACTTTCATTACTAAGAGTCTCTCCAAAATTTTAAGAAGGCGGCGTTTTTAAAACTTGCCTCATGGGCCATTATGGATCGGCCCGGCCCTGCTACTGCACTTGCATTTATTTTTATATGCTCTGTGTACTGTAGTAGAGATTTATTTATGCAGTTCACATACGGATGTAAAAGATAACTATCTCAAGTTACGGATTACTTATGTCATTTCATAAATTCTAAATTAACGTCCTCTTCCATATTGGTCTGTGATGACCAGTATCGACAAATCCATGGATAAAACTTTACATTCTGGTAATCATAATATTATAACGCAGCCACACTGTTTCCACCACTTTGACAGAACAAAATTTTAATTCACATTTTAAGTACGATTCATGTTCATTAAGTAATTTTTGAGGAGAGTCTCGCCTTATTTTGTTCTAGGTTACACGTTTCGAAGCACTGATTTCGAAGCTTTATCAATTTTTCGAAAGTCGCGATTCAATCCTTTTTATTAATTGATATTTTTCTTGAACTTCTATTTTTTAATTATCAAGCTTTTCTACTGCATGCGAACAGAATATAAATTACATTGTTTACCTTTTCTTGAAAACCATGAATCTAGATGGAATCACAATTTTTTTTAGCGTAATTGTATCACTCTAACCCCGATTGCGAGTGATGTGATAATAGCTATGCAAACATGTAAATTCTCTTTTATAGATCTATATGTAAAGAATTTTATTCAAAGCACCTTTTTTAAAAATCAAATCATAAGAAAACTTTCGTGGAATTTATTTTTCAAAAATTATTAGCTTATAATATATCTGGGAACATTTTGAACTGGTACTGGGTTCTAAAGACTTTGGTGGTGTAGATCCCGTTAAGTCATGATAATTGAGCCACATTCATCCAAAAAGGATATCTTGTATTTGATTACCATCAGGTTCTGCCTCTGGAATTGTCTTGAAATTGTTTTCCTCCATGATATTGTTCTTAACACCGTTATCCATCTCAGCCGAATGTAGAAAATTTGACATGCTTCTGGTGATCACTTGGAAATTTTCAGTAGGTATAAAGAGGAATCGGGCATCTTCAAATTGCTCTATCAGGTCCTAGGAAAAAAAAGTAATTAACAATTTTCTAAAAATTTTGAATACGTTGTTTGTACAGGCAAAGTTAAAAAAAATAATATTGAAAAGTTCAAAAAACGACATATCGTGTTTCAAAATCTAATTATTTATTACACTTTAATGATCATACTGATAGAATTTTTTAGGAGTAAAAGATTTTTACAATTAAATTAGCATAATCTCCATATTAGCCTAAGCGTTTTAATCTGTTAAAGCTAAAACTACGCTGGCACATTTAAGTCAGTGTGCCAAACTGCTCTTGGATAACTGCAGTGTAAAAACCCAAGATCTTACCTTTGTCCATTCAACAACTTCAGATTGAAGTAAACATGGAGTATTATATCGATAAATGAGAGAAGAAATCTACATTACGAATGATCGAACATCCTAACCGTAGCTGAATCAGAGGTTCCGCGAGTTCACTCTTTTTGAATTAAGGGATACTGTCGTTCTTGACAGTGTTCCAATCAGTCATCACTAGGCGGTAGAACTATTTATATATTCTAACCACCAAAATTGGATTGTCCCTCCACTACATGATTGATATCCCACAAAACATCCCGGTCTGTCTGGAACTATGCTGGAAAGACTCAGTCGTGGATATACAATTCTTATGACTTTAAATGGGGGGGGGAGGAATTTGTCACCTTGCCATTTCTCTAGCCGCTTCACCCTCATACATTCTTTAATAAACAGGGTTCTCTTCCGACCAACTTTCAGGCGTACAAGATTTGATCGCCGAGCGACTTTCACAGAATGATCTTTTGGACTTTGTCAAGGTTGATACTGGTCCAAAGGGTTTTGAAGGAATAATAACGACAACTATATATATATATATATATATATATATATATATATATATATATATATATATATATATATATATATGTAACTGTAATTACTGTAATTACTGGTGTTAAACCAAAAGTTATCAAGAAAATCTCGGGGTAAAGTTTAGAACATATTTAATTACTCTAGAAATCACAGTTACAAGGGACGGATTACATTACACATTACAAAACAATTGAAAAACATTTAGAGAAAAACAGTAAGTTGACTTAAAATAGTCGAAAATTGGACATCAGACCGACAGGTCTTTACGCTACGAAATCCTGGCTTTCTCTGGATAAAAGAAAAACAGTACAATTGAAGTTGCACGGGAAGTCTATCCGTATGGTGGCGACATCTACATTTTAGGCTTGGAAGTATTATAACGTGTGTTACAGACTCCCCCTCTGGTTTTGATGCCGTCCCGGCAAGGAACCAGGAGGTAATTTTTTGGGGCGTCCTCATATCCTTAGAGGAGCCACATGTCCAGTGTCTCTTTCTACTGCAGGATCACGATAGTCCTTTATGGCAGAAACATGATAAGTTCCAAGGATTTGGTCTGGGTTGGCCGGGTCGGCAATCTCATATGTTGTTGGTGATCTCAAGGTTGAGAATGAGGTAAGGACCTTCTCTCTTTGGCATGAATTTCTTGTTTCTGTTGTTCGACTTATGGGATGAATGGTCACCCAAACTTTGTCGCCAGGTTTGAAGTATTTTTGTCTTCTTCGTCGATCGAAGTTTCCCTTATGACGATCCTGTTTCTGTTCAACTCTATCTTTGACATCTAACAGTGAGTTGGCAAACCTCTTGAGATATGGGGTGATTTCTGGTACGAAGTTATCATTGTCGACACTTGTCGAATATCATGCCTGATATCGTCTGCTGTTCTCAACTGTCTTCCAAATTGTAAGTAGGCAGCGGTGTGACCGGTGGTGTCGCACACTGAGGTATTCATTGCGAAACGAATTAGAGATAACTTGTCTTCCCAAGCCGCATGTTCTTTCCCCACCAGAATTGCCAGTCGAGGCTTCAAGTCACGATTTTTACGTTCCGACGGGTTGGATTGCGGGTGGTAGACGGGGATGAGGTCTTGTGTAATCTCTAGCAAGTCACAAGTCAATTGCATGACAGCACTTACGAACTGTGGCCCTTATTAGTCTTCGTGTGTCACTTATTAGTCTTCCTGAAAGGCCATATCGTAGGAATACTTCTTCGATGAGTATTTTGGCACAGTTTGCCGCAGTGGCTTCATCAAGAGCAAATAGTGCTACCAATTTAGTGCTTGTATCAACAATAAAGATCCATTTCTTGCCAGTGGAGGTTTCCGGAAGAGGGCCAAAAAGATCAATGGCCAGTTTCAAACCTTTGTGCATAAGCGGGTGTTTTCAAGAGTCCTGCTGGTTTTTGGGTTGTTGCCTTATAACGATTGCATTCAGGACAAGTCTTGATGTACTCTGAGATGAACTTTTTCATACCTCGAAAGTAGTATCTGGATGCAATCTTCTTGTATGTGTTCTCTACGCCATAATGACCAGCTGTCGAGGCATCGTGGTACTCTTGAAGGATTCTTTATCGCTCCTGTATAGGAACTACGAGTTGAGCTTCTTCTTCATTCTCAGGTGAATACCTATATAGGATACCTTGGTTCATTAAGTATCCACGACTGGGGTAGTTAGCAATGTTCTCATACTGGTCCATGCTTTCAAAGCAGTCAATGATTTTCCTCAATTCTTCGACCTCCAGCTGTCCCTTCCGAATATCACTGAACTTCCTGGATGGCATGTCCACAGTGATTGCACACACATCAGAGGTTGTGCCTTCAGCGTACAACGGTCTTGACAGCATGCCAGCTACTGGGGGGGATCACCTGTATCGATACGGTGTTCAATAAACGGCGTCGGTTCTCTCCCTGGTTGGAAACATGTTTCATTTTTGTCCAGGAGTGTGTTAAGTTTTCTTGTCTGTTCTGGAGATAGGTGTTTACCCTCATCTTCTCGAAGTTCGAATGCGCTGATGGTTATCTTCTACGGTCTTCTTGAAGAACTTGTACTGTTTTTGAGGATTTTCGGAAAAATGCCATTTTCCGTCTTGGACATCAAGGACAATCCCAGCTGCATTGAGAAAGTCCATTCCTAACAGAGTCTTCCTTTTGCTTCAGGCAATACTAGAAATTTTGTTTGGATAACTTTGCCTTCAATGTACAGGTTGACGACAGTACTCAGAGCAGTAATGGTCTGTCGAATTACATCAGCCATCATAAATGAAATTCTCTTGTTCACAAAGGTGACGTTGTTCTCTTGTAGGAATTTAAACAGCTTTTCACCTGCGATGGTATGGGAAGCAACCGTATCAACACAGACAGCAATCTTTTCTCCAGAAATTTTGAGGACAATCAAACTTGAGGGATACGAGTTTGAATCCAAGTTGAATAACGTACTGCAGTTTACTGATGTTTCCACTTCATTAGCCCTCGTGCAGGAAGGACACTTTGACTTGATGATTCCAGGAGTCCCGCATCCGTAACACTGGATGGGTTTTTCTTCCTTCAGTTCTGAAACTTGGGAATCTAGGTTCTGTTCTAGAAGGTTCTGGTGGGTGGTCATCATGGAATCTTCCAACGGGTTGACTTTTCTTTACTGGAAAGGGTTTCCTGAATTCTTCTTTCTTCTTGAAAGTCTGATTTGGATTGCTTTTCATCCCAGGCCGTAGGCTATCGTAGGCGTCCAGTTTCTCGGCCAATTCCAAAGGATCGTTCAAATCCCCCCAAATATCCAAGAAGTGTTCCTTGATATTTGCTGGAGTTTTTCTTTTTATCTGATCAGCGATCATTAGGCTTTTAAGCTGATCAAAAGTGGTAATCTTCAATTGTTTGATCCAACCTTCGAGATAAGAATTCAATTCGAAACAGAAGTCTCGCCACGTCGAATCCGGGTTTTTCTTCTGTTGGGAAAAATACTGCCTAAACCTGTCTCCTGTAATTCTAAATCTTTTGAGAAGCATTTCTTTTACCTTTACATAATTTTGAGCATTATCTTCATCCTCTCTTACGATGAGTTGAGCTATATCAGGTGGCAATGGGCCAATCAGGTATGCTGTCCAAGTATTTTCAAGGATGTTCATGAACTTCACTTGACGTTGAAAAGTAGTCAGGTATAGACCAATTTCGTCTTCCTTAGAGTTGAACTTCGGAATAATTCTATTCAATTCAAACTTCGGGTTTTCTAGCTGTTGGCTTACAACAGGGGTTCATGACAGTTTCTCCATTTCAAGTTGCATTCTCAATTTTTCCAATTCGATTTCCCTTTCTCGTTGCTGGGCCACTTCCACAGCTTTCTGTTCTTTTATACGTTCTTCCATAATGAAGCTGAGCATCTCCTTGACTAATTCCTCATCATACTTTTCGCTTTCTGTTATGAGATCCATTAGGTCGTTTATTTTGAGATTGTCCGACGGAGCCAGACCCAATTCTGTGGCTAAAATCCTCACATCCTCTTTTCTGGATCTTCCCAAAAATGCCATTTTTCGTGTGTTTAGTCTATTTCACTTAATTTTATAAAGTTCAAAAAGCAATTTGCAAATGGGAGGGAGAAACAAAAAATCCTTGAATTTACATTAATTTGATGAACTCAATAGCACTTCAACTGATATTCAAATATGTTTAAATATAAAATGCACAAACAAAAAATTCTTCTTTAAATAACACTGTTAAAGTTAAAAGCACCGATAAATGATATTAGAATATGTTTAATTAGAAATACCATTCATAAATTATTTCATTCACTTTGAAGTTATAAATATTGTAAACTTGTTTACACTTAGTAGAAATAATTAAAATTATTTTCAATCAGAAACTATGTGTACATTTAACAGCACCATTTAAATTAAGTTTGAATAATGTTACGATTTGATCAATCACTGTTAAAATTTCCAAATGACACATTCAAAAGTAGGTAACTTAAAAAGAACGAATATACTGACAATAAAACAAGTAATCTATCCTCAGCTTAAATTCTACTTTACCTTTTCCATAAAGCACAAAACATACATATAAATCAAAAATAAAAAGTAAAACATTCAAGTTTCGCTTTTAACCGCCATTTTAGAATAGTTTGAAAATGAAAGCATTTTCAATAGGAGAAAAAGAAATGAATATCAACTAAAATTCAACTATACTGCAATACTGTAACATACAAGACTAGTAATAATTAATTATGTCAAATTGTTACTTTACAATTCCAGATGGAATACTAACACCATTTAATTTATATGATGATTTGAAACCAGAAGTAAACAAATGAGAAAAATCATTACAATTTTATGCAAAATAGAAGATCATGATTTACGTAGAATAAACAACAATTATCTCTAATCACATTCGCAGGATGCGAAATTTTCTTCTTGTTGTCGGGGTGACAACCACTTCAGGAACCCAAGCATGTGAAAAAAAAAGGGAGAGAGAGCCGGGATATCTTACTTCGGGCCAAACGTTGGGGAGCCAATTTGTAACTGTCATTACTGTAATTACTGGTGTTAAACCAAAAGTTATCAAGAAAATCTCGGGGTAAAGTTTAGAACATTTAATTACTCTAGAAATCACAGTTACAAGGGACGGATTACATTACACATTACAAAACAATTGAAAAACATTTAGAGAAAAACAGTAAGTCGACTTAAAATAGCCCAAAATTGGACATCAGAGCGACAGGTCTTTACGCTACGAAATCCTAGCTTTCTCTGGCTAAAAGAAAAACAGTACAACAGGAGTTGCACGCAAAGTCTATTCGTATGGTGGAGACATCTACATTTTAGGCTTGGAAGTCTTATAACGTGTTATATATATATATATATATATATATATATATATATATATATATATATATATATATATATATATATATATATATATATATATATATATATATATATATATATCAATCATTAAAATGATATATAATATTTATAAGTGCGTAATACTTAATCAAATGATCCACAAACTATTGAAAGGAAATTCTACCAATGTTTTTTCATCTATGAATAGACACTTTTGCTCTTAGAAATGTGCAAAGTAATTCTCCGTTATGTGCGGAAACTGTAGATTATTTTTTCGGTCAAGAACATTAAAAATTTGATAGTAGTAAATTGCTTAGAATTTACTTTTATCTTTGAAGTTTACTAATTCCAAGATTGCTTTTGTATCACGAGTATACCATCACGAGTTCAAGTATCAAGTCTGAAATGAATATATGTGTAATATATCTGTATGTATGTTATTCACAAACACTAGCATTGACTCTCGCCTGTCAACCTTCTTTATTGCAGTTTATATTCTCTTAACATCTAACAGTGTCAAATATGAGAAATCCGAAACTCCTCTTGATATCTGGGGTTGTTTAAACTACACCTATCCAAGCCATGCGATAACTCACAAGAATTGACCCTTTCTTAAAAATTATAGAGAAGAAAATTATTTTCCTTATAAAAAATTAACTAGATTTCCAAACGACTCCTCTAGCGAAACTATTATCCGGGGAAAAATAGAAATTTTAAAACCCCAAATGGCCTTATCAGGGAGCATTTGGAATAAAAGCAGCTTTTTTGGAACGAAGTTCTTTTACGCGGCTTACAGTAGAGTAAACTGGCAGAAATCGTCACGTAACGAAAAAGCGTTATGCCCTCTCCATAAGACCTTTCTCTCAAGGACTCCGTGGCTGAATGGTTATCGCATTGGACTGCGGAGAGAGAGGACCCCGGCTCAAATTACCGCAGAAGCACTGCGGGCAATTTCAACTTTAATTTAATTTCCTTTGTTCTGTTAATTCTTGAAGTTTCTAGAATATTCTTTAGTTTACTATTCACTCGGGATTTATACTATGTCATTATTGTAATTTATAATGGAAAGTCGAGAAACGGAAACTGCAGCAAGTGTAAATAATGCAAACTTAGAAAAGTAAGTTAATAAAACATGTAACTTAATACAAGTATTTAATGTTTACATTCATTTAATATACATGTGATTCGAGTGTTTACTATTTACATGCATTACAGAGAAATAATAGTGAAATCATATGCTCAGCGTCAAAAAGAGTATAAAAAGAGGAAAAAATCCAAAATCAACTTCAGAGTGCGTAAAAAAAATACCCCAAAACAAACGCTCAATGTCAACAACAATTCCGGTAGAATCAAAAAGAAAAAGTACAGCAAAATGAAACATTGAATCTTGCTAGCTATGATATATATATCTTTCGCATGAGAATAAGAAACAATTTTATTTTATATTTTTCTATTTTTTTTGTTTGTTATTGTTTTAATTCACACGGGATTTATATTGTGTCATTATTGCAATTAAATAATGGAAAGTCGAGAAGCAGAAATTGCAGTTGTGTGTGTGTGTGTTCGTGCGAGTATCGAGATTCGAGCAGAAAGCATTGTGCGCGGTCAGCTGTATAACCTCAATTATAAACACGTGTAAATATTATTTAAACTAATTTTTTTGTTTGTTATTGTTTTATTTCTACTGGATTTATATTGTGTCATTAATTTGTTTTTCTTGGTGATTAAATAATAAAATTAATCCGATTAAAAATTATGCTAGGTAACATGTAAATCAAAATAATTAATTTATATATTAAAATTTTTAATCTTAATAAAATAGAGAGAGAGAGAGTTGGTTGGTTGAATAAAAGAGGGCTGAGCTTTTTGGCATGACAAAAATACACTAATATAATCAATAGAAATCTACATATTAAATCACGTTTAGAGTTGAAAAAATAACGTAAGGAACTCCGTTCCTGACGGGGGTCCCCCGACCGCACAATTTTTTATTATTTTCTTTATTTTCTCCCCAAACCTATTAGACATTATAGAAATAAACGGGCATTGACAACTTAACATGCATATTAATAAAAAATATATGAATCCAGTGCAAATTCCTGCTCTCAACAACAACAACAAAAAAAACCAATAACCCCCCTACCCCCACCCCCCAAAAAACAACAACAACAACCCCCTCCCCAAAAAACCACTACCTTTTGAAATCTAGACCTAATTTTACGCAGTTTGTTTCCTGTTGGTTAACGAAAAAGGGCTGAGGCTGGAGTGTTTAGCGATTCTTCTCCTTCTGCGTACTTGTGGAACGTCGTTAGACTCACTATGATGGGGAAGTGGAGGCTATTTTTGTTTACCTTCAACAACTTCATATTCGAAGGAATTCGATTGAAAAAGCGGTGATTCTTCTTGACTCAAAATTTGCGCTTCTATCTTTGACTGATTACAAATCAAGGGGATAAATCACGCCCTCGAGACAGCAGAAGATTGATGAATCTTTTGGCTGATCGGGTGGTGTTGTACTCAATCCCTGCTCATTGTGGGATATGTGGGAACGAAAGACCGATTTCTTGGCTAAAAAAGGTACACCAATGCTCCAAAAGCCTACTTGAGACAACAATCTTTTCATTCGACAACCAATTCTAAGCACTTAAAAAATAAAATAAAAAAATAAAATAAAAAAAAAATAAAAAAAATAAATAAATAAATAAATAAATAAATAAATTCTCAAAGTAGCAGCGGAAAAGCTCAGGCGTTCGCTTATTGACAGGAAGATCCTCATTCTGGACTCTCCTAGATCCTTCCCTGTAACGGTTACTTTAAGACTTTTAACTGGTCTTGCCATTTTGTCTTTTCTATCTTTATCGTTTAAATTTGATTGTTTCGCTATTGTGTGTTTTATATGACTCTGGACAAGTTTTGGATTTTGATCATTTCGTCGCGTGCAGTGTACTTAAAAACTGCGGTGGGCTTATACAGAAATATTGGATAGTTCGAGAGCCAATGACGTAATAGTCAAAGCTTTGTATTTGCTTATAACAATGTTATTGATAAACTCAAAAAACTCATAGTTTGTTTTTTAATTTTGACAGATTTTCCCCCGCGATATTTGACAAACTCGTGAGAATGACAAATGTCAATTCTGAAGAATTGACATTTGTCATCTTGTCAGAACCACGAGCGTCAGAAATGTCAGAAACGCCAGAACTATTCATTATGCTGGATTTTTAAGTGGGATAATTTTATCCTGAGTTGGAAATACGGTGGCATATCCAATATTAGAGTTGAGTTGTTGTTGTTGTTTCTAATGCCCCCTGGATGGAGGTTCCATTCACCAGGTCCTAATAGGCTATTGGGCTGAAAGGGGCGGCTTCTTAAAGTTGAGTACGCTGATGTAACATGCACTCGAAATATTGTTCCATTTTGTAAGATTTATCTCATAGATTGTAGGTATCATCTATAACATGCGCGGGAGTGGATAACAGATAGCCTCCCAAAGAAGCATACCGAGTTATTTTACTTTTGACGAAAGTCTCCAGACTATACAAACGCTGCAATACATCTTTTTGAACAAACATTTAGGTTATTAAATACACTGGTGTAAGAAATTAAGAGAATTTGCAGACTTGGTCGATTATCTCTAGAACTACTGAACCTATTTTAATGAAATTTGATATGTACATACATTGATACAATACAAAACAAATAATCATTCCATAATTGTAATACACACGCATGATCGTGCGTAAAACTCGTTGGAGTCGGAAGGTATGAAACAGCGGTTGCAGAATAAACAAAAAAAATAGGTTAATAGATGGGTTAATAGGGGGTATGGTCCCCTCTTACATATATACAGGTCTCGCACCGTGATTTCATACTTGAAATAAGGCAGTTTATCATTTCCTGTGGCAGTTTGTCCCACTCGTTCAGCAACGCTGTTTTCATTCCCTGGATGGTTCTCGGAGTGAGGTTGCGAGTTGCAATTGCCCTCCCCAGAGCGTCCCAGACATGCTCTATAGGGCCTGTTTCTCTACTGGTTCCGCCTACACACACGTGTACGCTTACTTATTTGACGTACAAGATTTGCATTTTTGTCTAGAAGCAGTGGTTTTACATTCAGTTCAGTTCTTTTCATGAAATTCGATAAAATATGCAAATTCTCTTAATTTATTTCACCAGTGTACTTCCTAACTTAAGGATTGTTTTCTAATAAAACTCACAGTTTGAACGGAGTCTCGGGATTGAGACTAATTATTATGAAAAAAATAATTGATGACTAATTAATATTAGAGATAATGATTCACCATAAAGACAAATGGTTTCTTACCTGTCTTCGGAGAAATAATGTCTGATTTCTAGTCATTATCGTTCTTGGTAATATAGTTTCAATTTCTAACGATGATCGCTTCTTTGATTTTACCATTGTATTACACTGTAAAAGAATTTCAATGCGGTAAATTGTAAGAATTTAGATGTCCAAGCTTGAGCATAATACAAGAAAAGCAAACTGCAAAATATCAAGGATATTCACTGTGCACACAGAACACTCTATCAATTATATAATCAAAAGAGCGTTTAAATGGTGCGAAAAATCTACCACATAAGTATAAAATAATTGATGTGAATCTGCAATGTTTTCCTAAGACGTTTTTGTGTAATGGTTTCTCTTTACATTATTATAATGATTGATTTTCTCATTAATCTTTCGTTATACTCGTATCTTTTCTATGCACAAAAATGAACGGATTGAAAGAGGAGTAATTTCCCTCACCATATGTGGTTCGAAGGCCACTCCCTAGGCACTACCTGTTAATTTTCTAGTTAATCCTTCATTACTTCTTTAATGTGTAATAAAAGAAGAACAGATATAAAGGAGATTAATCCGCAAACGTGGAATCCCCCCCCCCCCTCAATAGTATAATAAAAAGAGGTAATATACAGAGAGGTTAACATATGTTTAAGCTGCAACTCTTGTTTCAGTTTTCCTTAGATCGAGATTGAAGCAAAAAAAATTAGTTTTTTATATTGTAGAATACTTGCAAGCAATGTCTATATGATCTATATATTAAAATACGTATATGATCATACTTATAATATGCTTAGAGTTATAAACCTCTTTTTTTCTTTTGGAAAACGAGTATCTTTGCTTAGATATCCATTTTTCTAAAATCTTACCTCGATGTTTTATAAACTCAGTTTCAATGGTATAGTGATTTTTATTATCTTGATGTTATTGTAGGTATATAGAGAAATATTATCTGTAATTCTTTTCATATGAATTTTTAAGTTTTCTTGTAAATAACATGTAAATTAAGGGAGTTAAAAACTCTCTAAAAAGCTTTAGGTTTGTTGCAATATGGGACTTCTCGGCATAAACTCTTGATTCTGTCCCACCGATGTCTAGCGCATCATTCCAGTATGGATATATATATATATATATATATATATATATATATATATATATATGTGTGTGTGTGTGTGTGTCGGACTTGTTCTTCACGCCCATATTTTAAACCATTGTAGTCCGAACTAGTTGATCAAGTTACTCCGTAAAACAGCAGTCGACTCCCGAAAATCCTCCATCTTTTTCTACCAGCAGTCAGATGTGGCGAGTGGCAACAAACACCAAACCAATTAATATCCAAAATATATTTATTAAATCAAATTCAGGTGCTCAGCTCCAATAATTAATATTAATTTAGTCCCATCCCTATCCAGAGCATGCCCACCAAGCGGCACGTTTTCCCTAGTCGGTCATCCCATTGTCTCTGCCGTTTTCAACCCTTTGTGTCCAGCTTCTAGAAATACTGCGCATGCACACAAGAGCTCTAACGTTTGCACCGAAAGTGAGGCTGGGGTGGAGTTAAGCTGTTAATCAAATCCAACCCTATTATCTATTTTCCCCGCAATGTTTCTTTTCCGATACTTCGTAAATTAATAGAATTTAATTGATAATTCCCATTTTCTCTAGCAAGCCCCCTTTTAAAGTTTCATATGGTTAGCCCCCCCCATAATAATTCCTTATATATATACAGTGGAATCTCGATCTATCGTTTTTCAAGGGACCGACTGAATTGAACGATAAATGCGGGAAAACGATAGATGCGGGAACACAGTAAAGCAATATGGCAGTCGGGACTGGGTGAAATAAACGACACATACGGGAAAACGATTATTCGGAGAACAATCGATCGAGATTCCACTGTGTATATATATATATATATATATATATATATATATATATATATATATATGCCGTGTGTTTCAAAAGTTCGGTGCGAAAGAAAAACGCTATAAAACAAGATCTATGGGTCGGAGAGACAGGCAGTTTTCAGATTAATATTCACCGTGCTCGGGATTTTATATAATCTGAATTCAATTTATATCATATTAAATTATTTAATTAAAAGCCATGCTTTAAATTTTCTATATTTACACATTTTTTAGGTTTTTATTTATATTTTTATACGTTAAAATACATGATATGGTATTGTTAAATAAGTTGTCTGAACAGTTTTATAATAAAATCTCCATCAGAAAAAGGCTATACTTCCATTGCTTCTATTTGCTTATACCTATCGGCGTGAGACTGGGTTTTCAAAATTATAAGTTGTAAAAATCGAACAACGATCAAGACTTTAACTCGGTAGATGATACGAGAGTAGCACTCTCAAGCCGCATGTACACACAAGCGAATCAGCTCCCTCCCGTCCCCTCACGAGACATTAGTCACGCTCCAGGAGCGTGACTAATCGATTCGACCGACCTTTTCCCCTTTCCCGCTGATCGCAACTTCCCGACATCATTACCCCTTTGACCTTTGAACCCCTCTCCGTCATCTGCTTACGAAAAGCGAGATTCGGGGACCCCCACCCCCCAACGTGGGGAGAAGGTCCCTCGTCCCTTTGATCATTCGTCAGAAAACCGCCCTTCTAAGCGAGCACCTGAGCGGCGAGGCGAAGACCCATAAATCCCTGTTCCCCCCTACACTTCGCTCCCCTTTCGAGAATGTGTGTTCGCGGTTTCACATATTTCATATCTGAGGTCCAGGCTCAGGCTTCTCATTCATTTTTTAAAATTTTAGTTTTATATAAATAGAGGAAGTTTATAATTTTTAATGTTTTAATACTTCGGTTATAATTTTGAAATCATGCTCTTTTATAATTCTAATTTTTGTTAATTTTTATCTAATTGAAGTACTTATTAATATATCAAAATAAAGTTTTAGTCACGTCAGATTTGCCTAAAGTAAGTGCAGAAGGTAAACAAGATATATTTTTTCTGTTATTCTGCAAAGTAGGTATAAACCGAAAATCTACAGTTACTGATTTTTAAAATAGTTTCTCGAAATTTGCTTATTTCTTTTTTCTATTTTCTGGTAACATTTTTCTAGTTAAAAAAAATAAAAAATTGCTAGTATAAAACTTTTTTTCGTTGGGTGGGGGCTCTATTTGAAGAAAGTGGGTCATGGACGAAAAATGCTTGCGCACCATTCCTTCGGAGTTTGACGTTGTCCTACGTCAAAAACTTAAACACCCTAAGCAGAGCACCACTCGCATAATTCACCAATCGCACTTTTTGCATAAACGAAGGCACCACTTTTAAAATGTAATTGTCAAAACTGATGCCATAAATAATCCGGCAGAGAATTTGTGGCTCTTTCCTCAAAATCATTTACCATAATCATTTAACAATAATTCTTTAAATCCTCGGGTTAGATTAATCAACATGAAATTGCTATAAAATAAAAAAATGGTTACGGATGTCAATTAATACCTGAGTTAAAAACAGAGAAAATTCCATAAGGATGGCAAATGCCAATTTGGAGAGTTTTTCTACGGCTGTTTTGTTTTGCATCGTACTTACCTTTTGTTTTTAAGTCAACCTAACTGACAATCAAGTGATGTTCTATACCAGGGGTCCCCAACCCTATGCCCGTGGGCACCATGGCGCCCGCCGATCGTTTTACCTGTGCCCGCCGCTGTGCGACCATGATAAAAATATTTCAGTTTTCAATAAAATGCTATGTAAAAGTTTTCTCATTTTTAATAGATTTTGTATGCATTATTTAGTAATCATTTATTTTACACAAGCATATTAACAATAATTTTTATATGTTAAATTATATTTTGAGAATTAAATGTTTTTTTGTATATTATGTGTATGTATAATTAACTATGTCCAACTATAAATTCCCCTTGGAAAAATAAACGGTGCCCGCCGTCCGACCGGTATTCTTGAATGTGCTCTTAGGTACAAAAAGGTTGGGGACCCCTGTTCTATGCGGTTTCATCTATTTATTGTGTGAATAGAATCACGTAAAGTAGTTAGTGCTCTTTTTACTGCATTTTGTTTTCATTTTATTCTGTTTTTAGTGTCTTCGGCAAGAAAAATGACACCATCTTGAATTTCCCGATGTTCCAAATAATTTAAATGATTATTACATAAGTTTTTTTGAATATCACCAAGAAATACTTGTTTTAATTTTAAATTTAAATTTTTAAGCATATATTAATTTGTCGTATCTATTTAAAAGTTTTTTCTCTTTAACTTATGTGTAACACATTTATCATTCAGATTAAAATTAAGCATCTTAGTCCTCGATTTATCTAATTTTTAGTTCACGCAATTTCGGCTAATTTACCCGCAGTATGTATCAAACTTTATATCTTATTTACTTAAAAACTGATCTAACTAATCATGTCGGAAACCAGCCAAGCAACCATATTTTCCCCTTACGCCTACTATTTGGCTTTACTTATTGTCCACTGTCCCAGACCTAAACATAACCAACTTAACAATTTTGAATAACCCAAGAAGAATCTAATTGACTATTTGCATACCGAAACAGAATACACTCACCAATGAATTTAGAAACATAGTATTCCTAATGCTTAAATGTGCATTAAATATTATTTCAAAGATTAGAATATAGTTATAGGGTAAATGTAAAGAAGTGGGTACTCCTTGGCGTGATTTGGCAAAATTTTCAAAATTCGCCAAAATTACACTAAAAGATGGCGATACGGCAACATAGAGGATAGCAAAAAAATTTCAGGTAGTCTCTTCTAACGAAACTACCGCGGGTTATTAACGCAGGATTACTTATAGTTGCTTACCCTTTTTTTTACAATAAAATTCCTACATACGAAGAGAAGGATGAGTGATAATCCTATGCAGAATAGGTCGATGATAAGAAAAATAAGTTACATATGTCTTCTCTGCCACTCTTGATTTATAACTCGCGACGACGGTTTTAGCGTCATAAATTTTGCTATCCGGAAGACCGTTATGGAGGAACGTAATTATATGTTAAAAATTACGTGTTACGTATATACAGAATAAACAGCCAATTTTAGGCAGGGCTAAAGTACAAAAGTGGGTACCTCTTGGCGCGGTTTGGCGGAGTTTTCAAATTTCGCCAAAATCACACAAAAAACGACTGTAATGGCACAGCGGACAACAAAAACGTACATATAAAGAATGTACAGTCAGTTTTAGCAATTTAAGAAGGATAAATATTTCAGAATAAATCCTAAATGACATTCTTTTCTCATAATTGATGCTAATGAACAGTATATTTTAATGCAAACAATGACAGAAAACGTTCATAAAAAAAAAACTCATCATTCGAAGGTTCATTTTAGGCTGACAGTAATAAACACTATATCTATGTCACTAAAGATAAATCCGCTCAGTACAAACCTGTTATATGTTCTGCAGTCAATCTTATAAATAGATCAGATAGCCATAACTTCACTGCATTGATCGACCACGTCAAAAGGGGTACCCACTTTACAAGAATCCTTTTCTGTAATGATTTCAACATCTTCCTGTTTATGAACTTCTCTGTAATAACTGTTCGTCTTTTAGTGGGATTTTGGTGAATTTTCAAAACTTCGTCAAACCGCGCCAAGTGGTACCCATTTCTTTACTTTATCCTTAGGCAATTTAAATAGCATAAATATTTCAGAATAAATATAAATGATATTCTTTCCTCATAATTGAAACTAAAGAATCGGATATTGTAATGCAAACAATAAAACGAAAACTAGCACAAATAACAAAAACTTATCACTAAAAGGTTAATTTTCGACTGCGAGCAATAAACTCTTGGCGTCTGTGTGACTGAAGAAATATCTGTTAAATACAAACCTGTTATACCTTTAACCTGTTATACATTACAATAAGATTGACTGCAGAACATATAAGATAACAATAATTTTGACGCATTTATCACCCACATTAAAAGGGGTACCCACTTCTTTACATGAGCCTATGTTTATTTATTGTCCTTTGTCTCAGACCTAAACATAACCAACTTAACAATTTTGAATAACCGAACAAGAATCTAATTGCCTATTTGCATACCGAAACAGAATGCACTAACGAATGAATTTAGAAACGTATTCCTAATGCTTAAATGTGCTTTAAATATTATTCCAAAGATTAGAGAACAGTGATAAGCTATAAAAATAGAAACACCTTTAAGATCTAAATTCATCCAATTTTTAAACTTTACCTTTACTGATTCTGTATATATGTCAGCTCAATTTGTAGAATTTTGCGATTTCGTGTTTTCTTTCTTTTGTCATAAAATTAAAGGAAATGCGGAAGATTGTTTCCTTTTATCGCGAGATGAATTAGAGCGGTAAAACCACGGAGGAATGGAGAAAGTAAAATGCTTGTTATTGGTTTTTGTTTTTCTGTAATGACTCTATGGGCCTATTCACATTGAATCCGTCAGCGTCAGCGTTACTCGTATCGAAATATATTTAACCAATTACAAACCTCCAAACGATTAGCCACAAAACTGTCAAGGTCTGTGATCGGTTTATAATCCATGAAGCTTCACACTCTTATCCTGGGATTCCCAACCTTTATAGAGTATTTAGCTCACTTCTACCCAGACTTGGGTGTATATAATTTGAAGTGGCACTCTAAATGAATTTGATACAAACACTGTTTATACATGAAACAATGTTTATTGAGTTCGTTGCACATATAGAATTTGCTTTTACAGCAATAAGCTTACGTACTACTTGTACGGAATATATAAATACAGCTTTCAAGAACAATATATTTTCAATACTCACAACCCAGCAGAGAGTCAAACCAGCAGTACTGCCACGTAAACTTTGGGCCTACTAAGCACTAGCGCAGGATAACACCTTTTCAACCTTAACCACCTTTTTTTTATCATTAATGACGCTGCATGGTATTTACACTAAGCGCGTATGCCGAAATTAGCATATCTCAAGCCGCTTCTTTAATTCATTCACTCTAAAGTTTGATTCTTGTGAATCGAATCTTGTGTATACCTTACACCTTTAAACGTTTGCGCCACCCTTGGGAATGAAATTAAAAACTTGGGAATGAAATTAATCAGTTATTATTTTATGATTGCAATGATAGTGATGTAAACAGAACCTAGCCTTTGTTTGGCTGTCTGGACCACTACTATACGCGCTGTTGCGGATTTCTCCCTTTGCCCGTGAGAGGGTGCTGTGTGCGAACCGCACGAAATGTATGTTTTCGTAGTCTGTGGCAGGCGAATGGAAGTGTTGGTTGTGGAAGGCTTAGGGTTGCCTAATAATTAACACCCTCAATTTATTAAATCTTGTAGATGTGTAAATAGGTGTGTAAATAAACTTAATTAAATACGTTATGGACTGATTACTGGATCACTGAAGCACCGTTGCAAAATGCGCTCTTAAACTTATTGTTATCGTATTCGCCTTGGCGAGTTCTCAACTTTCCCTTTTTGATCTTCCTACACGTTTTAATCTTTAAAAATTTATGTAAGTAAGTTTCAGGCCTGCGAGACGCGCGCGTGTGTGTGTGTGGGGGGGGGATAAAAAGATTCAGAATCACTGATCTAAAACCTCTGTTATATTCTGAAACAGAAACGTCACGCATCTAAGTTCCTGTATTTTATTTTAAATGGTTATGTCAAACAGTTATCTGTATTGATAGACAATCAAAGAAATTAATATTTAAAAAACAACAACCAAGAAGCAAATAAGCTAAAGAACAAACAAAAGACGTAAAATAGGGCGTGGTACAATGTCCTCCAAGTTCTCTTATTTACCTCTGGAGGTGTGGGGTCAAGTGTTCCGGTCTCGTCACTTGACTCGGTTCAAAATTACGGGAGCGGTCATTTAGCCAAGTTGGACTCCGACCCTTGCGGTGCTATTAAAAACCGGAGCCGCACCTTCATCGCCCATAGCCTTCGGGACTTGACCTGATGTTACATGTCGGTCAAGGGGCATTAGTAACAACAACAACAACAACAACAACAACAACAAATAAAAGAAAAAACTCCTTAGTCCTGAATAAATTAAACTTTTGTTATACTTCGGGAACCGAAATTCCATATCTTCGAAATTTATGCATTTTGACTTAAATATATATTAAGGGAAACGTTTTCCTACTTTTTGTGTTCATACATGATGAAACATTCCAAGAATCCGATACTAACAAATACAAACGTCCTAATTTTGAGGTTGTTAGCTTCTAAAAGAGAAATCTTACTGCATAGCGCATTCCTGGTGGGTTTGAGTCTCATTGTTGGCTAAATGTTTGGAACGGTTCAGAATCGGATTTGCGTAGGTTTGCCCTTGTGTAGTTGGCTGTGGCGCTTTCAACCAACCAACCACTTCATCTTAAATGAAACAATATAAATCAGATGATCTTCTATCCATGATGTCATATAGGCACATAATCCACAGACCCAATTAAAATTTGTCCAAGTTATTAAAATGAAATGATTAATTTAAAGTGATTTTACTCTGGGAAAGATGTAAATTATATGTACGCATATTTATAGTTACATAACAGTATTTCAGGAATACCAGATAATATTATGATTATATGACCTTTTGGAGTAAGTGTATATATTCAATTGAACCATTGCTTTTTATTAGGTTTGACATAACTAATCGTAGAATGTTTCCGTCAAGGGAATATTTCAGCTCAGGCAACGTTTTGTTAACGTCTTAGGATTTTCCCCCAGCCTCTTGAAAACACTGTAACACCTCCTACCGCATTGTGTCCATTAACTTTTAATACTGCCACTAGAATATTATAAACAGAATAAACACTTTGTAAAGAGTCTGTATTTTTAATGCAAGGAGAGAAAGTGATGATTCAGTGGTTGAATCATTCTAGGAATGATATGCTTAATAGAGAGATTGTTTTAATCAGTTAATATTCACTTACCAAACAAATATACCCAAGGAGTCCTTATGAAAAGTCTATAGAAAAGATTAAATTTAAAAATTTCCCATTAATACACTAGCCCAGGGGTTCCAAAGTGTGTAATGCGGCACCTTGGGGTGCCGCGAAGTGCCCATGATCTCCAATCTAATCTACTGTTAAGGACTATTCCGATATAATTCCAAAAGATCTATTACTCCAAAAGACCTCTGTATTGCAGAAGTACATGGTCTGTAGTGGAGAAAAGGTTTCACATAGCATGCTGACAGTTTTCGCAGAGCACCTATCACAACGAACTGACTGGTTCGCAAAGTACTTCGCAGAAGACCAAAACGAGAAGTTTGCATGGATCCAAGATCCATTCTATGTGAAAGCTCCGAAAGAATTCACTTCACAAGAGGAAGAAAATCAAATTGAGCTATCGAGTGACAAAAGCCTGAAAGCGAAATTCGCTTGTTTTGGGTTTGACGGAGTTTTGGATATCTATAAAAATGAGTATCCTATTCTAAGTGCAAAAGATATAAGGGTTCTCATACCCTTTGCAATTTCATACCTGTGCGAAGTTGGGTTTCAGCAGTTGCTGTTATAAAGAGCAAATATCGTTCGAAAATTAATGTCAAAAAAGAAATGAGAGTAGCTGTATCAAGATTTATTCCGCGATTCGAACAAATGTACAGTGAGCAGCAGGCTCATCCGTCACACTAAAACTAAACACATATATAACAAGAGCATCTGGAAGATAATTTTATTATTAATTTTATTAATATATTTTCCTATTAATTACAATTAAAGTACTTGCGTGATTTTTAAACACAAGTCGTATTAATTTATTAATGTTCTTACCACTTATTTCTCTAATTTCTTCTTCCCAGTCGTACAAATATAAAATATATATATTATGCATAATATATATAAGAATAATATACCACAGATAGATATTGTATGACGAGGGTGCCGTAAAAAAATTCTAATTCTCTTAAGGGTGCCCCGACTTGGATAAGTTTGAGAACCCCTGCACTAGCCTTTGGAAGATCAAATCTACAAGATGGACCAAATGAAAGGGAGACTTTTGGTTTTTTACTGTAATAGTTTATTGGTTGGAATATGCAAACATACAAGTAATAGTGATAGTGATACATGAGCCACATATCCGTTACTTATGTCACTTTGTCGGTTCAATCAAGGGTCCCAGCGCTTACTAGATTTTCGATACCCTGAGCAAAGAATATTTGTGGCTATCTACGTAACTAGTCTTGAACGACGTCCCGGATCTCTGCATCCTGAGCAAACCAGTGTCCCTTGAAAGCCTTTTTCAATGGGCAGAAGATGAAGTCACAGGGCGACTTTTCGGGGCTATAAAGGGGGGGGGGAGGGATAGCAGGGGACCTCCCAGTGGAAGCGGCGCAATAAATCTTGTCCATGGTTGTCGATTCCATCGTGATGGCAAAGTGTACTTGAGCAGATCTCGGCATGTTTCGTGCTCACGCGTCCATTCCGAAATTCAGCAAACCATCTCAATACGGTGCACTGTGACAGACACTCATGCCTATACACATCCCTCTTACGACGATAATTTTCGGCTTTACTAACATCTTCTGTCGTCAAAAATTGAATAACAGCTCGTTGGGCCTGTTTGGAAGAATCCAAATTTCGACCGTACGTAATCACCTTGCATTCAAACAGCTCACTGACACTTTCCGGCGATAGCAGCTTTGTTTCGTAACATACAACACCATCTCCTGGCGCATACGCAAAGCTCTGGATATTTAACCACTGCCGCTAGAACAAAAGTCTCACTTTCATTTGGGCCACCCTTATATTTAGGCCACCTATACATTCAAATTCTTCTTCAATCGAAATCATTAAACTATGTTATTCAAAAAGGTTTGTATCATCTACTAGAACTTTCAAAGGTACATGATCGAATCACTGACAAAGAGGGAAATGTAGGAAATGAAAACGCATCTTGCAGTAACACTAGTCTTTCAAAATCTGCCCAAGATCGAGAGGTTCCTTCTTTTTCTTTTGTAGAACTAATAAAATCATCTGTTTGTCTAGGCGGAATTCTGCAGATAAAACGCCAAAGTTAAAAACTAGTTAAATTGGCTCTGATGCCTGAAAATAAACAGCAAACCAGGATATTAAAAGGTTTGATTCAAAATATGTTCCTCTGTTGGTTTATTGCATACCAAAACAATAAATTTGTTTTTCAAGGAATCCACGGGAGATGGGGGATTTTTTTTTTTTTTACATCTTGCACATCCGAAGGAAATTTTTCTCTTTCACATCCAGAAGAATAGCAGACTTCCTTTCTATCCCAAGGATTGGAAAAAGAAGTCTGCTATTGTTTGCGCTCATGTCAATAACATTTCGAAGGTGGCAAAAAGTATAATTTGTTTGCTATATTATACAAAATGTAAATATCTGGAAGGATATTTGCATTCTTTATATAGATTATTTATTCCCTACACCTCATGTAACAACAATTTTTTTCAGCAGTCGAATAAATTCTATTCAGACTGTGGATGTATTTATTGGAGGATTAAGATTACAAATATTGTATTTCAGAAAAAATGTAGTATTTAGTAATATGATCTGATGAAAGTATATTTACCGATAATATTTGAAACATTTGTACGTGAGTAAATAATTTAATAAACAATGTAAAATAATGCAACTTGAATAATAATTTAATGAGATAATTTAATAAGTGTTGTAATTTAATATCTTTTATTAGATTTGTTATCAAATTTAAAAGCTAGATTAGTCTTGGATTCAAAAATAATAACTAAGTAAACTACTACAAATTAAATTAAATGATAAATTTATTTGTTTATTGTTCTACCAATTGCAGTGCGCCTAATAGGGCCTGACTTAGCGACTTCGGCCTTTCCAGGATTCAATCTCTGCCTGTGAATATGTTGCCACTACAAACTAAAATGAGCACCCTTAGGGGCGACATCTGGAGGGCTCATACCCTTCTCCAAACCGCCACCACCCCACGGCCTACAGATTTATTGTGCCGATACCCGACATAGACACGCAGGCATTCAGTAGCACTTGTTGGGATTTGAACAGTGCGCCCTCAGCACCGAACGCCGACGTGGTAACCACTGGGAACCTGTGGTCCCATATTATTTTGTTCCACTAAATACAAATTTTTAATCTTTGATTTAGGTAAAAACACTTCAGAATTCTCACCATAAACTTTAATGTACTGTCTTAAAAAATTAATAGTTATTTGTACTAAATTTTTTAGTCTTTTTTAGCGGGTTCTTCATGATATCCTGCCTGTTTACACTGATCTATCGTTTTTCTATCATCGACAGCCAGCTCTCTGTCTAACCCTTTATATGTCCGTCTGCTTATTTTTTATCCTTCTATCTATATTCTTACCTATGTATGTGCGACACTACATCTGCCTCTTTGAATTAACCGGTCTATGTATGTATGTGTGGGGGAACAGTGGCCCAGTTGGCAAGAGCAGAGGGCTAGAGATCTGAAAGTTACTGGTCCGATACTCGTCGCTGAAAAATCCACTGCCGTGTACACTAATGGCGGTTGATGTACTTAAAAATCTGTCGTGTCTGCAATGTCCTCCAAGTTCTCAAAATTACCTCTGGAGGTGCGGGGTCAAGTGTTCTGGTCTCGTCATTTGACTCGGTTCAAAATTACGGGACTGGTCCTTTGGCCAAGTCGGACCCCGACCCTTGTGGTGCCAGTCAAAACAGGAGCCACACCTTCATCGCCCATAGACTTCGGGACTTGATCTGATGTTGCTGTCGGTCAAGTGTCATAAGCAACAGCAACAACATGTATGTGTGAAGGAATGAAAGAATAACAATAAAAATATACTGGCTGTTAACTGCAATATTTATTGAACTCATATGTAAGCTGATTTGAAGAAGAACTAAGAAAAAGATCCAGAGCACTTTGCTAAACTTCCTAACCACTGTAAAATTCACTACCCTATTCGGGACATTTTTCTTTCCAACGCGGCAGGGTCGAACGTCTTGACAGCATTCGCTTCACCCCACTGCGGCGTTTGTAGGCTACTTTGTTTTGGGAGTAACTTGGGAGTTTTGCTCCCTATGAGGGGACAGCCGACGACTTCGAGAAGATCTAAATCTTAGGCGGCATCGGACTCGAGCCCGCTCTGAGGACCCTCTCGGTGCTAATAACTTTAGATTCGAGATTAGAATACGAGACATCTTAGAAGGACAGGTCCGGTTATCGTAATTCCACCAGCCTACATTAACGATCTTTCAATATAAACTCATAACCTTTTACGGCTGGTAGAGGTAGTTGAATCCTCGGCTTTTAATTGCTCCTCTTAGGTACTGTGACGATCTCCCGATAGAGACCCGGATTGAGGCTTTTAAATGAGAGAATCACCGATTCTAGCGAGCTGAACGGAAGTAGAAAAAAGGATCGAACGAGCGGAGAGAAAGAAAGGGTTATTCCTGCTTCAGTGTGGAAAAAAATATTTTTGATTCTGATGAGTAGCTGCGGTTATAATGTAATGTGTTCCACACCTATTTTTGTGATGTGTTGCCCCTCGTCTCATCAATAGGAAATAAAGTTTTGTTTTTCTTGTTAACTAGATGTGTTATTACGGTACAGCTAAAACTGGTGGCAGCGGGGGAGGGGGGGGGATGAGTTCATTCCACGTGAGGGGTGAGTACCAAAAGGGATTTTGTTATTAGGGGAAATGATGAAATGTAATTATTGTATGATATATAATTTTTTTTGATTTTGGTTACGTTCTTTTGAGTGTGAATTAAAGCATGTTATATGATAAATTAAAAATTGTTATTTCGCTAGTAATTGTTGTAGCACGCCATGTGCTGGTATAATTGAAATTTTGTAGCACGACTCGTGCTGGTACAGTTGATATTTGTAGCACGACACGTGCTGGTACAGTTGATATTTGTAGCACACCACGTGCTGGTATAGCAAAAATTTTGTAGCATGCCATATGCTGATATAGATGAAAATTTGTAGCACGCCATGTTCTGGTGTAACTAAAATTTTTGTAGCACACCACGTGCTTATTTGGTTCAAAGCATCACGCTTTTTTTGTACAATTTTTGTTATATTTTTGGTTTTGTAGCACGCCATGTGCTTATGTAATTGTAAGCAACATTTATTTAAGTGGGAAAACTCCATCAAGGAGATAAATTGCTTTACTTTCGGTTTTGAAAGCATCATTCGGTTTTGAAAGCAGCATGTCATTTTGCACATGATATCACCAAAACAGTTGCCTAGAATATCCTGAAATTTTGTACACGGGCAATATAAACAAGTATCATTAAAATGATCTACTATTATGTCATTCCTGCCATAAAAAAATTAATTACAATAAAATTTATCAAAATTTTTTTTCGAAATTTTAAAATTTAAAAACTTTTTTCTATGAAGAACAAAGAATTTTGATTTCATAGTAGTTCATTTTAAAGATATATTGCACAACATAATTTTAAAACTGCAAAAGTATGTATATTCATAAATATATGGACGCAAGTCTGGGCGCATTGCCATAACAATGAAAAAAACAATGGTTGAAATTAAAAAAAAATTAAAATATTTATCCTCAACGTAGAAAAAATTGAGAGCCATATTTATAAATAATTACAAGATAAAAAGAACTTTTTATATACCATGTTTTAAATTTTATGTTGAATCATATAAACTTGACAATTCTATGTACTAATAAATGCTTTTTAAAATTTGTTTTGATGAATTATCCCATCACCTTCAAAGAAAACTATCAAATGCGTAATAAAGAGGTATAAAATGCGTAATCAATCGTTTAGCTCGGGAATTTGAAGTTAACTTGCGTTTAACTTTTCGTTACCGTCCCGGCCGATAGATGGCTGCACCAATCTACAAAACAAAATTAACTGAAAATGAATTCAAATCTGCTTAAAGATGGCGAAAAGTATTAAAGTAGTAATGCATTGTCATCGTGTTCTGAGCTATTCTAAAAGTTTCAAATATCTAGCTAGTCGGGAAGTTAGTTAAAAATCGATTGCAAGATTTGTACTGGACAAACACACACACAAACAAAGAAACAAGAAAGCGAGTTAATAAAAACATGGTAAAAAGAAAGTGTTTAACTCGCAGTAAAATTTTCATATTACTGAATAAATTATTTTAGTAACTACTGATGATTGAAAATAGGGATACGTTTGTCGAGTCTCTTGGCCTTTAAAAGGTATGTGCCCCCTTAAGGAAGCTTGCCGAAAATTAAAAGAAGTGACTAAAGAACTTAAAACACAAGTTGCCTATGCAGACATCACGATAACACCAGTTTTCCACCCTTATATAATTGGTAAACATGACGCAAATATCAAAAGTCCGAAGGAGGAGACAAAATCTTTAATTAACATTCTATCAGATGACAGATGTTCGATTTGAAGGGGAACAAATTAGAAAAGTTTGGAATAAATTCAATAAGGTTATCGGGATCTTTCCGAAACCTGCTTTACAAAGTGAAAAGGTTGTTATTCGTAGATCAAAGCAAGATGTAGAGGCTTGCTATAAATATTTACAGCATATGCCTGAAGAAATGAGTAGAGCCTCTCTAAATTTACAGGGCTATACCTATACCGGAAAAGGGTATTGTAAAAATGTAGTAGTGTATTTGTTATTATATATATATATATATATATATATCCCATGATTATTTTGTTTTATTCATTTAATTTGTTTTTGTTTTGGATAATACATTAATGTGAAAATGTTATGTTTTAATGAATATTGTGTAAAAAATTATGATTTTGTATTCAGAATAATGCTATGTAGTAGTAGAATTGGTAATGTTTTGAATTTAATCTACTATCTTTATTCAGTTGAAGTTCCGTTAATTACATGTTACATTTAAGTTTTTTTGTTGTTTTGTGTGTGGACCCCTAATAACTTTAATCACTTGGCACTTGCTTGTTTGCCCTTTAGAAAAGGAAAATAAACTCCACGGGGATCTTTTTATATTTGATGGTCCTGTATACCATCTGACTAACTTTTCCTTCGTAATACTCTAGAAAAGTTTTCAAGGGGAGAGGAGTTGGGACGACCTCCCGATCGAGACCCGGATTGAGGCTTTTAAATGAGAGGATCACCGATTCTAGCGAACTGAACGGAAGTAGAAAAAAGGATCGAACGAGCGGAGAGAAAGAAAGGGTTGTTCCTGCTTCAGTGTGGAAAAAAATATTTTCGATTCTGATGAGTAGCTGCGCTATTATGCTACAGTTATAATGTGATGTGTTCCACACCTATTTTTGTCATGTGTTGCCCCTCGTCTCATCAATATGAAATAAAGTTTTGTTTTTTTGTTAACTAGCTGTGTTATTACGGTACAGTACGCTTTCAGTGTCATTTAAGGAATTCTCCCACCCTTTAAATAAAGAGGAGTTGGGATCAGAGATTAGAAAATATGGAGAGGCAAATTTTATAACGGCAATAAAACAGGAATGTTCGAAAAGTGTCATTTAAGGAATTCTCCCACCCTTTAAATAAAGAGGAGTTGGGATCAGAGATTAGAAAATATGGAGAGGCAAATTTTATAACGGCAATAAAACAGGAATGTTCGAAAAGAGAACCCAGAAAGGGGATGCGCTGGAAAAGGGCCATGAATTGGAGAATTTGGAAAATAATGCCCACGCAGGTTACTGGTTGAAAGGAAGTTAGCAAGAAATCGCAAACCAATGAAGAAGAAGAGATGGGATAATATGGCCAATGAGATTGGAAGAGGTGTGGTTAGAAGTTAATAATAGAGAAATGATATGAAAAAAGAAAGAGAGATAGAGAGAAGAAGGGTAGCTAGAGAAATCAGTCATAGGAAGGCAGCTAGCAAGCTAGTAGTTGAAACGCAACTTGATGTATTTTATCGAAACGATGAGCTAGCATGCTAAAAGTCACTAGCGATGGAGATTGCCCATGAAAGAAGGAGTGATGCCTACTCAAGAATAAGTTGTGGCCGCCTTGTGTAGATGACTGATTGCAAATATGCCAATTGAATGCCGTCACGCCGTCAATTAAGAAGAATGACAAGCTGCTCAAAGTGAATTTCTATAAACTTAATGAATGATTGAACCCCGCTGCAAATCGATGAAAACCCGCGCCCACAGCCGTCACCGGATAATTCATTGAATTACGAAGTCCATCGCCATCATCGGACCCCGACTAATTGAACTTTATATACGAACGGTGTCCTAGATGTCGCCGAAGTCATCATGATACGTCGTAAGTTCGTCAGTACAGGTATCGTCCCCTTTCCTCACAATTATGTGCATAATCATTGCTTCACTCAATTAAGAATAATTGATAATAAGAATTAAACTGGTAGAGCACGATTGAATTAACATAAAATAAATGAGTGGAATTACCATCATGTCAGTAAATTGAGCCAGGTTAATATGAATGATATTCATATAAGATAATATTACAATAATTGAATGAGTTAAATGTATGCGTTGAGTGTCGCAGATAATTAACATAGTAGAGTAATGAATTTGTTGGTGATATGTGTGGACGAATTACGAGATATACAGTAGGAGTGTAGTGTATAATATTATAAGTGTTTAATCAATAAATTTATCTGTCATTTCAAACCAGAGTAGTTCTTGTCTAAAATAATCACAACAAAGACGCAAAGTACGTGACGAGTTCAGTAATGCTTGTTATCATAATTTATGCAATGTATTAACCACAACTAATTACTGCCACTGCCACATTCTACTTCTTGGACGATCTTTCCCTCTATTCTGGTCTACAACGCTTAGATTCTGACACCTTCAGACTTTATTACATTTGATTGCCTTAGAAATACGTGTCTAATGGAGGTCCATCAGATGACCTCTCCCATCCTCAATCCCCATGTTAAATCGTGTTTCTGATCATGGATTAAAAATACATTTAAAAATTTTTTTTGTTCACGAAAACAAATGTTTTGTATAAAGAGCACGTGGTTTTCAAATCCTTCAAAAATTAATTTTTTTTCAGGGCATTAAATTCTTGATGTTTATCATTACAACATCAAAACTGTTTTTCAAAACAGTTAAATTTAAATAAAGACGAAGGATTTAAATAAAAAAGCACACAGGCAGCATTCTAAGATATACTTTCAAATGCATAAGATAACCACGAAATAACTGGATTTGGACATTTAAATTTGTTGGGAGGGGGAATCGAACCTTGTGCCAGTGCTCACCGAAACTAGAGTTATGATCACTGTACCATTCAGGATAAGTGAAGAAATCAAAAAATGTATATTCCATGCCTTGCAAATTTGAGTGATGGTCAAGAGCTGTTGAATTTTAACCAACCTTTCTCTGGGCATATTTTGGACTGTAAATAACGGGGAAATTTCTAGACAGAGTATAAATTTATATTCCCATATCACTTACATGAAACTTGAGGAATACGCATGACAGAAATACGCAGATTCTTAAAATCTTCAGAAAGAAATATTAGAGGCAGCTGATTTCGAATTAGTTAATATAGCTCTTCAATAGTCCGGGAAGCATTAGTTGGGATGCCTCTATGAACAATTCATAAGTGCATTTGGGAATTATGGCAGACCTCGAGAAGACCTCACGTCGATTCGACCACACCCAATGCTCCTCTGTGTGATGAATTATATTAATTAGTTGAAACATGCTACTTTTATTTCTGCCACTTTTATTTCTTATTGTAGATAGTAAGAAACTGTTCGTTCCTGTTTCAAATTTATCTTTTCTGACATTGTTAAAAGTTTATTTTGCCCAGCGATATTTTAGTTAAAAGTATTTTTACTTCAAAGGCAAGTCCTTTATGAAATTTCATGATTATTTTCTTACTTGGTGATTTTTTAGAACAATATCATTAATTCCTCATTAATAAGGGAGAAATAATTTAAAGAAATCGAAAGAAAAATTATTTTAAAACTTTAAAAGTGTTTGCTACTCAACTGCAATCAGTTCGTTGCTTATTGAATCTTTCAAACATTAAAAAAAATTTCAGGTAGTCTCTTCTAACGAAACTACCGTGGGTTATTAACGTAGGATTACTTATCGTTGCTTACCTCTTTTGTATGTATATATGTATGTATGTGTTATGTATATATATATATATATATATATATATATAATCTCTTTTTTTACTGATTTGGCAAGTGAAAAAAAATTTAATAACATCCAATTCAGTCTTCAAAAAACATTTTTTTTAACTACAGAAAAAAATTGAAAATATTGTTTAATAATTCCCAAGTACTTACTTCTGGGACAGTTAGACTGTAACTGACTAATTTATTTTACTTTTATTTGTGATGAAATAACACTAAAATACTTACCGTTATCATCAAGTACATACTTCAACGTTTGACTTGTATTATTGCGACGATTTACATCAGAGAATGAAGTTAACTTGATTGGCTTCGGAAAAACGTTATTTATTATTCGTTGCCCCAAAACTTTTTTGTCATTTGGTGATGTTAATCCTTATTATTTGGGAAATTTATTATGAATGCAAAAAGTTAGGAGTCAATCAAGTGCTTTGAGACAAAAATTAAAATTTTTTCAAAAAGTGGCCTTAATCGATTTGGCCTGTTTATGTCTCATATGTTACCTGAAAAAAAGAGGTTATATACTGGCAATTTTAAAAAGAATGAATGCAACATCAGCGTTCGAGAGCAGCAGTTCATCATGGTTCAGCAGTCATCTGAAGTTGCATTCATTCTTTTAACCACGACCAGTAAATAATCCTTTCTATCTGTAAACGCCACTAAATAATTCCATGAGTTGCTGGTGGACTTTATGTTTAAAGACCTAAATATCTAAATGGGCAACAGTTTTATCAAACGTTGTTAGTTGATTGAGTATTCGGTTACATTTATCGTCTTGAAATTTTATATAATTTACTTGCATTTTCAAACACCATGCAAAACTTTAAAGAGAAAATCTTATATGTTTATGAACAGAGAAGTATTTTTGATACATCTATATATTTTTATTTAGCAAGTTTCTCCTGGAGTTACATAATTTTCTATATTAATTCTTGATTGGGAATCATCAGTTCTTAACGTCTTCGCCGCAATCTTTTTTTTCACATTTGTGGCTGTCAATTTTATCTGCGTAGCAATTCTGGAAGAAAATTGTGATTATTTATTTCCTGTTCTATGAACGCTAATCAACTGCATGTAACAATATATAAAAATAGTAACTAAAAAACCTTATTTAAAAAGATAGCAGAACTTCGTTGAATTGAATGTTATACAATTAAATTTGAGGGAATAAAGAATATGCATATAGCTTAAAAATGCATCGCAACTTGACATTTTCGCTTACTGAAAGTATTAAATACGAAAAGAGTAAACTTGACCACACGAAACGATTTTAGAAGTGCGGAAGAGGTGCCCAACAATTCTGCAAACAAACATCTTTGTCTCATTTTACGGAGTTTGTTGTTTTACTTGCATTTAATTACCTGCTTGTCATCGCAAGAAAATTAGTCTAGTCAAAGTGACTAGGACTTTTATCACCTTGTCAAAACATGATTAATTTTTGGTACAGGGTGCGGCCGATTGGACTTTCACATTTCAAAGGATAATAAAAAACGAGTAAAACAGTTTACAGAAATGAAACTTTATATTTTCGAAAAGTGCTAATAATCTAGTTTTTTCCCATTAGGGTTTGAAAATAACATCCCTCAGGTGGCACCCCCTATTTGCAATGCACTGCCGAAGCCGTTTTCTAAAGTTTCCCTCTACTCTGTTGGTATCTCTGGGGAATTGGCGGAAACTTCTTCACGAATAGCGGACTCAGGGACTCGTTGCACAATTTCAGGTGATGTAGTGTTCCGAGGACGAACCACTTGATTTCCTTGGTAATTCAGACCCACTTGCTCTCCTTTTGAAACCCATCGCAGGATTGTTTTTGGATCAGGAACGGCATCATTTTCTTAGAGCCCGAAGTGCCTCTTCAATGCCCTCTGAGTCGCTGTTACAGAATCTTTGTTTGTAAAGAACACCTCGATAATGAAACCGCGATGTTCACGGGAGCAACTCAATGGGATCCACTAACAACTAGAAAATCCGTCCCTCCTCCACTCCCTTACCTGTGACTTTCAGAATTGGGGGATTCCATTCTGTCGCACCCTTTACAATTATCATGTCTATTCTACGAATAGTTTACAAGGAGCTAATAACTGGTAGGCAGTTAATGATATACATTTTTAGGAGTTAGCATATAGCTCCCCAAATGAAAGAATTAACATTTCCAAAACAATGAGGTATTACAAAGCTTATCTTTTATTTGGCGGACATTTTCCTCCAATTGAGTGAAATGACAACATTCTCTCAAGGAAATAAAAGGAAAAATAATGTCATCTGACTTTATTATGTTTTGATGCATACCTCAGTATTTAAATTGAAGATAAAACCCTAGTTTATATTTGGAACCCAAAGATTATGTTGTTAATCATTGCAGAGAGAATTAAGGGACACTCAGCTCATCTCTCCATTTCGAGAGCCGAAATCAGGATGTTCGGACAGCTTGGTTATCCCAATTGTAACTTTAAATGCAATGAACAAATGAATCTGAGTGGGCTTTAACGTAAATTAGAAAATGGAATACGTGTATTTCCCTTTTATTTACGCCTTGTAAATATTATTTATAAGAATAGTTTTGCCTTAAAGTATTCAGATAATGCAACAGATGTTTTATTTTCCCAACTTTGTTTTTGTTGTTAAAAATCGTATTTTGAACAAGGGGTACATCAACAGAGACCCTAAATCTAACTTTTAGAGCATATCCCATCATATAAATCAATTTTAAATAAATATGCACCCTTTTATACGAATAGAGTAGCGTTAAACTTTAGACACAAAGCTCATTACTGTGTTAGGATTGACCTAAAGTGCCATTTATTAGGGAGATGGCTTTACCTCTTGCGCAGCAATATGAACTCACATTCCTTACTGTAGTAAGCCTAGGTTTGATAGACCATTTAATATTTTAAACCCGGGGAGGATTTTCCTCTCTTTTTTCAAAAATATTTGTCTTCAAACAGACTCCTATTTCTTTATAACTCGAATGTGAGGCTCTAAAAATAAAGAAATAATTTTTAATTTGTATTCTATAAGTCTAGGGATTGCAGATCCGGACTAAAATTTCAGAACCGGGTTTGGGTTTCAAGTTTTTCCAGAATCGGGTATCCGGGTGTTGCCTGGGTTTGAATAAGACATGAACTAAAGAACACTTGCCATAAATATTAATGAAAAAAACATACTTATAATGCAAAGAATTTATATTTTACCGTGTTAGGAAAAAATACATTTCTTTTTAATTTAAATTTATTTTGGAAGTACGCGAGCAAAAAACATAATGTATCCATGCTTTTGTCACATAGCCGTGAACATATTTTCTTAAAAATTTGGACTGAAGCAGAAAAGGATCTTTCTTATTTGATATTTGTGGGGGTAAAAATGTACATACAATTACTAAAACACGTGCATCACTCCATTTCATGGATAAGCGCCATTTCCTAATTCCATGTAAACTGTTTTGAAAACTACAAAAGCACCAGTGGGGGTGAGCCAAAGGGGCTATGAAAATTATTGCAAGTAAAACCTTCAATCCTTTTTTATATATATCCACACGTGAAGTAAGACAGAAAACGAGAAAATTTCTTCAACTCGCGTACAGTATTTTTAACTCGATCAAGTTTGTAAAACCGTTAAAGACATGCTAATGACATATTTTCCCTCGCAACTCTCAGGAAATGGTTGTTCGGGGTCTAAAACCCTAAATTACCGAATTCTCGCTCGCTATTTATTTTCTTTGTGAAGGTTTTATTTTTTGTTTTCAATTTGCCACTAGGTTAGAAATTCGTCGATGACTAGGTTGTATAATTTTAAATAATATAAAATACAATATGTTTTTGCTGTTTATGACTGCAATAATTAAAATTTCTTTTAGAAATTTTATATGAAATAAGTCAATAAAAGCAAACGGCACTCGATAGCATATCTATTGGCAGCAGGAAGGAATTGTCTTCTGAGATGGTTGAGGAGAATCTAGCAGTTAATACCACGGATACCCTTAAGACAAAGGTTTCCAGAGATATGGATAGTGATAATTTGTGGAGCAGGGTAAAACTGTTTATCCCCATTAAAATGGTGTTTTCAAACCTAAGATTTACTACTTTGGAATAGCCGATTCTATAACCACTGGAACCTGGTGTTTCAATCCCAATCATTTCCCGGATACCCGAGTATCCTAGTCTCGGGTACTCTGTTCTGCAATCCCTACATAAACCATTAATTTTGAATGAGGTTTGAATAATATTGAGAAAACATCTTCTCTGTAAGTAAATTCAATATCATGAATACTCACACCACATGTTTAAATATCAGGAAAGTAAAAGCTATCTAAATATAAAAGAGTATTTAAAGTTACCAAAATGTCAGTATATCTTTTGCAATCTTTGTCACTTGGATCTTGACATTTATCCTAGAAGATGCGAGTAAAAGAAGTATTAATAAGTCTTATAGGTCTAGAAGTATTAAGGAGTATTAATTGTCTCGTATAATAATTTTAAACAAAATTTACAATCGATAAAAATGTTAGTGACTGCAAAATATATCTTGTGAAAATAATAATAGTAATAATAATAATGAACTTACGCTCATGACTTGAACTAATTCATCCTTCATTTTCTTAAATGTATCTTCCTGAAACCACAAAAAATATGATTTTCAAAATGAAAATATCTGGTGAAGTCTGGCGGATTGCATAAACACTAGCATCTAAACTCAAACCTCAAATTATCCCTGAAGTGCCAGCCTTAAACAGCGGCATAAAATAAAGAGCACATAATTTGAAGAGCATTTTTATTTACTTATTCATTCTGTAATTAACTAAGAGTATGTACCTCTATTTGGCCTTTAACTTTGTATTTCAAGCTAGGCTTTTCGAACTATTCAATTTTTGTCAGTGTTATCTGACTGATCTAAGCTGGGAACGAGAGATCACTGAAACTGTACGATTTGGAAAGAAATGTTCCCTCACTTCCGTAACTCCCAAATACTAAGCGATGGAGTGAGAACGCTGACTTACCTGTCTGTAGGATTGATTTCTACTGGCCTTGAATCCCAGATATACACACCTTTAATCGTCTCTGTCAGTACACAGTACATAAAACGGAGCATAAGTTTCTCTTTACTATTAACGAGGTTTGTGACAAACCCATGAATCCATGATTGAGTAGCACTGAATTTTAATCTGGCTGTCAAAACCTTTGTGTATAAGAAGTTCCTCTTCCTAAGTATAGCAGGCCGGATTTCCGAGGTGGTTCTTGGTGGAGGCTAACAGGATGAAACTGCCTCTTCACTGCATGACACTCATGAGATTTCGGTTTCATAACTGGAGATTTTTCTGGCCTTTCAATGAGCTGGATATCTCGTTAGGGGATAAATTCACCCATATTTTTATGGCTTTGAGGAGGGGGACTGAAGTAGCAGATGTTTAATGGTACTCAGTCTGATGCATTATTGATAGCTCTATCGAAGATCTTTGCATTCTTTCAACAAGATGCCTGCAATTACCCTGTCTCTGTCACTATTTTCATCCCTTTCCCTGATATTATTAAGCTTATGTATAGTATTTCCTCTTGTCCTCAGAGATCTATTCGTTGAGAATTTATCTGTAAGTTGAATAAGGACTCACGAATGAAACTAAATTACCCTACTAATTCAGAGTGCATTTTTGATGCCCTCGAATCTAATTAAAGTGGGCCGTCTTGCTTGCAAGGGGGTAGCAAGCAGTAAAATGTGAGACGTCTGGCAGAGAGACCACATTCTCTCTGTTCAAGGTAAGATTTTTCTTAAAACTTTGGCGTTGAGAAGTCAATGAAATACATGGTGATTATGAAAGTGGTTTAAGACATTGTACCAGTGGTTACAAAAGTGGTCCAAGTCATATTATTCTCGTTTCGGGATATTTAAAGGCTTTTTGAGTTTGAACGAACTAAAAAATATTTATATACTATGTATATAATAAAATATTTCAGAAAATATTGACGGTTCAATTTTTGAGAGTTTGCAAAGATTGCTTCAGATTACGGTAATGTAAAAGAATGCAACGCGAAGTAACTGATAAACTCTTTCTTTTTTTCAAATATTTATTAAAGAATATTGACTTGGGCCACTCTCACAAGCACCGGCACAATGACTTAGACCACTTTCATAATCACCAGAACATACATGTTCCGCCCATCTGAGGTATTGTGGCCTCTGAGTATCCTACATATTATTCTAGTTTAACTTCTCTCCTATCTCGGTACCGCTAAGTGAGCCCTCACATGATACTTAGTGACATGCCCCATTTTCTGGAACCCTAATCTGTGGTTGTTCTGTTTATCATGAGATTATTCTACCTTGCAACAAATGGTCAACATCTTAGCTTTGAATCCTGGTCAACAATGACGACTACTCTTCTTTCAGAGCTTAGGGAGTAATGGAATGGCAACTTGCATTTATCGAACAGCGATAAATTTTGTACGCTGGACGTCATCTCATCTTGTTTATATGTGAGTGGAAATTCTTTGCACAGCTAATCTGCAGAAAAATTACTGACATTCTTTTGGCTGAAATAATTTATTTTAGAGCTTATATATCATATTTCACCGTTAGACAGCATTGTATGTGTACATATATTCAGATTATCACAGTGATGAGCTATTTATACGTAAGGAAAATAATTTTAGTTCATTAGTGAAGTTGTGGCTTCGAGCATGTTTGTTTGCAGTGCAGTGTAAGAATTTCATAACACGGTAATTAACAAATGAGCATCTATTATAAAATGTAGTAACTGTTGCTTGTAAGAATAGAAAAGCGACATTTTTTATTTTAATAAAATAGATGACTTTAAGTCGCTGACACCGGTCCAATATTCGGAAGTTCCAGACTAGGTCCATATAGGCTTTGTGGTCTGAGTCGTGCAGCTCCGTTTTATAATAGCACCACAAGGGTCTAAATCCGACTTGGTTAGGTGCCACCACAATTTTGACCGAGCACTCCCAGGGGCGACATCTGGGGGAACTCTACCTCCCCCCCCCACACTGACTTCATAGTAGGACTTTTTGGTCTACGGATTTAATATGCCCATATCCGGTCTAGACACGAAGGTATTTAATGGCTCTTGCCGATATTTGATCCGAGCACTCTCAGTACGGAAAGCTGACGTACTACCACTAGGCTACCTTGGACTGCACCTAGGTTTGAAAGAGATTATCAGCTGCACGTGAATTCCATTACGTATACTGATCTAACAAAATTGTGGACAAGATTATGTTCATAAAATTTAATTTTAATTATTCACTTTATGCTTCGAAAACTTTATTTGAGTTCCTAAAGTTCAAATTAACATCTTACCTTTTCTTTGGCATCTTTAGGACAAAAAAACTCAACCATTACCATAGGATCCGTTGTTTGAATATCATAGTTGCAACATTCATTCAACTTTTGACACACCATTTCCATATCCTATTTAGAAAAATACGCAAAAATATTGAAGTGAGACAAAGAAAATATAGTAAAATATGGTACGGGATTTTTTAATGTGTAAGTTCTTAGTAAGCAGCTTATTACCGAATATTTCAAATTTTTAGATTACAGAATAATATAACTGTTAGATCTTAAAATAGAAAACTATTTTATTTATTGGAAAAGTTGCATAAACAATTTTATTGCAAGGCTATATTTAAGAGAGGTTCTTACAAACTTCGATGTATTTACACAAGATTGGAGGATACTTTGGATATATTTCAGCATGATGAATTAAGCTACCAGGTTTCGTGCTGGGGTAGGATTAAGGATAGGTTTGTTTACGCGATTTTAATTGTAAAGAAAGAAAATTTCACAGAAATAGGACCATTTAGTTAATATTTTTTGTAATCAGCAGAGCCTCATTCTTGCCAGTAACGTACGAAGCATATTCTACACCAATGCGAGTTCCTTTTTAATTTTTAAGCAGTTAATGATTCAAATTAATCCATAGACGCTCCTAAACACGTTTACCACGATAGTTAAGCTTTGTTTAAAACAGTTATAAAATAAAAGTGCATTGCAAATTTCTCGAAATGTAATAAATAAGACTTGGCAGGAAATTCCAGAAATAAAGCGAGTAGAGGTCTTATGAGCAGATGCAAGTTTTCCTTTTAAAATTCTCCATGTTAGTTTTTTTCCGATTCGAAGTAAGAAGCTTGGTGTAAAAGTACAAATTTTAGATCAATTAAAAAAGGCTTTCTAACATTCTCCATACTTTTAAATTGAAAACCTTTTTCCCAATAAACAGATAAGAAAAAAGTTCTTCAGCGGCGTCGAGAGAAAGTATAATGGCTCGACATGAAGTTGAAAGTACGATTTCTCATTCGACTTTATATGATTTGCTAGGGAGGCTATTAAAAACTAGGACGGGAATTACGAATTCCAAATTTAATCTTAGTTATAATCCTTGGGAAGATACCAGAAGGGTCACCTTTCATTTAAGAATAAGTCACACTGGGATTTATTCGAAAATCACATTAATACATGACATTAGAACGGATCCCTCTCTTATTCTTTCCTGACGGTGGCCGAATGGCTAGGGAACTGCGATCCGGTACCAAAGTCTGTGCGTTCGTATCCCACTCTTGGCCTGGATGTGTATAGCTGTTCAGAATCAGCTTTAAGCAGTAGGTCCAGGTTTAATTAACCCTCGCGTCGCAAAAATTGACCGCAGCGCTCCAAACCAAACCTCTCTTATTCTTTACCATTCTTTCACTGTCTTTGCTACACACACATACACTACCTTTTAAAAATTTTAATACTTCTCTAAGTTTGTCTTATTTCAATCCGTTTGAGTTTTGAAACTGAAAATAAGTTGAAGCTAATTAAAGAAAGATGGAAATGCACTGCTTCTGTGAGAAAATTCTGTAAGGTTTCCTTGTCATTTTATTTGATATCAAAGGCCCGCGCATAGAGCTTTTTCTGATACACAGTAAGGAGTTAAAGGGAAAGAAATGTCCCAATCTCCCCCCCCCCCCATTCAACCGGTCTCTAAAATATCCACGTTTAGAATATTCAGCTTCTTAACAGTGTGCGGCAAGTGAGTATGGCCTTCAGTTTCAAAATTTTCTTTTAAAAATACTTCTATAATGCGAATCGTAAAAATCGGCAGATGACTAAATAAAAAAGAAGTTATCAGTGAATCGAGCCCTATTTGCTACCAATCAACTCATTTTCACAAAGAGTGAGGACTATTTGGATTATTTGACAGCCTTTCTAGATAAGATCTAATCCCTGGTACGCAAGTCAAGACTCCTTGCGAGAGATATTCTGTATCTAAGTGTCTGAGGTATGTGCAGTTGCGATAACTCACTTTTAAATCCTTCCCTTTACATGGTTTTTTTAAGGAAGATAGAACTTCGAGTTTGGAGGACCTTCTAGGTTACCATGCTTAGAAAAAAAGGCGTTATTAATTCTTATCAAAATCATTGAATGTACTCCCGTTAAAAAAATTTTTTCAATAAAATATAGTATTCATTTTTTAAAAACTGGAATCAATACATAAATTCAAAAAAAGGATAAAATTTCAAAGTGATATTGAATAAAATAAAGCAATAGCACTTTACCACGAAAACCTTCTTTATGAAATACAGCTTGATATGGATAGTTTCCACTATACATACGTACATATATATATATATATATATATATATATATATATATATATATATATATATATATATATATATATATATGTATATATGCGCATTCCTTCTACAATATTATCCCTAGAGAATTTCGAATATCACCCATTACACGGTACCAAGATCAGCGTAAATTTCCTTTATACGCCCCCCCCCCCAGAGGAGAATTTAATATTCTCATGGATGAGTCATTTTGCTTCATGCATATTGTAGAGCTTATCATATATAACAAGCAGAGCTCAGTGTGAAGCCCCATTGTGATACATTTAAAGAATATGTGTGCATATCCGACTTCCTTTCAGTTAACTCCAGAAAAATGATAGATGGGATAGGAGGATTCAGAGAGTCAGGGATACAGAAAATAAAGTATTCTAGCTCTACAGACACCTAGCTTTAGAGTAGAACTTCTCAATTTCAAAGCAGTTTAAGTCATACTGAATTCAATAAAACTTGAATACCAGCACAATAATTGTTCGAACTTTTTGTTGCCCCCTCAAGGAAATCCAAACAAATCGAGGTAACAAACTACGTTATTAAAAATTCAAAATTAAAACAAAATAATTTTTTCTATTATATACAAGTAGAAATTCAACAGAAATGTTTTTCGTCAAATTTCATATTTGTCAAGATATTTAAAATATTCGAAATATTTTTTAATGTAGATAAACATGCCATAGGTATAAGGGAAAATTAATTCCTGTTTTATATGGTGTCAGAAATTTTAAATATTACAAACATAAGGATATTAAAGTGTTGTGCGCTTCAGTAATGATTATAAGCAATTTTATCTGTTGATTTTCACATGTTCTTTTAGACAGAAATAATTTTTAATGTGAATATTAGGGGTTAAGAATTAGATTTCCCTTGAATCTTATGTACAATAACATGTTTTTTCTCTGACACTGATGATGAGGAGTAAAGAACATTCCCCTGTAATTGTTTATTTCTAATAATAATATAAAAAATAATCTTACACCATCTGTTAATAGTTTGTGACATTCTTTAAATTCCGCTAAGACCTCTTCTCCTGCAATAAAATTTTTTTTGAAAATGATTTAGTATGAATATCAGAATTATTACTTACGCACATATATACGTGTAAACAAAAGGAAAAAAACTTGTTGAAATTCTTTGAAAACACTATTTGAAAATTCCAGACACTGTAAACTTTTTAAACTGTACTTGGATATGAAAGGTTCGTGTGCATTAAATTGCTTACACATTACATTGAATACAATTTCATGATATATTTTATTTAATCTTTCGCTACTACAGCTGATTAAGGCACTGCAGTGCTTATGGTTTTTTCCTTGAAGGATTTCCATAACAATGCAGTAGAGAAAAATTCGAAAGACCTAAAGTTTCATACACACAATTTACAAAAAAAAAAAAAAAAAGAAAAAAAGGAAATTGTTACCGTTACAGCTAAAAAAATTAATCTTTGAGAATAATACTAAGAATAGTCTTTGGATCTGGGAATTTGTTAACTTTCCTTCTCCTCCTATTACCAATAATGTACCGATTATATATTTATATTTAGTATTTTATTTGTACTAAATAACAAGTTAGAAAGCTGTGTTGTGTGCTATGTATAGAACTCGAAGCAGAAACTAGGCAAGGTAATTAATGTATTTCATTCCTAAAAATACGAGAAACATCTTTTTAGTGACAGATGCTTGGATGTTTGGCACATTCAGCGCTACTTTCACAGAAAATCTAGAGTGACGCGATAATGACGAGTTGGCGAGACTCTTTGAAGTGAGAAGTAATTGACATCTTTTTGATTTGTATATATTTTAAAAAGAATTCCTTTTTCGATTTTCTCCATTAAGTTGCAAAAAACTCATTTTTTAAGCTACCAACCTTTCTTTCAGGATTCTATCAGTTATCTAAGAAGTAAGGGGAAGAGAGAGAAGGTTCCCTTGATGAGAAGTAATTAACTTACTCCGACTTTTTAAAATTACCAACCTTTCTTTCAACAAAATTTAAATCAAGTAATGAATGAGGAAGAACACTTTATCAATTCATTACTAGACCAAAGAAAATTCCATTGACGAGAAGCAATTACAGTAGAGTCCCGATAATCCGAACTTCGGTAATCCGAAAGTCCGCTTAATCCGAAACCAAAAGTCAAAAAGAACCAAGGTTACAATAAAACCACAGTAATACTTAGTAATTTAAAGTATATTTCTGAAAATTACAAGATAATTCAAAGTTAGACAATTTATTGAACTAATTATTACTGAACTACATTGGTTTGAAAAAAACTGTTAAATTTTTTTGTCGAAGAGAAGAATACCCCTCCCTTGAAGCCAAATTACGCCAAATTACGTAGCGCTTCATCAAATGCAGCCGTGGCGTCTGAGTGGAATACCCTCTGCTCTCTGTCACGTCTACTTCACCTTCACTCTCGTCTGAGACGTTGACAGGTTCTTTCAAATCCATTTCAACAATCTACTGATCGTCTAAAACCTTACACTGTACTGTACGAACAACTTACACTCTACTGTACTGCTTTAAGCAGCGTTCCGCTCTCTTATCACCCATTGCATCCCGAGATTTGGTAATGTTTAGACAGACCTTATAAAATAAACTGTGTAATCACACGAAATATGCAATATTTATGTGCCTCTGTGGACCAGGGCTGGAGTTGTTCTGGCCAGGGGGGCATATTAATTATAGTAATAATAATTAATATTTGCAAAAAGTATCACTTTGAGCAGTATTATTAAGAATATTTAGGGCTATTCCATAATTAGGTCTAAACCTTAAGACAGTGATAATCTCTCTGCTGTTGAACAAAAGTACGCCACAGTTTCAAAGAACCGTGTCTGGTGACTCAAGACTCTGTTCCACTATTAACCTACCTTGAATTAATTTTTTTGAACAGCCCATAATTATTAATGAATATTTAAGTATACATACTTAAAAAATAAAAATTAAAATAGTGTAATGTAGTGCTGTTCCATCTGGTATAGTTTGTAGATTAGATTTTAAAATGTTACTTCACGATTTCTTTGTGTAGCTCATAATTTAACAATTGATTTCTTTTTAAATTTCTGAACATTTTCTAAAAAAAAAATAAACAAACTATGTAATACACTATCACACTCCTGTGAAAACAGTAGCTACAATGATAAATAAAGGCAAGATATCTGTTTTATACGTAGGAAAAAGTTCTTGGTTTTCCGTTGATTTCATTATGAGATACATTTAAAAGCTAAGTAAGATGCACCTTTCAATCTATAAACTTATTGTAATATTCAGAAAAATCATTGTGATTATTACTGTTTAAATAGCATGGTAAAGTGAAGGGTTTAACGAATACATGTAAATTAATTGCGTTTGATTAGAAAAATCTTGGGCATTGGGAGATGCTCTTTAAAAGTTTTTGGAAGATCAAAACATCAAGGGAAATTATACTTCTCGTAAACTTGCTCACCGGAAGTAACGTTCTTGTAAGATACACGGAAAACTTAAGAATACTCATTCCCAAAACAGAACCACAGACTTCAAAGCCCAAACTGACGATTTCAGCTCTATAGAGTAGAATATATTGGACTCCGTATAGAGTACAATATATTGGAAAGACCACTCAGTGTGGTGGCGGACGTCTGCTCGGGTCTGGGTACAAGTTCTCACTCAACGATGTTAAAACAAGTTTTTTAGCACGATTTTTCTTTTAAAAGCCTGTTTTTGCTGTTAGTGCGTACAATGGGTTTATGAGTATAAAATTCAAATTCTGGCAGGACCTAAAGACATTTACAGTCTTTAGGTCCTGTAAAAAAAAAATTCAAAAAAAAAAGAAAAAAAGAAGATCCCATTGATAAAAGATTCCTCATATGCTATATTTAAAAAAAATTTATTTTTAAACTTTTTTAACGTAAAATGTTTAAAAAAGTATTTACCGCTTTCGGAATTTTAAAGCTACTTTAATAGGGCTACTTTTATCTCAATTTTCTTAAGCTAAAACTTTTTCAAGTTACGGATTTTTTTTCCTAATGTGGAGGCACTTGTCGTTAGACATTTACCTTTTGTTATTCACCGCTATTTTACTGGCTACTTTATTATGGGAGCACCCTATAGGTGAGCCAGCATTGCTCCCTGGTTACGGAATTATAAAATAGATCAAACTATAAAGGGAAATGTTTAAATTAAGGTTGCAAGTACAGTTTAAATACCCTTACAAATAGAAATAATTATGGTAATAGTTATCAGACAAAAAATTACAATAATATAAAAAATGATAGCAGTATAAAAAATATAAATAAGTATTAATATTAGCTATAATAAGGTATTATTAACCCTTCCGATGTTGGAATGTTAGAAATTTGTTAAAATGTCTTACCTTTTAGGCAGTGCAAGTCATGGTAGCAAGGATAAATATCACGTTCAGTTGTTTTGCATTGGTCTTTTTTCGAATCAGTCATACCACCCATACTAGAAACATGGGAAAATAATGTAATAAAACATAGTGCAAGTATTTCTCTCCTTTTTACCATGGTGAAAACTTTTTGCATCTAACTATGGAGAAACACACCTGGAGAGTTTTATTTAAAACTCTCAGCGTACTTTTTTACTAGAAAGTTTTAATATTTATATAATTTTTAAAAAACATCTGTCAGAAAGTAAATTATTCCTTTCTATTCTTTAAGAGCCATACTTCACTTTGGGAATAATAGATCATAAATATTCATTTTTTTTCAATAGATGATTGCATAATTACGTATGGATAATGGAGCATGTTCTTGATCTATTCAAACTTTATTTACAATGATGAGATATTTCCCTATCGATAGAACTTTCAATACCTAAAACAATAATTAGATTTAGAAGGAAGTACAGCAATTGCATACAAGTTATACAAAATGGCATACAAGTTATACAAAAAAAAAATTCTCCGTGGTTCGGAAAGCACAAATAACAGATGGTTATGAAATCAAGGTTATTTTTTTTCATATGAACACGTGTCTGAACCTATGAAGAGTTTTGGATTGTTACTTGTTATTCAAATTTAAGGGAAAAAAACACAACAACTCCGGAAAGATGTCTCAGTAACCCCCAGCATTTAAAAAAAAGTTAAAAATTTAAAAAGATAAAAAAATAAAAAAATAAAAAAAAATAATGTATAAAATAAAAACATAGTGTATTTTAACTATTTAACTTCAAACATACGTTTTTTATTTTTGTCGCACATTTATTTACATGCATTTATATATTATTAATGAATTACATACTTTCGTCACATAGATATTTCAATATTAGCATTGTTTATATTATTTATATTGTTACGAATTTTACAAGTCTATGGTAATCTCACCAAATATGAGAGTTATTACCAAATCGGAATAGATTTGGTGACTTATTTTGGTCACCAAATTTGGCGATATTTCGTCAAATTTAGCAATATGGTGCCAAATGGTCACCTACCTTCTAGACCTTTCTCAAACGTTCTGGAGATTTCTAGCTGGCGGCCGATAGGGGGCCCTTTGGAAGTCTATAAATATACCTGAGATTCGCATTGGAAGTCAGTGTGAATTGTCCTCACCACTGTTCAAAATTTTCTCTCTACCCCCTTACCCAAGATACTGATCCGGCTTCCGTTGCTGAAATCACCAACATTATTCAAAAACTTAAAATCAAAAAAGCACCGGGTAATGACAACATTAATAACTGTGTCCTTAACCATCTCCCTATTAACATTATTATGTACATAACCGTTACAATTAACGCGATTCTTAAATTTAACTACTTCCCCACGTGCTGGAAAACCTCTATTGTTAGTCCCATACATAAACCTGGTGCTGATCACAATCTTCCTCAAAATTACCGCCCAATTAGTTTACTGTGTTTTCTCAGTAAAATTACTCAGCGCGTTATTCTTAATACAATATTTAACTTCCTGGATGACAATAACATAATTATTCCTGAACAATTCGGCTTCAGAGCCCAGCATAATAGAGGAGAAGGTGGGATTATGGACCACCCTTTTGTTTTTGGCTCACTGTGGTCATACCAAAGACTGATTTTCATATTTTGGGGCTCTAACCTCTTCCATAACTCATCATCTAACCATCCTTAAGTGGATTTGTCGTCAAATCAAAATTTAAGATGTATACAATACCATAAGTGAAAAATGTCAAAACTTGCAGGTGACCCAAAGTGGAGGGTAATATGGACCCCCACCTTTTTTTCCAAAAAAACTCATTTATCTATTTATTAAACAGCTGGAAACAAAAAAGCGAAAAATTTTCTAATGAAAAAGTGAAAGAAAGATAATATATTATTAAACAGCTGGATCATCAAATATTATCTATATATAAAAAAAACGTCAATTTTGGTGACAAAAGTCGCAAATATAAAACTCAGCTTCGGCTCTGGTGCACACAGAATGTATCCAGTGTAGGCTCATCACACAACGAATCCAAACTTCTCCCCATGTGTCATCTTTGAATGCACCTTCACAGAAGATGCACGATGCTTCTTGCTGGTCTGGGCCATCTCTGTAAACATATGGGCTTGTATCCACCTAGAGGGATGAGCTATTCCAATTGCTCCGGATGGGGCTCCATTCATAAGCTGATCCATGAAGATTTTACAAGGAAATATCATCATTGGCGAAAAATATGTTCCCCCAGCACTCATGCAGTAAACTACAGTTACCAGAGAACCACATTCAGTTGTAGTCAGAGCTCCCACCTGACGTTTTCTCTTCAACCCGATGACTTGGGAAACTTTTGACTGAACCACACTTAAACCAGTCTCATCTACATTGAAGGTTCTGGAAATGATTCCCAGAACACAAGCCTTCCAGCAAATAAAAATAACCTAGCCACCTGCTCACGTGTGAATCCTTCTGCACTTGAATATGACGTCCCTGTAGGTTTTCTGATCGAAATTTGTCTGACGAGTGAGGAATCGGTTTAGCCCGTCTCTCCCTGCTGCTTTGTTTATGAAAGTGTGGGAGATATTATTGCGTTCAGTGTAATCTGGTAAAACAGGCTTCCTCCCTAGTTTTTGTGCCAGGTGATGGGACGAATGGCTAGGGCACCGGCATTTGGTTCAGATCCTGTGGGTTCGAGTTCCTCTAATGGCATGGATGTTTGTAGCCAATCGGAATCGGCTTTAAACTGTAGGTCCCTGTCTAATTCGTCCTTGTTGAAAAAAAGGGCTAAAAACAATTGTCCAGTCAAAAGTGGACAGTAGTGCTCCAAACCAAAACCAAACCCTAGTTTTTGTATAACCATATCTGCTGCTGGCTTATCCACTTGTGAAGCCAATAATCTCAAAGTTGTTCTTGATACACCAAACACCCTGGCAGCCTCCTTTAGTCCAATTTCTCCGCATCTTAGTTTCTGGATAGCCTCAACCATCTTCACCTTATCCCAACTTCTTCTGCGCACTACAGCGTCCTTGCTAGCGGGAGATTTCTTTTCAACTTGCATTCTTAGTTTCCAGAATAACCGAAAAGGATTAGAAAACATAAAAATAAAATGTATGACAATGAAATCGTCTGTGGAATCGCGTTTTCTCACGGAAGCATTATTATTACATCATCGAAACCGGTTATTGGTAATATGGACCCGGGTCCATAATACCAGCACCCATGGGGGTCCATATTTCAAACATCGCCATCTTGGAAACAAACTCGTTTTTCACATTATGAATTGCATCGAATTTAATTTCGGACTAGCTCAACTTCATGTCGTGTAGAATAAGGCACAGGAATCAGTTTTTACAAAACATAGTAGTAGATATGTAAAATATTCCCTTTTACTTTCCTCAGAAAAAGTTTGAAAACTCGAAAAACAAACAGTTGGCCACAGATCATCATTCGCGAGTGAACTGGGGTCAATGACCTTGACTATCCATTGCAGCCACCTAGGGGCTCAAGATCACAGCGATAATTAGTGTCTGCACCTGCGCATAGGTCAGATATTAAGGGGCTCCATAATAAATGCAGGGTCCATAATCCCACCTTCTCCTCTACTACCCTTCAACTCCTTCGTGTTGTGGAATTTGCCATCGACGGCTTGATTGCTAAGAGACCCACTGGTGCTCTCTTTCTGGATATTAAATGTGCTTTTGAGAAGGTTTGGCACCCTGGTCTCATCTATAAACTTATCGATATTAAATTGCCCGACTCTCTTATTCACCTCCTTCATAACTATTTCCATAATAGTAACTTTGTTGTCCGCATTAATCGCGATCTTTCACGTAATTTCCATATTTCTTCAGATGTTACTCAAGGTAGCATTCTCGGACCGACCCTGTTTAATTTGTACTTGAATGATATTCCTAGAGGAATTAATACTCTTCTTGCCCTCTATGAGGACGATACAGCTATCCTCTCTACCTCTCACAACATTAATTATCTTGCCAGTCAGATCCAACGGCATGTCAACGCTTTAGAGAGTTGGTTCACGCGATGGAAAATTCGAATCAATCCCTCTAAGTGCCACGAGATTTTCTTTTCCAATCGTTACTGTAATCCGCCCCGGCTTTACCTTTACAATTCGACTATTGAATCGGAGAACACTGTGACTTATCTTGGTGAGACCCTTGATCACAGGCTGACATGGAAATTCCATGTCGATAAACTAGTACAAAAATGTAAAGTTGTTACCATGCAACTTCTCTCATTAATGTACGGCAGCCATCTTTCCATGAGAAACAAAGTCCTTCTTTTTAAACAAGTTATTCTCCCCGTAGCTCTCTGTATGCAATACCGGTCTGGTTCTACGCCGCGAAAACTCATATCCATAAACTGGAGGTCATCCAGAACTTGACTCTCAGACGTATTCGCCGAGCGATCCGTTATATGTCTAATGAAACCATACGACGAGACTTCAGTATCCTTTCCTTCAAGGAAACTGCACTTAAACTCTAAGATTTTTTTGATAATATTCCTGACATTCGCAATGAGATTATAGCTGAGTTTTCCGACTATGACTACTCCCACTGTGCTAACCGCAAATAACTGTGGCAACTCTGGCCCAGTGGATGCGCGTGCGCCTTGTAATTTTTCTCTCCCGGGTGCGATTCCCGACGTTTGCTTTTATTTTACTATTACTTTTTTTACTTGTATTATGTTTTTACTGATAAGGGCCTATTTATGATATTTAATTACCTGCTGAGCAAATATATTTCTAATGCATAATGTTACAATTGGAGATAAAGTCCTACAGACCTTGGAGCTCCGACAAGTTGAAATACGTGAACCTGAACCTGGAAGTCAGTGTTCTTTTCAGCTGAGAATTGAATGTATTGAGAGCGCGCTAGGCGAGTATTGTATTGAAGTCTCTGTTATCCTGACTTGTGCTTTTAGAGTTTTCTGTTGTATAGAAGACAGTTGTTATGTGTTATCTGTTAGTATTTGTGTATGCGCCTGAAGAGTTTACAGAATAATAAATTTTATTTTGTGTGCACTTTCTGAAGAGAACTTATTCAATCCCATCGAATCCAGGAAAACGGAAAATATTTATATTTTATTCACTTTACACGCGGTGTTTAAAACTGTAATAGAAATATTTTTATATTTTAGAATTAACATTATTGCAAACTAAGAATTCGTTACAAATTACTCTAAACAAATAACTCGTTGAACGTGTTTCGGTTTGCAATGTCTGTTATGAGTTTCTTTACAGAAAACACTTTAACACGTTCACTGCCCCCATAGGAAGTTAAAATTATCACCGGTATGCCAAACTTAAAAACACTAGTTTAACTGTTTGTAAAAGGGTTCAAAACATGTCAAAACATTAAAAATAACAGATATCAAGAAAAATCCAAATAGTTTTGGTAAAAAAACCAGAAACTTACATTTTTTTCCCAATAAAAACAATCGTTTTGAGCTTAAAAATATAAAATGCTAACCCACTGCACACGGGGCTGCGACAGTAAGAAAATAACAAACTTTCAAACAAAAACTTTTCCGAGCCCATAATAGTTGGTACAGGGGTCCAAGTTTGATCTTTTTAAAGAACTGTTATCGTAGAGTGCCACCTACAAACATAAAGTCATTGCTGAACTGCCCAGGAAATTTTATTTAACATAATATGCAATGATACCGTTGACCCACGGGTGATGCTCACGACACAGAATGAAAATACTTTGAGACTCACCGGTGATACTCATGGCAGTGAATACAAAATGATACAAAATGATAGCAGTGAACATGGCAGTGAGCGTGTTAAAAGAATGTGAGAGGGCTGTTTACAAAGAATGAAATATCTCGCATTGTTAAGCGTTACAGAAAGGAAGAGTTTTTGAAACACTGTTTAGTAAAATATTAAGAGTGGTGCCTGACCAGCTCCGCATCGTCAAAAGATATAAATAAAGAGACAAAAATATGTTTAGACCAAATAAAAGGCCAAAGGAATACGGTCAGCTTTATCATTTTCAAATCGTTTTATTGTTACTTCTCCTCCCTGTATTTTCACGTTGTATGTCAAGTTCCCTATGAAATTGGAAATAAAAAAGGAACACTATCAAATGATTAGAATGATGAACTTAAATGATTAAATTTCAGTCAATGACATATCTACGTTATCTTTATCTGCTGCGTGGAAAAATATTTACCCATAAAATTACTTGTTTATTTTCCACTTTACTACTTCTTTTTCTTCTAATCGTGTAAGGTATACATAAGATTCGATTCACAAGAATCCAACTTTTGAGTGAATGAATTAAAGAAGCTGCTTGAGATATGCTAATTTCGGCATACGCGCTTGGTATAAATACCAAGCAGCTTGATTAAGTTGAAAGGTTGAAAGAGGGTTGATAGATAAGCGAGAGGGAGCTACGAGGTAAGCAGCTCCAGTACTATCCTGCGCTAGTGCTTAGAGAGCCGAAAGTTTACGTGGCAGAACTGCTGGTTTGACTCTCTAGGTTGGGAGTATTGCAAAGAGTATTTTTATTGAATGCTAATATATATTCCGTACAAGTAGTACGTATGCTTATTGCTGTAAAAGCAAATTCTATATGTGCAACGAATTCAATAAACATTGTTTCATGTATAAACTGTGTTTGTATCAAATTCATTTAGAGTGCCATTTCAAATTATATACACCCAAGTGCGGGTAGAAGTGAGCTATACTCTATAATAGTTTGATCTAATTCCCTTATTTTGAATTCCATTCCTAACTCCGTTTTCTCAATTCTGTTTTCTTACCTTTTTCGCAAATTTCCGATTTATTTGTTTGTTATCGTAAGCAGGTGTGTCCATTGCGTTAGATAGTGATTATAAAATGTTCCCCCTTGTTTCCTCTCACTGCAGTCCTTTTTCATGCCCCCCCCCGTCTCCCGACGCTCTTCTGGAATTTTCGATTGTATTCTCCCTTCATATCCAAGAATTTGGCGATCCTCGTATTTATGGATTGTCCACACAAACAATCCCTCCTCATGGTCCTTGGCGGGATGAACTACAAAAAGTTAGAAATTAGTTGTCACCTTTATTTTTTACTGTTGATATTAAGAAGCCATGTGTTCTTGTTAAGCGTTTTCTGCACCTGTCCGTAATAAACGAACTTTGACTGTGACTGTTTGGATGCTAAAGCCGAACATTCCTCAGCACGTCATCTGTAGTATCAGGCGCCTTTAGCTAGAGATAGAGACCACATAGGATCGTTTTGTAGACATAGAACAAAAGGGAGTAAGCGGCTGTCACTGACTCCTCTGTAATTAGTGGAAAGGGGAGAAAGTGCCCCCAAGCACAGACTGCAGGACATCGCGGTGGGTGGCCTAGGTGGAAATTCCAGAGGGACAGGTGCTACTCCCAACGGTTGTAGAAGGCCAAGGGAAGAAGAGAGACAGTTGAGAATTCGAAGAGCCCGAGGTAACAAGCTCAGCGACTTAGGTTAGAGACGTTGCAACGGTCTCTGTGAACATTCTCAGTGAGGTAGAAATACTCTCAGCGAGTAGGCTAGAGTGTCATAAAGATTCCTCTGTGTAAATTATTTCATTTTTCTTTGTGTGTATCTGTTGTGTATCAAGTTCAATAAACGCCTTTCGTGGATATTTGCATCTTTATTCGAGAGAAAGAACGGAAAAGACCACCCGACATACATCATCAGTTATGAAATTAGCATCAATAACTTATCAATTAAAATTTCTAGAGAAAAGAGTAATCTAAAGTAAGAGTAATCTAAGTAAAGTCCATGGTTTGTCTCATTCCAAAAGATATTATTAACAAAAGGTAATTTTAATGTTACCATTAAGTAACTAAACATCGTACGTCATCCCACTTCCCAGTAGTCAAACTTTTATGGGAAAACTTATTTAGAGTAACCATATTTTCCGAAATATGACTTGAATTTCCTTCAGCCTTTTCGAAACCCTTACAATACGCATTTAAAATATTTGTACAGTTATTCACTTAAATAATTAATTATCTATATACACTCATAGACAAAAAAATTAGCGCACCAAGAAGGAGTCGTCAAAATGAAACGAAATTTTACATACGTAATGACTACTTTGATATAAGTAAATGATAAGAAAATCAAAGAAAAAGGATAATTTATTTCAGAGAAAAAGGCAAAAGAACGGAGGATTTAATACTCCGTTGGACCCCCTCTAGCGCGAATGCACGATGCGATACGATCGGGCATTGAGTCATACAAGTTCTGTATGATGTCTTGAGACATTTCGTTCCATATTTGCTGTAACCTTGCCTCTAGTTCGTTCAAACTCGTGGGATGCCCAACTCGTCGTCCCAAATGATCCCAGATATGCTCGATTGGAGACAAATCTGGGGATCGGGCAGGCCAAGGAAGGGTAGTAACAGTGCGGAGACAGTCTTGTGACACCCTTGCCGTATGAGGCCGAGCATTGTCTTGTTGAAAATTGGCTCCTGGGAGCCGTTGCATGAGTGGCAACACATGTGGTTGCAGGATTTCATGAACATACCGCTGGTCTGTCATGGTGCCACGGAACAATACTAGGGGTGACCGTGTATTGTAGGCAATGGCACCCCATACCATCACACCAGCTGTGGGACCGATGTGTCGCTGTACAGCAAAGGCAGGATTGAAGCGTTCACCACGGGCTCTCCACACACGAACACGATTGTCATCACTGCCGAGATTGAATCTGGATTCGTCGCTAAAAACGACCTGGTTCCATTCCGCTGCAGTCCAGTTTACTCGTGCGCGGCAAAACTCCAAACGGAGGCGTCGATGGGTGGGCGTCAAGGGCAGCACACGTAATGGGCGCCGCGATACCAACTGTCCTTCAGCCAGGCGCCTTCGTATGGTTCGAGAAGACACAGAGGCCCCTAGTGAAGGTGCTACCTGTGCCTGGATGGCGGCCGATGAAGCAGTTGGCTGTACGCGTGCATTTCTTACGATGTGGCGGTCTTCTCGACGACTGGTCTGTCGAGGGCGTCCTGAGCCTAGTCTTCGTGTACATGACGTCTCTCGGGTCCACTGGTCCCAACACCTCCTCACAACACAATCAGAGCGGCCTAATTGACGAGATACTCGCCTAGCTGACCACCCAGCTTCCATCATCCCGACAATTCTCCCCCTCTCAAACTGCGACAACTGCTTATATTGTCTTCGAACACGGTGTAATGGCATGTCTATCTCAGCTCTTCCTTTGCAAATGATTCAGCACACTCAAACAAGCTTTGGTTACCTGTTTTATACTCCAAAGAGTACGATGTTCAACGCCCTCTACTGGCTATACGTAATGAGCAATCACGCTGCATTTCTAATCATTTGCATATCTCCCCTACATGTACCTTCATTGCAAGTTTCGTTACGATCCCGCAATTATTTCTTGGTGCGCTAATTTTTTTGTCCATGAGTGTATATAAAACAGTTCCGTAACTGACTGACTGACTGACAGACAACCAACAGACCAAACCGCTGGAAATAAAGCAGTGCTCCGCAACCGCCGTGCTGTGGCACATTAGTGTGCCGCGAGGTGATCTTGACTGTGCCGCGGTGATTTTATCGATTATAATAATAAAAAAAAATTAACTACCGCTATTAGTTAGAAATTTTTCTAAGTAAAATATTCCTCTAACTTACTCCTAAATATTCCTGCTTAATTTCTCTGGGTCCCTTTCAAAAAACATCTTGTTAACATACATTGTATGTATGCTCGAGCATCATATTTCTGGATTTCAGTTAAGAAAGAATATCCACAAATTTCTGACAAGGCCATTGCAATTTTACTCCCTTTTTCTACTACATGCTTAAGCGAACAAAGTTTTTCGACACTGGTTCTAATTAAAAATGACAAACGATCATGTTTAAAGGGTCTTGACCATGAACTCCGAGTAGCTCTTTCTAATATAGAGCCAAATATAAAACGTAGATATATTCCTCAAAACAAGCTCAAATATCTCATTAATAAATTAGTTATGTTTAAATTAACTTTGATTTATTAGGCTTAAGTAAAGACCAAATAACAAATTTTAATATAAAAATTAAAAGATAATTTTTTTAAACTTGTAAACTATAACTTCATATTTTTGTTCTTGTGTTGGTGTACAGTTCAAAATGATTTATATAAAACTTAAAGGATTATAATTATCTTGTTACATAGAGCTGTTTTATTGTGTTTTTTTTTATCTAATAAAAATGTACACGTATTTATTGTAATTTATGTATTTGCAAGCTTTTTCTTGTGGTGTGCCGCGGAATTATCGGAAAAACGTTGTTGTGACGTGGAAGATAAAAAGTTGCCGAGCCCTGAACTAAAGGGCTGAAATTTTGCATGGCGATTCTTCTTATAGTGTAGGGGTGCACTAAGAAAGATTTTTGAAAAATTCTTCTTAGATTTTTTAAAATTGAATTTTTAAGCTGTTTTTGTAACTTTTTTAAAGTTCGCATTTAAAATAATAATCTGAGGGTTATAAAATTTATATCACGAGAAAGATCATAAAAATTCCTTTAAAATAAAATCTTTCTCGAATCTTTACCTCCATTTTCTGACTTTTGGTGAATTTTTAAAGAATAATATTTAGAATTTAATTTATTAAATGCTGATCACGTGACTTCTTTTTCTGGTACTTTAAACTAATTTATCGTTACGTGCATAACAACGAAATAGACAAAAAAATTGTTTTTTCTTGCTAATGCGTCAGACGATTGGAAATTATCCAAAAACATATTAAAATACAGTAAAAGAAATGTTCCTCAAACTATACTATATTAACTGTATACTATATTATTTAGTATGTTCTATTAGATTTAATTTGAATATTTTCTTCTACATTATTTTGTCTATAAAAATATCCTTTACGATTTTTTTAGAAATATATTTTTTCGGTTTTTTACATCAATTGCATACATTGATCGTTGTATATATTATAAATATATTTATCATTGTATATATTATAAATTTATTTTTGGCATTAATTGCATATATTGACCGTTGTATTTAATTTGAATGTATTCCGTAGCGAAGTATGGGTTTTCAGCTAGTAGCTTATTTTTAAAAAAAAAGTTACCTTGAGCAGTGTGAGGAAAATTTATGTTAATGATAAATATAGGATGCAAGGCAAATCGGACATAAAACTTCAATATGTCTTTCCGTTTTTGAATGGATTTCTACATTATCATCAATTAAGAGTAAAACTCGGAATATTACTGATGCACGGAAAGCTACTATTTCTCTTTCTAAACATAATCAGGGCCAGTGAGAAATAAACTATGGGCCACAGGAGAAACATTTTTTAAAATTTATTTTTGAAAAACTTTTTAAATATGGTTTTGTGAGAAAATGTGAGGATAATGCATTATACCATGATAATGTAATTTACTGGTATTACTTGTATGAAAGGAACAGAAATGATCAGAGTTCTAACTGGAAGATAAAAATTGATCATTGTTAGGAAACACGAAATATTTGTCATGCCATAGGATTGCGTGAATGAGTTTAAAAAGTTAAGCTACCAATATAAACGTGAAGGTAAAAAGAAAAAAAGTGGTTATCAAAACAGAAACGAATACGCATGTTATAAGGTTTTCCTTTAATTGATCAAATGAATAAATATCGAATAATTTTCCTTCCTTTCTATTATGTTGATGACATAAAAGCCTATTTTAATGAAGGATGCGAACTGTGTTTTCCTTGTTGCGATATCCCACGTTTCCAGTTCATACTGACGCTTATTGCACCTGGTAATATCAAATTAATAAACTTTTCTGAGGAAGAACGGATATTTCCAGTAATAGCAGCAATTTAAAAAACCTCAAAAGTCCTCATGTATGTTACTTTTACATTGGTGTATAAAAATTACTGAAGAGATGAAAAAAAAAAGTTAGCAGAACGTGTTTCTGTATTTGACGAGATGTCTTCATCTGTTTTAATGTCTGTTACGTTTGGCTATTTGAACGAACATTTTAAAGTACCATTTTAAATAGGACAAATCAGAGACGTAACCAGTTTAAAATATAACTATAATGGCAAAATAGTAAAACGGATATTTTTACATTGAGACTTATTGTTATCAAAAATGTATTTAAATGAATTTAATGTATTGAAGGAAGATTTTGAAGTATTGGTACTCATTAGGCCCTGATGGTGGAGAGCAAATAAGTTATAAATAAAAGTTTTTTAAGAATACAAGATTTGAAAATGTAAAGAGTTAACGATTTGGTTCACCCTTAAACCCAAGTTACTCTAATAAAAAGTTTTCGCTTTCTTACGAAAACAGCTAAAAAATTATTTATATACAAAATGCTTTTATAAGTGTATTATATAAAAATGAGAAAAAATATACAGTTTCTAGAAATACTAGAAAAATAGTACTTTTTACGTATTTGATTGAAAGATCTTATTGAATATATACGGAAATTTTATAAACGCGAAATAACCTTATGTTAAAAAAAATGCATTGCACGAAAAAGTATGTTGTAACTATGTACACGAAACTACGTACGAAAATGCTTAATTAAGCTTTCTATTAAAGATTTTTTTCACTTGCTGTTCTTTCCTCGAACGGATTAAAAAAAAATTGTTTTCTAAAAGTTTGTTTCTTTTGAAATTTCGCTCATATAACTAATTCTAGCATTTTTTTGGTTCATTAAATGTTTTCACGCTAAATGTCATTCAATATTATTTCTTGTGTTGCGAGTTTCACCTAGAAGCGACAGAAAAAAAGGGAAAATTCGGATAAAAATATCCAAGGAGGAAATGTTTAAAAATGACTAAGAACTTACTTCCTGATATGTGCTTTCGGAGTAGAAATATCAAGAATAGCATTAATGGTCTGTTGATCATGTGTACTAAGTGCATTAACTTGAGGTGTAAGTGATTCTTTTAAATGCGAGGTTAGTCAAGGCTTACATTCTTTTCCGTATTCTGCAGGTTACATTTATTTTTAGTATAATCACGGATATTGATTCTCACGCAAAGAAATGTTTTACGTTTTATTTCTCATATTTAGGAGGTTTAACTTACGGTGTGCTAAACCTATCGTAGCCGCTTTTTTAGAAGGAACATATGCATTGAAACTAAGTCAGTTTTATTATGTAGAGAAGTTTTATTGTGTGGATGACTTATGTGGAGTTTTATTATGTATAGTCAGTTTTATTATGTGGATGTTTTATTAAATTCATTTCCAACTTCATTGTGTTTTATCAAGGATTTTTATTACTTTTTTTAGCTTGTTAAGAAAATAGAAAGTGCTTCACTTATTGCTTTCCAAAGAGATATCTCTTCTGTTTTTTTTAAATTTTTATGAGGACATGTTTAAATATATACCTCTTAAAATTACTCCTTGACTTGTTTTTGCTAATTCTAGAGATTAACCGTGAAGATAAAATGCATTAAGTCTTATTTTTGCTAAGGATTTTCACAAGCCTTTCATTTTAATGAAGACACAATTTAATTTTCTTCGAGGTAAATATAATACCTGTTCGATGAAAAAAATTGACACACTTTGTGTGTGTGTGTGTGTGTTTGTTTGTTTGTGTTTGTTTGTGTTTGTGTGTGTGTGTGTGTGTGTGTGTGTGTGTGTGTGTGTTTGTTTGCTTGTTTGAATAAAACTCTCTTTATCATTTTCCTTTACAGACTAGGTTACGCATTTTTTAAAAACCAGTTTTGGAGGGTGTATACAAAACAAAACATGACATTTTCTCAATTTACCCTGTTTGAAATTTTGAAATTCACCCTTATTATTGCAAGATTTTATTTCCTTTTATTAACTTTGTCAATTATTTCTTTTCTCTTCAAACTGATTAAAAATGTTAATAAAGCAATATGTTACATTAAACTTTCGTACGTAGTATTTGTTGTTATATCAGTTTTGTTTATTACTTAAAAAGCATCTTAAATTACACGAAATAAATTAACTTGGTCAGTTCAAGTTTCATTAAGCTGTTAATTGAATTTTATTAATATATGTATATGCAATAATCTTTTCAATACTCTGTTCCCTATTACAGGAAGGTTTTAAAATTTGAGTTCATTTCTATGAAAGTTTCTTTATGTTGTTGTTTTAAAGTTTAACTTTTTAACTTCGTCATTTGTATTTCTGTAGCAAAGAAAAACTTCAAAATTTATTTAAAATTTGCCGATTTTATACTTGCTTTATATATATACATACTTACTTGCATACTTGCACGCACGTATAATTCGCTTACGAACATAAACAGTATTAATATGAGAGTGTTTGGTTTAGAGTTATATATGTTTATTCTGTGTATAATATAGGGAAATATTATGAATGTGTTGGAATCATACTGACAAACTTTCATTTTAGAGTACTTTTTACAGTCTCTACTTGTTTATGCTGTATTAGTACACAGGAATGCAGACAAAACAAAATAGCATATGATATCACCAGGCCCTGATTTTCCATTAGGCGAGGCCCTAGAGGCCCCCGAATGTTGGGGGCCCCCAAAAAAATTTTAATTTTAAAAGGAAAAAAAGAAAACATTCCGAATTCAATTTTTTTTATTTTACCTTTTTTTAATAGCAATTTTTTTATATATACCTTCAAATTTGATTGATTGATTGGTCCATCATATGTATAGTTATATGTATAGTTCATCATAAGTATGTTATAGCGTGTGTAAGGTATTAATAAGTTTTTCTGGTTGCATTGCACTGGTGTTTTAATGATGAGGTTAATATGTTGTATTGCTTTTTGCTATTTGATAATATTCTAGGCTTCTACACTTCAAAAAGCCAATTTTTGGTAAAATGGTACTTTCACAATGATTCATGATTATTTTTTGTGTGTCAATTTTGGAAATTTTACGCCCACATCAGTGTTAGGGGGCTCCCATCCCGAGTTGTGTCTATAGTCAAGAATTTTCTAAATCGGGGCCCTGGGTGTCAGGAAGCTACTCCGCAACACTTACGGTATAGTAGTTAGAAATTTTAACGTATCACATACTCTACCCTAAGCATCTGGTGTTTCGAAGGGCTAAAGCAATGATTCTCAACCGGTGTGCCGAAGCACTTTAGGGTGCCATGAGATCGGCCAGGAGTGCCTGGAATTTTTTTTTTTTTTATGGAACAGGCAAAAAAAAAATTTGTAGTTCCCACTTAAAATAAATATTAAGTTGAATTAATTACTCTCGAGCCCGACAGATTGTGACTAAGATCGATGCACTCGTTCCTGACTATAAATTAGTTACCCACAACTGTTAGGTCTGATATTAAATATTTGTGCTCTAAGCATCAATTGAAAGTCGTACATTAACCTTTAGTTTACGGGGCCCATTTTTCCGATTCTCTCTTTAGAACAGGAAATTTCATACCTATTTTCTAGGAACGGCCATTAAGGGTTATATAAATAATGGAAACACTAAGAAACATCATGAAAACCTTTATTGATATGGCGCAGGATCTCCTTTGTCATGTAATACCACCTGATTCACCTTGGAATTGGATTATGTAAGTCATGAATAGTGAATAAGAATATATTGTACCAACTTCGTGGTACGGGGAAAATTAAAATCTACAAGTGAATTTCAAATACAACAGAAATAAATCATGCCAGTTACCACAAATTGAGAAACAGAGGAAATTTATATAAACAGCAGAACATAGATAACATAGAATCTTCTTTTACACAAGTAACAGCAGTAGAGGACAATATTACTGCAAATCTTCGCTGAAATTAACAATCCTCAGCACCTACACATTCCACTCTTACAGCAGGAATCTCAAGTTTTAGAACACATACAATAATACAATTATTATAGCACTTAATAGTAAACTTATACGACCTTTTTCACCAAAGATCCGTAGAACCCTATTCCAAGAAAATACCTCTCTCTACACCGAGAGAACTTGAACTTCCCAAGAAAACGCTCACCTAGCTCTTCAAGAACTACGCTTAAACTCAATTACTGTTCTAAAACCCTATTAATCTCGTACAACAAAAACCCGCGTTGCCACACTACACAACCAAACGATTTTCCAACAATCAACCTAATATCCAGATTTATCACTTACTCCTTGGTTTTAATTCCACAACTCCCGAAACATCGCACTTTGGCGATAAAACGCCAAATTGGCTCCCAAACATGTAACAATATTATACCATTTTTCAGGGAAAAATCATGAAAGTTCCCGTAGAGATGCTGTGGTGGATATCGATACCTGGCTCTATCCGCTTATACAGATCACAGTGGTTGGATGATACATAGTCGGGGGGATTGTACAGGGGAAGATAAGATATTTGACTTCTTTGTCATGCTCTTCAAACCAATACTTCATAGATTTAGCTGTATGTATAAGGGGATTATCATCCTGGAGAAAGCCATCTCCTGCAAGAAAGTGTTTGCACAATAAGATGGACAAGTGAGCTAAAATTTCGACATAGTCCTTCTCACTCTTATCTCCCTTTTAGGGTTACAATAAGGCCTGAAGAAAATCATGAAATGCCATTCCAAACTCTGATAGATCTACCTCCATGATTGACAGTTGAGATGAGACAGCCAGAATCTTACGCTTGTGCAGGTGTTTTCTCCAGACATACGCACGGCCTTTTTCAAAGAACAATGTGAACAATGACTCGTCGGACCAAATGCCGTTTTTCGACATATTACTCGACCAGGATTTACGCTCGTGGCCCATATGGGGCGATATTTTGTATTGGCATCTATTACGAGTTGCTTAGGAATAGCTACTCTTCCGTAAATGATTTGTTTGTGAAGTTCCCTTCTACCTCTAATGGTTGATACCGGAACATGCAGATGCAGATTGAGCTCTTCGGTCATTTTGGTTGCAGTTGTTTTCTTTCTTCATGTCACAATCCGCTTCAATACCTTGTCCGTCTCTTTCACTCAGCTCTCCCTTTCGTCTATTATTCTGTTTGACAAAGGATGTTTTTCCGTGCAATCTGTATGCTATCATGACTTTCGATACTATAGCTCGAAAAACACCCATTAACTTAGGAGTGGCAGTAACAGATACTCCAATTTAAACGCACTCCAAAAATTTGCCCTTTTCGCAAGGTCTGCAAGGTTTGCTATTTTACGCTGTTCCCCCAAAAAGCACGATGCCCTTAGCTTCATGACTGCTATCTGACAGTAGAATAATACATACACTATATTATATAAAAAAATACCCGTGGACAGACTTGTTTTTCAAGGAAGACGAAGCACATTCATAAACACCACTAATATTGATAGGTGTTTCCATTATTTTGATAGCCACCTGTATATCTATATATATATACATATATATATATATATATATATATATATATATATATATATATATATATATATATATATATATATATATATATATATATATATATATACACTCAAGAGCCAAAACATTATGACCACCCCTACATTTTGCAATGAATTCGCCTGGATGACGTGGAAGGCACGTGATCAGGTGGAAGTGGTATTTAACTGCTGTCGGAGAGTCTGAAGAATCATTCTTTCACTTACTTCTGTGTGTGATGGGAAAGGCTGCGGATCTAAGCGACTTTGATAGAGGGCAGATTGTAATGGCTCGAAGGCTCGGAACAAGTATTTCCGAAACTGCACGACTCGTGGGTTGTTCGCGACCTACAGTTGTTAGTACTTATGCAAAGTGGATGAATGACGGTGAAACCAGCAGTAGACGACATGGTGTTGAACGTCCACACGCTATCAAAGAAAAAGGTCGTCGGAGACTGTCTCGCATGGTGAAGCAAAACCGGAGCCAGACAGTGGCTCAGCTGACAGCCCAATACAATGCAGGGCCAAGTAGAATAGTATCGCAGCACACTGTTCAGCGGAAACTGTTGGATATGGGGCTACGCAGCAAACGTCCCACTCGTGTGCCTTTGCTGACCAAACGTCATCGCTAACTGCGCCTGCGCTGGGCCCGGGAACATCGCGACTGGTCCATGGATCAGTGGGAGAGAGTTGTCTGGTCAGATGAATTACGGTTTGTAATTCATCACGCCGATGGCCGTGTCAGGATACGCCGTCTTCCAGGCGAACTGTTGCTCCCTCAATGTACGGTAGGTCATACACAGGCCAGTGGTGGCGGTATTATACTTTGGGGAACGTTCTCTTGGGCGTCTCTGGGACCCGTGGTTGTGGTAGAGCAGACCATGAATGCTACAGGGTATCTGAACATCATTGCGGACCAGTTGCACCCTTACTTGGCCTCTGTTTTTCCAGCTGGAAATGGAATGTTCCAACAGGACAACGCCCCGTGTCACAAGGCTAAAATTGTGTTGGAGTGGTTCCAGGAACATGATGCTGAATTCCAGTTAATGTCCTGGCCGCCTAACTCACCGGATGTCAATCCGATAGAACACATTTGGGATGTCATGGGACGGCAGCTCAGAGTTCAAAGACCACCAATTCGCAATATCTCGGATTTGCGTGACCGTTGCTTAAACATCTGGTACAATCTGTCTCCGGCCATCTACCAAGGACTTGTGGCATCCATGTCAAGGCGGGTTGAAGCTGTGTTGCGCGCCAAAGGTGGGCCAACTCGCTATTGACAGGTGGTCATAATGTTTTGGCTCTTGAGTGTATATTCATTCTTGGGCCCGTATTCATGGTTTACTTGCTATCCCACCCCGTAAGGAAAAGGTTAATAAAACAAAACTCTCTTTAGTGATTTTCCTTGTATTCCTCTAGTGCAGGGGTCTCCAAACTACGACCCTCGGGCCAACATCAGCCCGCGAGTTCCACCAATCCGGCCTGCCATAGTTTATTTTGATTACATTGTAAAATTTACAATGTAAGTAAATCATACACAATAATAATCAGATGTTTTTATTTAACGACCAATTATGGAACACAACAACTGACATACATAATGAAGTTGGACATTTTAACGGTCATTAATGATAAAAGATTTATTCTAAAAACTTACAGTAAGTGACATACGTTGGTAATTTACATAATGAAATTAAACATTTTAATTATGATTAATAAGATTTATGTAGGTGCAACTTTCCAGTGACAATTGCTTGCAGTTGTGGATAAGTTTACTAGTGGAAATTATCAGCAGCTACTTCAAATGCTCATCAGTTAAATTGGATCTGTAAATATTTTTTGTATATTCCATTTTGGAGAATGTTTTTTCTCACAGATAAGTGCTGCCGAAAGAGGAAAGAATAGCCACAGGCAAATTTATGCAACTGATCAAACTGTGTGAGTGGAAAACATTATATATGTATGATACAGTATGTTGTTATAATGAGCTTGCTAGCTTGGTCTTGGCCCTTGGCACTTAGTACAGGCGTCAGTGTGGCCCTTAGGCTAAAAAGTTTGGAGACCCCTACTCTAGTGTAATACTTTACTGAATCCCATGGCTATTTTTGAAACTTAATTAATACTAGTTGGTACCCGTTAAAACATGACGGCTTGATAGCAAATAAATGTACTAATACACAAGTTATTTTCAACACTTCATTGTCAAATGTTGAAAACCGTAATATTAAGAACAGAGAAATACGCTTTAAAAAATTGCTATTGAACCCCACCAAAAAATAAGTATGGTTACTCAACAGCACGATATAAACAATTTCCATCAAACTTAATTCTTTCTCACAAACAGAATTAAAAATAAAAATGGCAGAGAGAGAGCTAGAGATATAAACAAATTGCTTAGTAAGGAATAAACAAATCGCTTATTAAGTATCTAAAGCCATATTTAAACATGTTACTGAGCATGCACAGAAAACAATTTTTAGTTGTAAATTATCGCCAATTAATACAAATTGCGGTTATAAAAACCAAATTTGACACATCTACAGATTAAAATCTTTCGTTTAAGACCACAATGAAGTAAATTTATGCAGTAGTTTTCTCTCACGGACTGCTAAAAAAATCAGCTTAGCAGCTTAAATATATAGATATTACGCCATTATGGTGTTCCACTTACATCTTTCCATAAATGAATAAAATCAGCAATGGAATAAGTATTTGTTTGAACTTAACATGTTTCTGATATATTTTTGACTTTGATTTAATATTTAGAAAAAAAAATGAAGAAGCTAAAATTCTAACGCGGGTGTCCCAAGTTTCTAATCTCATTCCTAAGGGTACCGTGAACGTAAAAAAGGTTCAGAAACCCTGGGTATAGGAATTCATCTCGTGTGTAACATTCGGGCCTGTCAGTGACTTTCTAATCTTACGCTACGATGTAAGTTTCGAGCAGTACGGCTTACTTACGTTTGCAAATATTAGTAAAAATGGATGCGATTCTGATGTTATTTTGCGTTTTGTCGATACATTTGATTTAGGTGATAGATTCAAAATCTCTCTGATAAATATCTACTAAATCAAATTTAAAATTATACAGAAGTCTTATTTTCGGGCCAGCTTAAGAAATTTACAAAAGAACAGTTATAGAAATTTCATGAAAAACTGCATTAATGTTTTTTTTCTCAGATGAATGACAGAATGAATTTACTGGTAAGTGTTTTTGTGAGGAGTAAAATGTAACAGCTTTTCAGGGTCATTTATTGGTTCACTTAAACAAGTAAAGAGTTGGTTATTTGGTTGAGAGCGCCACATCACCTTACGAGACTCCGGTAGATGAATAGACTGCAGTAAAATGTTGGAAAAGACCGAATAAAATGCAGACAATCTGACAGAGGATTACGAACGTTCTGTTTCTAGGAAATAAGAATTTCGCCGGATAGCATTAGAACAGAACTAAGCACAACTAGTGTTTCATTTCCAGAAAGAAGAAAATTAAATGAGTCATTCACAAGCCAAATCGATTAACTCCACATTTTGATTTTTAAAAATTTTATTGTAAAAACACTTTATTGACACATAACTTTTTATATTCATAATAATTTCCCAAATAGTAAGGTTTAAAATTTTTTGCCCCCCGAATAATAAGTAATTTATTTTAGAAGCCAGTCAAATTAACTCTGATGTAAATCGTTGCAATAATGCAATTCAAATGCAGAAGTTAGTACTTGATGATAACGGTAAATTGTTTAGCATTGTTTGATTACAGAAAAAGTTAAAATAAATAAGTGAGTTATAGTCTAACTGCCCCAGAAGTAAGTACTTGGGAATTGTTAAACAATTATTTCATTTTTTTCTGTAACTAAAAATAATTTGAAAACTGAATTTGGTGTTATTACTTTTTTTCACTCGCCAAATAGATTTACTCCCTTAGTCACGCAAAAATTGTAATAATAATAACGATTACTCCAAGGATATTGTACCTGATACATTATATATGTCGTTAGATAAAAGCTACATCTGCAATAATACATTCTACAATGTGTATTTGAATTTATATTTTAAAAGGAATTTAAAAAAGCAATGTATATAGCCACTAGCAATGTATATTATTTTATCACTTTTCTCCACTTTTTCTTTTATGGAGTTAATCGATTTGGTAAGTGAGCGACTCAAATGTTGGATAGGGGAGGTGAATTGGGTTCTGAGAAAAAAAAAACAAAATCTGAAATTTCAACAGCTGAAAAAAATAATATAGTAGTCAAATGAAGACATGGAATCAGAGGGCGATGGTTATCTTGTGTGACGAAAATAAGATAACATTCTTCGGCTGGGAGGGACAATGTAAGACGTAGAATATAACTGAAGAACCATATCCTCTTTGCACTGAGGTAAATATAAAGAAAGTAACAAGTGTCATAATTTGGGTATATTCGTAAGACCATTGGTTACAAAAACTTCTTCTTTGGGTCAGGGAGTAGTTTTCTAATAATGCACCATTTCTTTTTTCAACAGGAATCAGTTCCTTGCGACGAAGCAAAAATATGTTTAATCCCTCATTTCCGCAATCGACCACTTATTTCCCGAATAAAAACAAAATTCATTAAAAAAATAGGATATGTAAGAAATGCCTTTCATAAATCCAAAAACTGAAATTTCCGTAACTCTAATAATAATCTACTCTGTACAGTAAATGGAAGGGGAAAAAAGTCTATAATTGTAAACTATAATTCACTAGTGTATTGTTATTATTTATTCGTGCTGTCATCGGTCTCTGAAAATCCATTTGCTTTATGTTTGCATTATTTTCTTATATAATTGAACACACTTACGAATTTAAATGAAAACAAAACTGCCGAAAAAATAGCTTCTCCTTAAGTAAAAGAAAAAAGAAAAAACTAAGAATTGCAACAACTCAAATACCCAGAAATTTTCATCTAAAATGATAAATTTTTCTAAGATCCATGATTTATAAAAGCAAACATGATTCTAAATTTCACTGAGGATTTATGAACTTCCTCACATTACTTCGGGAAATAGTAAGTAGTATGATTCAGAGTTAAAAGTCTTAAAATACATTGATTACATGAAAATAGAAATCAAAACATTTGATGGTTTTCTCAAAGCCTAAATAATTAAAACTTTCATAATACCTAAAGAGCGATATATATATATTTCTCGTGGTTAATGTTCATGATTATCCCCGATCCCTCATTTCAATTATCGACCTCCTGGAGGCGGGAACCTTAAAACCAGTCCCAGGGATCTTCTCACCAGAGGTGGACTATAAAAAGTAGCACTAGAGACGCCATTAATTCACCCAAACGGTGTATTACTCCAAAAGAACTCTGCCCAGAAATCCGAAACTATAGTGTTGATGCCCGATTCTGTTTCAACCATGAAAGAGATGACGTCAGATTATCGAAATTATGGATATTCCCGCTGCCCATCGCACACAGAGCTTTTGGGAGGAACCAACATGCCCCTCACGCGTCTAGTGTCGCGTGAGGGGCATGACTGCAACCGGCATGATTGCAACCGGAGCCGCAAGGGTACTCGAATTTGTAAGATTTTTAAAATCCCGCGGAGAACGGAGTGTTACGGTCTCCGGCATGTCCGCGAAGCCAGCTATCTCGCCGTATGACGCCATGCTCTGCCAAATGCATCACAAAGACGAACAAGGGGTTGCAGGTTTCTAGTTACCCGTGAAAGCGATGACGTCACGGAAACCGCCGTTCGAGTTTATCGGTTTTTGGCCACCTAACTGGTATAGATTTCCTCTGGAGAGAAGATCCCTGAGAAAGTGATCGCTCAGGAGGAGTTATTTTTTCATGAGGGGTGGAAAGTGATAAAAGCGAAGGTCAACGAGACCTCATAACCTTCCCCAGGATGTGGTGAGATGGAGGTTGTCACCAAAAATCCCTACCTTTTGCCAAATATTGGCATTTGTCCCAAGGAAGACTCGATCAGGTGTTTCTTTCTGTAATGGTTTACCCTAAGAAAAGGCAGTGTTTGCAAGAGACAGATGGGAAGGAATACACATCTACAGTTAACAATTGAAAGGAAATTTTAAACACTATACCTATTGGAATATTAACTGACGTGACGTTTGCCGTGCCGTTTGCTGTATAATCTGAAACGTTTAAACGCTGATTTCTTATATCTATTTTCCAAATTATAAATTTGCAACTAAGCAAAACATCTTTCACGTTTTCATTTAACTTTTAAACTAGCCAAAAATCTGGCTAACAAAAACTAAGTTATGAGAAGATATTATATAATATAAACAATTCAACATAAGCATAAAAATTAAAAAGCGGGCATAGACTACCAAACAAATTAACTTAAAACCTACCCTAGCGTTGAAAACTTATAACTTTTCAATAAAAGATTGCCCAGTTGCAGCAAATCCATATATTGAAAAAGAACAAATATAACTAAAAATAAATAATCCAACAAAGCAAGATAATTATAGGAAGAATGTAGACAAAAAACAAACAGAAAACAAGCACTGAGGGATCCACGCACCAAAGGGAAGATTCTGTAGTAGCGCCGGAACTAAACCAGAAATCGAGGTAACCGACTGGTTTCTTCATCAGGGAGCCTAACCAAATAAGTTACCACAAGGGAGACTTTCTGAATAGGATACGTTTAACCAAAAAACATCCCAAGGCCCCGAGATCCCCATTGAAACAGATAGTCAAATCAAATGAAAATAAACAGACATCCTGAACTTAGGGCTCAAAGCACCATAAATGCAAGTACACATACAATCTTAATGGAAATACTAAAAGCAAAGATGCATACGTACCCTAAAACAGTAACTGACGGTTATGGTAAAACAGCAGCCAATTTTTACCCTAGTAGATACGTCACTGTAGCAAAACCACAGCGCCACACCCCAATGAAGTTTAAAAAAAGTATGAGACAGAAACCCTATCCTAAACGTCTTTAAAATATACCCTAGTCTAAATGCCATGTTTTTTAAACTTTTAAATTGCCGAAATTATTAGGGAAATTATTCTTACGTAGGTTTTCCTCGAAAATGCCACATGCCTCCAAAAAATCTTCAGCGTTATACGCTATTTTGAATTTTAATATTTATATCCAGATAAGTCGCAAAATGATTATTTTCATTAGTACTGTTTAAAGTTAGCTCCTTTGGGTAGATTTCATTAAGAAATTCAAATCGTTACAGTTAAAAATTATCAGTTCATCAATATAGTACCTAAATCCGGTAACATTATTTGAGTTAAGAAATTTAGTTTCGTAAGAATGAAAGAAAATGTTTGCAAAGGCACTAGAGAAGCTATTACCCATTGGGATACCCTTTATCTGTTTAAAGAAACCCATGACATTAAAGAGGTAGTTTTCAAAAATCTTAAATTTAAATAGATCAATCCAGTCACATTTTAAGATTAAAGTGCTATCAAGATAGGAATCATATATTTCGGAGTAGATATTCATTAAGTTATCATGGGGAATACTAGTTGCATGTGATTTTTTAGAAGAGGTCATTAGTGTAATCAACATAACACTTTAAAGGGTAGGGCCGGAATTAAGTCGATTGGGTCTATTAGATCAGAAAAATAAATAAAAATATATCTAAAAGAGAATTGCCTTACCAGATGTAAAAATTATTCAGAATAACAACCAAAGGAAGTGTGCAAGACACGCAGAAGTAGATTGAAGAAATGGGTGCATTAAAATATATTTTTCCATCTTCATGTTTCTGAAACACATAAAAATTCTACAATTCCTCGCTACGAATGCCCAATTATGTCCTAAATAAAGACAAAATTCGTTTAAAAATGGCACATGTGTGAAATGCATTACGAATGTTCAAAAACTGAACTTGCCGTAACTCTGATAATAATCTACTCTGTACAACACATGCAATAAAAGAAAAGTCTATAATTGAAAACCACACTTCAGTTGTGTAATTTTTATCATTTATTCCTGCCGTCATCGGTTTCTGAAATCCCATGTGTTTTATGTTTGCTTTGTTTATTAATATAACTGACCCCACTTACTATTTTAAATGTAAACAAAATTGCCGAAGAAGATCGCGTCTCCTATGGCGAAAGAAAAAAAACAAACAATTGCAAAAACCCAAATACCCAGAAATCTATATCTATAATTATAAATTTTTGTATGATCGAGTATTTATAAAAGTAAATATGACTCTAAATTTTATCGAGGATTTCTGAAATTCCCTCGCACATTACTTCAAGAAATAGTAAGTAGTATGATGCCAAATTAAAAGTTTTAAAATGCGTTGATTACATGAAATTAAAAAAGCAAAATAGTGATAAATTTCTTAAAGCCTTAATAGTTAAAACCATCATAATTTTCTTAAAGCCTAAAGAGTGGTAAATACTTCTCGTGGCTGCTTCTCGTCAGGTGTTAATTATCCCCTACCCCTAATTTCGAGAATCGACTTCCCCGAGGCATCAACCTTAAAGACCGTCCCAGGTCTCTTCTCATCAGAGGAGGAGAGTAAACAATATTTCAGAACATGAGGCCTGAAATATTGTTTACTCTCCTCCTATGACGCAGCATGAGCCTGTCTCCTCACCAAATATTGGTTTGGTGAGGAGACAGGCCTGATCTGAACTCATGGAAAAATATGTGGCACTATATGAGAGCATTATACAAATGTCATTAAATTTTATTTAATGACGACTTTGATCAATTTTCTTTTGCAATATATTTGACGAATATTCAAATTTGCCACAACATATTTATGGGAATCTGGCTTCTCTAAATATGCTATCACAAATTCTAAATATCCCTACAGACTGAACGCTGCTCCAAATAAATGAATTCAGCTAACTTATATTAAACAAATTTTTAGAGGCTACTGGAATTTAAGAAGCAGCAATGTTATTTGCTTTGAACTTTTTATTAAATTTTGACATTCTTACAACAGTTAAAAACATGCATTTTAACAATATTTTATATATTATGTATTTTTTATATAAATTCTCTTCATAAAAAAATTTTTGTGTTACATTTATACCTTTTAAAAATCAAAACTAAAGGGATTTCCATAGAATATAGATAGGAGTTTCTCCGATTTTTTGAAAAATCGAATACGGGTTCCAATGAAAAATTTATTCAAGAAACTACACTGCTGGCCACCCAAATTGCAACACCAAGAAAGACAAGAGATATCACAACAAAATTTATTTTGTAGATAACATGTTGACCAAGTATCAAATGATTAAATTTATAGACTTCTGTGAAGTGTGGTTCCTGCCAAAATCAGTACCCAGTGTAGCCGCCATTGTTGGAGATCACCGCTGCCACACACCTCGGCATTTCAAAGAGACTTTGGATGAGTTCTTGGGGTACAGCAGACCAAGCAGCTTCCACACGTTGCCGAAGTTGATCTGCTGTGGCAGCTGGGGATGGAATCTGGGTCAATCGTAGAGCAACCATGGACCACATGCTTTCTATCGGCGAAAGATCCTGAGAGCGAGGTGGCCAGGGAAGCAATTCAATCTGGCGATTGATGAAGAACCGTTGGACAATGCGTGCCACGTGTGGTCGCGCATTATCCTGTTGAAATATGGCTGTGGGCAAGCCCTGAAGGTAAAGAAGGACAACTGGCTCCAACACCTCGGAGATGTAGCGCTGGCTGTTTAAAGTACCGGCAATGCGTACTAGAGGTGTGCGAGAGTGATATCCAATACCGCCCCATACCATAATACCCGGTGCAGGACCAGTGTGGCGGTGCATAACGCAGCTGTTCAGCATCGTCTCTTCACGGTGTCTCCAGACTCGAATGCGACCATCGTGGTGTTGCAGACAGAAGCGTGACTCGTCAGTAAAGACAATTTCATTCCATTCTGCCGTCCACATCCTTCTGTCATCGCACCATTGGTGGCGGAGACATCTGTGGTTCTGCGTCAAGGGTAGACAAAGCAATGGACGTCTTGCGGACAGACCACTCTGCTGTAAACGGCGTCGAATGGTACGCGCAGACACTGGATGATGCGTTAGAGACTGCATGTGCTGTGCTATGGTTCGTGATGGGACTGAGCGATCCGTCACTGCCATGCGCACAATTTGCGTGTCATCACGTGAAGTGGTGCGCTGAGGTGGATGCGATCGAACACGCCGGTCCGTCGTACCCTCCTGCATCCAACGATCACATATCCGCATTACAGTTGTTTGGTTTCGTCCAAAACGACTACCGATTTCCCTGGAAAATAATACACAATCTCGGTAGGCCACTATCCTTCCTCTGTCGAACTCGGATACTTGATCAAAAGATGATCGCTGTTTTCGACGAGGCATAATTGATTGTTATGTTGAAAAAATCACAAGAAAAACACAATTGCCGAACTTGAAATCGTCGAAATCTCCAAGCCTTAAATAGCGCTTTGAAGTGGCGCCACAGGCGCGCGTGATGTGCGTCTGCGCTGAAATTCTAATCATTTGCATATCTCACCTCCGCTAATGCATGTTGTAAATTTCATGTTATTTGCATGTTTCCTTCAGGGTATTGCATTTACAGTGGCCAGCAGTGTATGATTTAAATTATTAAAATTTATTAATTTTATTTTGAAAATGACTCCATATATCCGGTTCAAATTTATTTCACATTTTTTGTCATAAAAATGTTCTAGAGCCTATATCTATGTTGATTGCAGTAATATACTACGTAAGTAGTCATGACCGAATCCAATACTGATAATAAATAAAATTCACTTTTCAAAATATAATTAAGTTTTGAATACTTTAATTGCTTAACGAAAGAGAAAAGTCTGATTTTGAAAGCTTACCAGTATAAAGTATGCTTTTCTTAGTGAATGTAATTTTATGAGCATTTAAATAGAAAATTAATGCTAATACTTGACAATCTAAAAGTGAGAAAATGCTGTAAAATTAATTAAAAATGTTAATTTAGATGCCATCATATACGGTATGTCCCTTAATGATCTTCAAAATCAAGCTAGCCTTTGGAATAGTCAAAATCGGAGAAGCTGCACCCCTTTTTTATCCCCTAAAAAATTAAGGGTCGGAATACGTTTAATTATATATGAGGGAGGTCTAAAGAAAATTTTCATAAAGCAGGTATAACGCCAAGTTTACGGGTACAAGTGACTGAAGGTACGTGTTTCTTAGAAGTGTACATTTATGATGTCCCCTCTGTCGCTCTTTTATACTGTTCTTGATTGCATTTACTCTTAAAACACATTTGGTTTGCCCTTAAATTGAACCCAGGACTTTTCGGAGAAATTTGTTTAACCATTACACAACAGTGATTTTTACCAAGTTAAACGAGACCCGAAAGTTAATTTGCGTTTGGATTCTGACAGTGCGTTTGGATTTTGAGAAAATAAAATATTAGGGTTTTCATGGCTTGAAGAACTTAAAATTTATTAACTGTCTTCGGTGATTTCTTTTTGATTATTTTCTAGTTGTCAAAGATTCCTCCATGATATGAATTTGTAATTGACAATAGCGATCATAGGTGTTGCAATAAATGCGTCATGAAGTGGTTTTCGAACGGTAAAGTTTTCACATGCTCCAAGACGGATGATGGTCAGGTCTAAAAAACATTGGAAAAGAGCTCCCAAAGAGTTACTTTCGCTGTTAAAGCAAGGAAATTAGATCTTAAAACTTTATGATATAATTCGTATTTCTAAATTAAAACACTGGGAAAGAATTCAATATTGTGTCAGAAATTCCCCCTATTTATAAGCAAAACTCCTGTGTTTTTTCGCTCTCATATCACAGTATATCAGGGGTGGGCATTAAGTCGATCGCAATCGACTGGTGGACCACAAAGACATTTTGAGGTGACCGCCTTTACTAAGACCTAAGACGCGCATACTAAAAGAAATATATTTATGGAACACCGACGCCAGCTAAACTGGAGAATCGGCTTTTCACAATCGATGCGACTGTGTTTACTTGAGCAAATGATTCGATGAATGAGTAGATGACACATGTACCTTCATTGGAAGCGCACGAAGACCACACCTACGCCACTGGGTGGACCGCAACACCTTGAAAAAAATTAGAAATAGCCGTACCCTGGAAAAGTCTGCCCACCCCTGCTGTATATAGATAGTGGCATATGAGCACTCGTGATAATCGGTTATACAATTATTTTCTCAAATAATAAAATCAAAGACAGTGTATGGTGTAGTAAAAAAGTAATTTTATTGATGAGTGCTAATAATATTTGAAATTTATTGATTTCACATTGGTTTCATTGGGCAGTAAAAGTTTTAGATTATTAATATACTCAAATTTCTTAATGCATTTATTCATAAGAAATGAATTCTGTCAGTTATATTTTCATATTCAGGAAATTTCATATGTAGGTGCACTATTTTCCCACATATTTCATTCTTCATCTTTTCCGCACATTTCTTTATCCTCATATTTCTTTATGCAAGCTATGATGCATTCCTGTAAGTTAAAAAGACACAAAATAATAATTTTTTAATAGCAGCCTAACCCAGTGTATCCCAAATACGTTTTCCGGCACTCCGAGATACCATTAGAGGAGATATATTTTAATAAGATCTCATAAAATATAGGATTGGATGGCCCTTAAAATGTAAGTAGAGGTTTTAAGATTTGGAAAAAAAAATCATATAGGTTTCGAGACAAAATATATTTGAGAACTACGGGTCTATGAGCTATCACAAATCCACATAGATTTCTTTGCATAACATCCTGATTAATTGAGTAGAACTATTCCCCCTTCTTTTGGCTGCAGAGTATTCTACAGGGTTACCACTATATCCTTTACACAACTTCTAAACGGTGACAGCTTAGGCCATAAAGTTAGTGTCTAGGTATAGTAAAAAGACAACGCGCTACTCGGTGCGACAACGCCACCATCGGCAAATTTGGAACTAGCGTTTTTATCTCAAAAACGGCACGAGATATGGGAAAAAAGTCATTTACAAAGTTGTTCAGCATTATCCATTTAGTAAGAAAAGACACCTTGCGCACATTAATACTCAAAACAGAATGTAAAAATTATTCACAATTATTATTTCAGCAGCGAGAAATCCAGTCCAGAGTGCAAATGTGTATAGTGGCTAATGGATAGCAATGTCAGCAACATAAATAAATGATCCTGAAGATAGGGAAATGTCTCAGTTTCTTTCTTTCACTCTTTATGACATGACAATTTTCGAAATCGTGACCAAACAAATGTTCATTTTCAGCATTCTGTTTCGAGTATCAATGTGCTTAAGGTGTATTTTCTTACTAAATCGATGATGTTGAACAACTTTGTAAATGACTTTTTTCCCGTATCTAGTACCGTTAGTGAGATAAAAACGCTAATTCCAAAATTTGCCGATAGATGGCGCTGTAAGTTGCCTCATCGAGTCGTGCATAGCCTTTTTACTATACCTAGACACCAACTTTATGGTCTAAGCTGCCATCGTTTAGAAGTTAAGGGGGGTGTACCGCATATAGGTGGGAAACCTCTATATGAGGCCCATTCAACCCGAAATGTGATGAGTGCCATTTCGGGCACTCATCACATTTCGGGATTTCATTTTTATAACACGGCATTAGATGTTATGCGAAAAAAAGGTTATTTTTTATTATTTTATGGAGGGTTGGAGTAGGCAGCAAAAAAATAGGATACATGGGAGAACGAAAAATACTTTAAAAACAACAAAAAAAATTACTGATAATTTAAAAAATTAAAAAATATTAATATTCATTGCTTTTATATTACTTTTGTAATATTCTAAATAAAAAAAAATTATTATTATTATTATTATTATTATTATTTTTTTTAGATTTATAATGCGTCTTCACAAAAGGCATCGCGGGCCACAGAGTGAGTGCTGGTGGGCCACATATGGCTCACGTGCCTTATGTTGTGCTGGCCTGATTTATAACACGCTGACGGCATCAGACGTTATGCGAAAAAAGGTTATTCGAAGTCAGTTGTTTTCAATTTGTGAAACGTGGATTTATAGTTCAGTACTCTTCAACACAATCGACGAATTAAACATCAGTTCATGAACAATAAGGTAAATATGGGCAGTAAGGACGAATGCATAAGTTACACATTACAAAGTGAAAAGTGATAGCGAATAACTGCATGCCATAGGCTTGTTAGGAATGGACTTTTTAAAAAAAATGAAGGTTCTTTTCACAGCTATTAGGAATTAGATTAATTTTCCAAAGACTTGTCATTTCGTAGATAATTTTTCACTGCTGGGTATGTTCTCAGTACCTCTGATTTGGAAAGCTATATCATTAGTCCAACAGCAGTTCTTAAGATTACCTAATTGTCTCCCTAGCATCCATATCTTGTAGCGCCAGTTTAACTTCGAACAATTCTTCTTATCTAGATTATAATGGTGTTTTTATAGTCCACTATTGTCTACTATTAAGTGGCACATCTTGTTTCCGAATACCCTGTTGGAAAATGGACTAATGGCCGAATAATTGGTTTGCAGAAGATTATATGGCTGGCTTAAAGGCTAGATATCTATATAATAACAGCTGAAGGTAAACAAATGTTAGTTTGTTAGTCATCAGACACGGGGACGGGCTAATCTAGCGAACCGAGCATAGCAGGATATCGCGACTGGTACCGATGGACGCGGACAGACGAGACGCGTGCACTGGTGCCATCCTCAACTTTCAAAACTTTAAACTTTTTTAATTATAAAATTAAAACCTCCAAACTCAAAAGAAGCGGACAGCAGAAGCAGAAGACATTCCGGGTGGGCCTGCTCCTTTCCGTTTCGCAAATTTCCACTATTTTCATGCATGCAAAATTCAACTTTTTCACCCACCAATCGACAAATTTTTTTTATTCCCATGTGTTTTACAACTGTTCATCTTTAAGGATATACACATTTTTATAAAGTTAAAAATGTTTTTCATTGCAAACGAAGCTTTTTCCCCAAAGCAGTTTTCCGAATTTCCCGAAATCGACAATTTTGATGGACAGATATTTCTGTTTTCTGCACCTGTTAATGTCAATTTTACGATTTATCGGCATTTGCTAGATGTTCAGCTTCCAAAATATACCAAATGCATTTAATAAAAAAATGTTATCATTCTAAAAAAGCATACTTACCAAACTCACTTTTAAAATTTCCCGCACTGATCGCCATAGTATCTTAATGTAACTGAATGTGGAGTTAGTAATTTTTCGACTTATTATTTTACTCACTAATAATTCCAGCAAGTTCATGAAATTTGTTTCTAATTAATGAGCAACTGATGAGGATTCTTCCGCCACCAATTTTGAATTCCTGAGAACTGTCTTTCTATTTTTTAAGCACTTTTTCGTCCATGAGATTTTCTATTTACATTCGGCCATGTTGCCAAAATAAAAAATTATTAGTTGAGAACGAGTCATTTAAAATTGAAATCCAGAAATAATTTTAAAGCACTAGAAATAATTTTAGTTTCAGGAAAGGAGAAGTTAAAACCTTTAGAATTTTTTTCTAATTGAATAAGCTTCTTTTTTTTTTGTTTAAAAAGAAAATTTGAAAACGGAAATTTGAAAGAATTATTTCAAAAGCCAAAAACCAAAATTTGAAAAAGGAAATTTTAAATCATTATTTCATTTTTTAAAAATTCTAATGTATTTTTAAAAGTGATTAAACAGTTTTCAATCTTTAAGAAATAAAACCATTTCATTTTAAATCGAAAATGCAACACATCGGGTTGCCACTCAGCTAGTAATTTACTAAAACATGCTGTTGCTTCTAATGCTG